>CAWUFW010008223.1:0-17500 GCA_963921515.1 Calotriton arnoldi
CAACAATTAGCACCAAATGAGGGCTCCCATCACATCAGCCTGGTCATGGATGTGCCAACGGAATCATCAGCACAGATCCAACACACTTGTATAGCAATGTTGCACTGACTACACGGATGAGTCCCTCCCCATTGATGCCCAAACCTGCATGTCCACTGGAGATGGCAACACGGTCAGGGAAGTAGACAAATGCAACGATGGCAGGCACAACAGATGTGCAGGGGTGGAAGCCACAGATATGAAATTGCCAATGTAAGTAGGAAACCCATTGCCAAATACTGAACACATGACACCCTCAGATGCTGCTATTGATGACATGGATACACCACATGATAGGACACATTCCCCCTGGACCACATGGGTTCCTGCACAGTAACACTTCATAATCATGATACCAGATATCACCATCACTGCAGCAAGGGCATGGTTAGCTGCACCAACAACATGTACATCTGAAACATGAGCACTAGAGAAAAGAAAGTTGCTTTATTCAGCATATGTGTTGTTTGATAACGACGTCCAGAAGAAATTAGAGCAAAGGCCAATGGCCAGTCCATTGTCAAAGTTCAAACAGGGTGACACTGGCAGATGTCACCCTACGCATGCCTGCACAAAACCAGGGACAATCCACTAGGAGGGGCAACCGGGGGGCAGGCCAGGCACCTCAGGGACAGGATCAGGGCTCACCAGGGGGAGTCAGGGAAGGGGTGGTGGGTGCTGGAGAGCCACTGACAACTGCAGTGGAGGTGTCTGACATGGTGTGTGCCGGCACAACTGGGGGCATGACTCAGATGTCGTGGGTGCCGGCACAACTGCAGTGGACCCTGCAGATGGGGTGGACAGGTCCGCCACTGCAGTGCCCAAGTCAGACAGGGCGGTAGTGGACTCCACTGCAGTGCCTACCTCCAGGGGAGGAGAATGGGGAACAGGCAAGGTGGGTTGGACAGAGGGGGAGGACACCCTCACCACATCAGTGGCACAGACAAGCGCAGCGGGGGTGTGGTGCTGGGAGAGCAAGTGGCAGGGGAGAAGGCCGGATCCTCTTGGGGATGGTATATCTGTGGGTGGGGGAACCTGGGGCAGGGTGTGGTGGGGGCACCTGTGCAGTGGGGGCCTGAGGGATGGAGGACGGAGACCTTGTGCCTGAGCTGCAGGGCGGTGGCGGGGTCTTGCTCTTACCACTCCGGGGGGACTTGCGGGTGGGGGCCTCAGTCCGTCTGCGCCTGGGGGAGGGTGTCCGGGGGCGAGGGGCACTCTGCTCCGTGTGGGTGGGCTTCCTCTTCCCCGGGATGCTGGAGCAGCTTCATCGGTGGGGAAGAGGCCGAGGTCACAGAGGAAGAGCTGCTGTGACTTTGGGGTTGCATGTGAGGCAAGGGAGGGTGCTTTGGAGGGAGAGGGAACTGAGGACTGCGCAGTGCATGTGGATGCGTGTGTGTGTTCCAGGGCCCCATCCCCTGTGAGTCTGGCTTCAGTCCCCTGAATGTGCGTGCGTGTGCGTTTTGTCATTGGCGTGTGTGTCAGTGTGCTGGATGTGTGTGTGCTGGTGTGTGCCTGTGCCGGTGTGTGTGTGCTTGGGACGGGTAAGGTGCTGGGGAGTGTGGATGGAGCAGAGGCGGGAGGGGTGAGGGACCGTTTGAGGAGGGACACTGCTGCCGTCAGGGAGGAGTCCATGGACCTATTGCCCCTCTGTAGGTCAGACATGCCCGATGAGATGCCCTCCATGAACGACACCAGCTGAGTCAACAGCGCGGTGTGCGCATGGAGGACACTCAGCATGGCTGTCTGCCCTACATGGAGCTGGCGAAGGAGGTACACAGACTCCTCACTCAGGGCAGCAGGGGACACAGGGGCAGGGGGTGCGGTGCCTGGCCCAAAGGAAACACGCTCCCGGACATGGGAGCCTCCACGGACCTGGGGAATGGGAGCCGATGGGAGGGCGGTGGTGGTGCTGGTGGTGGCGGGGACAGCAACACTAGCTGGGGTGTGGTGGCTGCTGACACCCGCCTCCACAAGGGAGTCATCCTCCGAGTTGCTCTGGTCTTCAGCTGAGGTGGATGCTGCTGAGGACTCCTCGGTGTGGCTCCCCTCGCCCTCCGTGCCACTGGGTCCCTCCGACCACTCCTCGGCTGCTGACCCAGTCTGGCTCTCCGGCTCCTCCTGGTCCGTGGAGTTGTCCCCTTCCGTGGCCGTGGATGTATCTGCAAACAATGGGGATACAGACAGACATCAGTCACCTGCACATAACGCACACACCACTGTGAGCACAGCACATCACAGAGCAAGCCCTGGCATCATCAGTTGTACATTGCTAAAAGTGCCCTAACTGAACAGGAGAAGTCAATTGTCAGTCTGATGCCAAGCATGGCACTCACATCCCACATGGCCTTGCACCCATCTGTCTGGTGTCTGTTGGATTGCAACACCCCAGTGTTGACACATGCACCAAGTACACAGTAGTTGGACAGTGCAGAGGACACGGTGTGGACACATCACAGCTCTTGCCACTGAGTCAGTACAGGTTTCCGGATGAAAGGAATGCCCAGAGTCAAATAGGAAATGCATGTGATGCATACCAGCGACAGACACCATGATGCACCCATGTCCTGATAGCCAGCGCCACTATGGTGTGCATGTAGCACATGTCACTCCCCTGCAGGCTCACCAATCAGTAGACACATGCCATGGCGGAGGCATGACTGCAAAGTCATACATCACTGTCTCAGTGATGTATGGCTTTGCAGCCAGACAACAACACTCTGCACTGTGTCACAATAGTAGGTCATGGGGAATGCAAGTCCTGGAGCTGCACAAGTGCACATGTACATCCCCCCACAACACATCCTCTTAACCCTCATCTGTCCAGGTCATACCTATTGGACATATGGGAGACCTGTGACACTACCCTCTGAACCTGAGCCCCTCACACTCTGCTGTGCATGGGGAACAGCTGCCTGAACTTCACATTTACATGCCCCAGTCTGCATGGGCAGCTGATCAGACACCTATGTGTCACACAAGTATCGTCTCCTATGGTCACATCTCCAGTGGCATGCTGAGCCCCTACCAAGAAACTCCACAGCAGTCCTGGCGACTAATCTACAGCACACTGACACAGAGGCAGACACCTGAGGGGTCAAATCACTGTGCACAATGTGTCCGCTGATACACTGGAGTGGGAGTACAGAGTGTATTGTATGGCCTGGAGTAGGCATGACTGTCCAGCCCCACATGAATGAGGGATGAGCCCTGGACTGTAGGCAGCTGGCTAAGTATGTGTGACACACGTCATATACATACTCCTGGGGCCCAAACATTGTTCCCACCCGCAGCATGGGTGTGTGCCAGATACCCCAGCCACATGTGTTGGATCAGCTCAGCAATTGGACCACAGATCAAAGTAACACGCTGAATACATGTCAGAATACAGGCATTGTGTAAGCAATGGACCCACCCATGATGCCCACCACAGAGTCAGGGAAACAGATGCTGTCTCCCACCTTGAGTCAAGCAAACTGCAAGGACACAGTCCTAAGTGACAGAATTCCCTGCATGTAAGGGCCACACCTGGGTATCAGATGAGGAGTGGGCAGTGCACAATAGAGGGACATGGCTCCTGGACAACATGACTGCTGTACTGTGGCAGTTTAACCAGGCCCGAGGAGGGCACATAGCATGTTAGACAGAGTACACAGTGCAGTCTTTGACTCACCCCCTCCTTGCTGCTCTCTGGCCTTCAGCTGCCCATCCAGGTCTGGAAAGACCACCGCCAGGATCCTGAGCATGTGGGGGTCAGGGTCCGTGTTCCGCCCCTCCTGCGAGGAGGCGACAGCTTCAGCTGGACCCGTGCAATCCTCCGGGTCCAGCCCCGAAGGTCCTGCCACCTCTTTTGGCAGTTGCGGATCCGGCGCTTGTAGACCCCCACGGACCGGACAGCCCGGACGATGTCCTTCCATATCTCATGCTTCCGATGGGCAGAAGCCTGTCAGGATGACAAAGTGATAAGGCCATTACTACACATGCAACATATCCGTGCATGACACAGTTGCATATACATGTCGCAATCACAGGGGCACATGGTGTACACAGGCAGTGCACGGCTGCCCATGGACAGTTTTCCAGAAGTCACTACATGGTATCATTGATGGGGAGTAAAACCCTGTTCAGAACCACTGTCACTGCACCATACCTGTCCAGTGCAAGTCACCACACACTATGGGGGGTGACAACTACTCAGTGAGCCTGCTAGCCAGTGGCGTGCTGACTCTCAGCCTTGCTAGTCAGACAAAATGCACATTCAGAAAGGCAGTGCACAGAACACTCACCTGCTCCCCTGGTGTCCCATACAGCTTGCTGTACTGTGGAAGTAGGCTGTCCAGCAGGGCCTGGTTCTCCTCAAGGCTGAAGGCTGGGGCTCTCTCCACAGTACGTGCCATTGCAGGGTCCAGAGGGGCAGAGACAGCAGCAGTGCAGTGGCAGATGTCGTCCTGGAGCATGTAGTGCAGGCAAGTGGGCTCTCAGGGGAACAGGCAGCAATATATATGTGCTGGAGAGGCAGATACTGTCCCTTGGGTCCAAAGTGATAGGTCCAAGTCGTTTGCATCTTCTGAATCTGGCCAATCCATGGAATAGCAGCACCAAAACACGCCCACAGCATCCTTCAAAACTTCAACTTCATGACATACATGATTTTGCAACATTGTTGTGGGTGACCAACTGATTTTCCAGCAACTGACTCGTTCGAAATTCGAAAACGCGTCCGTTGCCAGGCAAGCCCATTGTCAATGGGTGCGCACCGATCGGTCCATTGCGGTACAACGCGCACAGGGGTACAACGCGTACCCGCACACATTGAAAGCAATGGGCCGGCCGAAGGCACCGATCGGTCCATTGCAGTTCAACGCGCACAGGGGTACAACGCGTACCCGCACACATTGAAAGCAATGGGCCGGCCGGAGGCACCGATCGGTCCATTGCAGTTCAACGCGCACAGGGGTACAACGCGTACCCGCACACATTGAAAGCAATGGGCCGGCCGGAGGCACCGATCGGTCCATTGCAGTTCAACGCGCACAGGGGTACAACGCGTACCCGCACACATTGAAAGCAATGGGCCGGCCGGAGGCACCGATCGGTCCATTGCGGTTCAACGCATCACTGTATATGTGACTGGCATAGGTCAGCATGCCTGTCTCAGATGGACATATGCCAGCCACAGATAGCTCCCAGGGAGTGAGGGGCACACCTACATCACGACAGCCTGTCCAAACGTTATCATAAGGCATGTAAGGCTGCATTTCCTATTGTGTGTATGTTGGTGTACATGTTGTCCTGTGGGTGTCACCTGTGGGCAGCCACCCCCAGGCTGTGCACGTGTTCATGGGGACAGGATCCTGGGTGTTACGTGTACGTGACCACTGTGATGTGCAACTGTTCATATCTGTGCATGTGTCATGGTCACATTTCACAGTGGTGTTTGTGTATGTCATGTCACATACCCCGTGAGTCCCATGTGGGACGGTATGTTTGAGCCAGGGTGTCCCAGTGGCACAATAGTGATGGCCCTCCACAGTCTTTGTGCATGTAGTGTTTACAATGTCTCTGATTTCATGTGCACAATGGGAGACAGTCTCCACATCCACGTTGTGTGTGCATGGACTCTGATGTTGTGCGTGTGTGTCACAGACGTCCATGGCTGTCCTGCCATGGCAAGTGTGGCCACTACCTGTGGGGGTCATGTTTGTTTTGCTGTGGTGTACACATGATACTCCAGGTGATGCCAGTGTCCATGTGGCATTACAGGGTCCCTGGGAATGTGCCTGTCGTTGAGCTGTGGTGCCTGGGGCACATCTGTCCTCACATGTCACTGTGGGGGTGACTGTGACACAGCATCATGATATCCAATGGGCCAACCTGGGACAAATTGATGCCACCTGTAGGACCGTGTTGACAGATGTTGGCCATGTATGTACCATACATGTCGTTCCGGTACTGCACACTTCATGTAGTTGTGCCTCATGATGATGTATGTTGGGATCTTGAGTGTGTTCAATGCCGCATATGTGGGGTGACTGACGATCTTGCTTACTTCTCCTCTGCACTGCAGGGCTCCTGCTGTCCATCGGCCATTCCCAGACCTGGCAACGATGGTGGAACGGGACAGCATCCGACGGTACCGCTTCACCAGGCAGCTGATTGAGGATTTGGCAGTGCAGTTGTCCCCACATTTGCAGGCTGGCCGGCCGTATCCTACAGCGCTGACCCCCAAGGTGAAGGTGATGGCAGCCCTACACTTCTTTGCCACCGGTACCTTCCAACATACTGTGGCGTCTGCTGGTGGGATGTCACAGACCATGTTCAGCCGTGTGCTCCGCGATGTTTTGGCGGCAATGTTGCTCTTCCTGAACCGGTACATCTATTTCCCTAGACTGCGACGACTCACTGACGTGAAGAGTGACTTTTATGCCCTGGGGAGGATGCCGCATGTCATTGGCTCCATTGATGGGACACATGTGGCTTTGGTACCACCACAGGCCCAGGAGCAGGCCTACAGGAACCGCAAGCACTACCACTCGGTCAATGCACTGGTGGTGTGTCTTGCAGACATGACCATCACACACGTGTGTGCCCGTTTCCCTGGTTCAGCACACGATGCCTTTGTGATGAGGAGTAGTCGCATCCCCAGGATGATGGCACAGATGCAGAACCAGCGTGCCTGGCTTGTCGGTGTGTACTGACTTTGTGCCATTGTGTGTGATCTGATCTGTAGTATTCCGCCCACTTTTCCAAGTCAGCTGATGTGCACTTGTCTGTCCGTAGGTGACTCGGGATACCCCAACATGCCGTGGTTGCTGACACCCCTCAGGAACCCTGTGACACCTGCCCAGATGCGCTACAATGAGGCACATGGTCGGACCAGGAGAGTGATAGAGCGGACCTTTGGTCTCCTGAAGAGCCGCTTCCGCTGCCTGGACAAGACCGGAGGGTCCCTCCCATATGCCCCTGCGAAAGTGTGCAAGATTATCATCGTCTGCTGCATGCTACACAACCTGGCAGTGCGGAAGGAGTTGCCTCTCATCCAGGATGACGATGACCAACATCCGCCACCTGTGGAGGATCCTGGCCTGGACCACGATGCCAGTGACGATGATGATGATGATGATGGTGATGGTGATGTCCGCACACAGCTCATCACCAACTTCTTTAGCTGAATGTGAGTATCCTGAGGTGTCATGTGAATGATGTGAGTTGGCATGATGTGTGGGTGGTGCTCTGGTGCTGTTGGAGTGTGTCCATGGGCTACTTGACAGGATGTGTGTTGCGATGTGTGGTGACAGGTGGGCTGTACTCCCCAACAGTGTTGACATGCTAACTTGGTTCTGGGTGGGTATCTTGTAACATGTATTGTGCATGAGTTTTGCTGATCTGTCCTGTACTGCATTGCTTTTGACTGTGTGTCATTTCTGTCCTTCACAGGGTACTTTCAGATTCGTTTGGTCAACTGTGTCCACCGACGACGTGATTGCACATCCAGGCTGGTAGCTGTTGTGTCCCTACAGGTGATGTGCGCCACACCCATGGACTTCCTTCCGTCTACAGTTGTTGACTGTGTGCCCGCTACCAGGTGGGGTTACCTTGCATCTGTAGTGGTTACGGCATGTTGCTACTGTGTAATAAACCTGTGCTTCACTTAGTGATGTGCGTTGTCTGTGGTCACACATTTGACTGCCATTTGCTTACTGCACCTGTGGGCTACTTGACTACAACTGGGAATGGGTGTGGTGTCTGTGCATTGCACCGTCTTCCCTGGCAACATCAGTGTAGGCAATGAGTCAGATGGCCTAGGTGTGTATGTGTTGTGTACCCCTGGTGGTGTGTCTCCCTCATATGTGTCACGTTGCCTGTACTCACATGCCTGTGTTGTCCTTGCTGTTGCAGTTCGCATACACAGTGTAATTTTGCAGTTCATCATCCCCATAACAGCACCCACGTTGGAATCACGACAGAGGCAAGTATGGTGTATTAGTGTGTTTATTGTGATACATCTGTGTTAATAGTGCATAGGATGGGTTGTGCTGTACATGAATCTTGCAATCCCAAGTTCCTAGGTGAATTGAAAGTCCAGGTAGACAGGATCCCCAGTATCGGGGCCACAGTTGTCTGACACATTGTTCCAACTTGTACTCCCCATGCAATGTGTGGGAGTAGTGTTGCCATCAACAGGGTGAACAGTCTGTGCACAAAGGCGAAAATCCAGAACAGGTTCAGGCTTCCTGGGAGTTGCGCTTGGCCATCAGCCTCTCACTTTCCCCTCCTCGGACGACCCCTCTTCTTGGGGGGGGCCCTCAAGTGCAGGCTGCTGCGGTGCAGGGGACTCTCCGCCAGAGTCCTCCTCCCTCCCTGTGGCAGTTGCAGTTTGTTCGGTACCAGATGTTGTTGGCACACAGGGAGGTGTGGACTAGTTGCTGTTCATCTGGCGGAGGCATTGTAAAATGTCCCTGTGCACCGCCGTCATCTCATGTAGTACATCCCACTTGGACTCCACGCGGGACATGTGGGAGTCCACACGTGACATGTGTGACTCCACGTGGGACATGTGGGAGTCCAAGCGGGCATGATGGGCAGCCTGCTGCTGTTTGATGTCTCTGAGGAGCCCCACTACCTGGCTGAGCTCTCCGGTGCTGGACTGGTACGCATCAGCTATGCGTACCAGTTGTGGGTCTTCATGCACACCAGCAACGTCTGCAAGCAGCGACCTCTGTCTCCCACCCCTCCCACCACCCCTGCTGACATGTGCAGTGTGTGCAGTTGCACGCACAGATAACCCTGGTCCACCTTGGGGGTTGGTGGTGGTGGTGGTGTCCATGGCCCCAGGTTGGTCCAGGGTCACTGCGCTGGTGTTGCTCCTTATTCTGTCCATGTCGGCAGGGATGGTATTCGTGGTGACAGTCGTTGGAGGGGTGGGTGCAGGGGGTGCAGCTGGTGGACCTGCTGGTGCTGCAGCTGGTGGTCCTGCTGGTGCAGCATGTTGACTTGCACCGGATGTGCCAGGTTGTTCATCGTCCGAGGAGGACAGAGGCTGTACGACGCCAGTGAGCTCGGCATCCTCTTGAGCCTGGGACTGGGACTCCTCAGTGTCTGCTGCTGTGTCCCTATCATCACCTGTTTTTGGGAGACACAAACAATGTATGTCATGTTTCTGCAGGCATCAGTGGTTGACACACCTGACAGTTGTGACTGTGCCTCGGGGTGCGGGCCTGTACATTGTATTGTCCTAAGTCGTCACAGTCAGGGGTTGATATTGGTGTGGCACATTGTCCTGCATTATTTGGGCATTTCTATGTATTCTCTGGGGTGTGAACATGGTCTGCATTGATTGTGTTTGGTTGACAGCCAGACCTCCTTCCCACCCACCCACCCAGCCAGTCAGTTATCCCACCATGGAACGTGCTTGCATTGCAGGGAGTGTAAGTTGTCTCTCAGGATGTCAGTCAGTGGTGTCCTGCTGTTTGTTGGTGCACAGTTGGCAGCAGGGCCTTGTGCTCCCCACAGCAGTAGCCAGTGTCAGCCATCTTGTGAGTCCTTCTCCACTCCCTGTGATGTGAGCATGGTTCAGGGTGGTGTTGATGGGACAGTTGTGAGGGTGAGCAATGTCTGTGACTACGACTCCCATCATGCCATTGCCTCCACCCCACTTGCCAGCATTCCCATACTTACTTGCTTTTGTGTGGAGTTCAGTGGGTGTGGGTGTGAGGGCAATGGCAAGATGGCTGACAGTGGTGTCCTGCTGTTGGTTGGTGTGCAGTACCCAGCATGCCCTTGTGCTCCCCACGACACAGCAACAGTGTCAGACATCTTTGATGGGCCTTTCCACTCTCTGTGGGATGTGCATGCGTGAGTGTGAGCTTGCTGGGCCATGTGGTGGGGGATGTAGGGCTGTGACTACGACTCCCATCATGCTATTGCCTCCACCCCCTTCCCAGCATGCCCATGCTTCCTTCCTTTTGACTCTGCTTCCCTGTGGGGTGGGCTGGCTGTGCTGACAGGATGGCTGGGAGTGTTGTCCTGGCAGTTGTTTGGCTAAGAGTCCCAGGAGTGTCCCTGTGCTTCACACAACATAACCCAGGGTGGTGGTGCTTTGTGGGATCTTGTGTTAGGATGGAGGGCATTGCATTCTACCAGGTGGGTACTGTGGAGTTTGTGTTGGGGGGGGTGAGGGGAGGTGCTGGTGACTATAGTCAGTGCTGCAAGTCCCCCTTCCCACCCAGCCAGCCAGATATCCCACCATGGAACGTGCTTGCATTGCAGGGAGTGTAAGTTGTCTCTCAGGATGTCAGTCAGTGGTGTCCTGCTGTTTGTTGGTGCACAGTTGGCAGCAGGGCCTTGTGCTCCCCACAGCAGTAGCCAGTGTCAGCCATCTTGTGAGTCCTTCTCCACTCCCTGTGATGTGAGCATGGTTCAGGGTGGTGTTGATGGGACAGTTGTGGGGGTGAGCTATGTCTGTGACTACGACTCCCATCATGCTATTGCCTCCACCCCCCTTCCCAGCATGCCCATGCTTCCTTCCTTTTGACTCTGCTTCCCTGTGGGGTGGGCTGGCTGTGCTGACAGGATGGCTGGGAGTGTTGTCCTGGCAGTTGTTTGGCTAAGAGTCCCAAGAGTGTCCCTGTGCTTCACACAACATAACCCAGGGTGGTGGTGCTTTGTGGGATCTTGTGTTAGGATGGAGGGCATTGCATTCTACCAGGTGGGTACTGTGGAGTTTGTGTTGGGGGGGTGAGGGGAGGTGCTGGTGACTATAGTCAGTGCTGCAAGTCCCCCTTCCCACCCAGCCAGCCAGATATCCCACCATGGAACGTGCTTGCATTGCAGGGAGTGTAAGTTGTCTCTCAGGATGTCAGTCAGTGGTGTCCTGCTGTTTGTTGGTGCACAGTTGGCAGCAGGGCCTTGTGCTCCCCACAGCAGTAGCCAGTGTCAGCCATCTTGTGAGTCCTTCTCCACTCCCTGTGATGTGAGCATGGTTCAGGGTGGTGTTGATGGGACAGTTGTGGGGGGGCAATATGTGTGACTGCGACTCCCATGATGCTATTGGCTACACTGACTTGGCCAGCATACACAGAATTCCTTCCTTTGAGTGGTCTTCACTGTGTGTTGGTGTTGTTGTGGTGGCTACATGTGTGGATGTGTGTGTTAGTTCTATTTGTGCCACTGCCTAGCTGTAGTTGTGGTTGTGTTTGTACATGTGTTGGCACAGTTGGATGTGACTTTTTTGATGGCATGTGTTGTGTTTATCTGACTGACATACACATTTTGGGATGATTCTGTTCTAGTTGCTGTGTAATTGCTATGAGTGCATGGTTTGACTCTCCCCTTGACAGTGATGTGTGTGTTTTGTGGCAGTTTATTGTGTACATTTGTTGTGTACTCACCAGGCTCTGGGATGTCCTCTAGTCCATATACGCTCACTGGCGGAAGGATGGCCCGCACCTTCTCCTCCCAGGGCCTGAGGTATATTGGCTTGGCAGGAGGGCCACTGCCGGTGTGTTGGCTGTTGATGTAGTCTTTCTTCAGCATGTCCCGTACCCTCCTGCGCACGTCATACCACCTGTTCTGGATGTCCGTCTTTGTGCGCCGACATGGTGATTGGGCGTTCACCCTGTTGATGATCCTCTCCCACATCTTGGTTTTCTGCGACATGGGGGTCTGTTGGACCAGAGTGCCAAACAGCTGTGGCTCCACCCTGAGGATCTCGTCTACCATGACTTCCAATTCACTATCTAGGAACTTGGGATTCTTCTTGGGGGGCATGGTGATGGGTGGTGATGGTGGGTGATGTGTGTGTTGGTGTGCAGGTGAGGGTGTGTGGGTGTGTGTTGTGCTGGGTGTATGTGAGGTAGGTATTTGTTGGTGTGTTGATGGTGTGTGGCTTGTGTGAGGGATGAGCTGTGGGTGTGTGGTTGCTTTCTCTTGGGTGCTGGCAGTGAAATGGCATTTGCAAAGGCTCATGGTAGTGATTTGTGTCCTTTATATAGGTGGAGTTGTGGGTGTGTCTTTGTTCTCTGTCCCCACCCCCCCAGTATTTATTGGCTTGGTAATTGCTTGTTTGGCCTTTTTTTGGTTGATTTTTCCTTTGTGCTGTTTGTGTATGTTGGAAACGTTCTTGTGACCGAGTCGGACCCTGCATTGGTCTCGTACGGTGTTTTCCGTTTCGTTCACGCTGTGTTTGTGCAGTTTTCTATGCTGCGTACGCGTCGGTCGCGGTGTATTGTGTTGCTTCGGCTCGGTTTTGTATGCGTGTCGGTCGTACGGCTTGTCCTCCGTCCGACTCGGTCGTGTTTTTCGCGCCTTGCATCGTACTTTGCGGTTTGGACTTGGCGGGTACGATTCGGTCGGATTTGTTCCGGGTGCGTGTCGGTCGGTTGGATTCGCGTGTTTTTCCGGCCGGATTGCTATTTTCCGAGCGGCTCGGTCGGTCGGCTTGGTTTCCTAACGTGTCGGTCGGATTTATCGCGGCTTGCATCGTACTTGGCGTGTCGGGCGCCACTGGTACGTGTCGGTCGGTAATTTTTCCGGCTCCGTGTCGGTCGGTGCTTTTTCCGGCCCGAATCGGAATCGGCCCCATAGTAGTACTTCAAATACTTCTCTTTGTTTTGTTCAAACAACCATGTGTAAATACATAGCAACAAATAGATAATAATGTATACACAACTGTGCGCTCCCAGAAACATACCAAACTGTGCACACCTGTAGCAACATATACACCCAGTAAGGTCGACACAAATGTGGACCCTATCTCCTAGGTAATTGGTTTGATTGAAGCATCCATCTCGGGGGCGGGACGGTGTTATCCTCAACAATAGATGAGGCAATGTCTCCCTAAGATAGCATTCCAAAAACCATTACAAAATGCAATCCAAAATAAAGATTGACTCAAAAAGATAGTTCAGCAAGGGCGGCTCCTCCATTAGGGCGGAGGAGCGTCGCCCCACTGCTTTCTCGCAGTGCGAGAAGCAGAAACATAAAATGGTTTTTTAAATACCATTTCATGTTTCTGCTTCTCACGCTGCGAGAAAGCAGAATGGTATGCCTGGTTGGGGGCAGGCGGGTCGGGGTGGAGTGGCTTGCCCAATGCTGTGGACCCTGACTGTTTGGTCAGCCCTCTGGGGCCGACCAAACCAGTCACGCGCACTCTGCATTTTCTCTATGTAGGCTGCATGCAGCTTACATAGAGATAATGGCCTCCCTACAGATGCCCGGCTGGGCGCCGTCCGCACCAATCACAACGCTGCCATTGCAGCATTGTGATTGGCTTAGGGGAAGGGAGGGAGGATGCCTGCTTCCTGTTCCTGCCGGAGGCAGAAGAGCAGGAAAGCAGCATGAAAAAGCGGGCGCGGGACCCGGCCAGGAGCGGAGGCGGCGCGGGACGCGGTAGGGTAAGTTTTTATTTTTTAAACCCCCCCGCGAACCCCTGCGTGACCACCCCACCCGCCACGCCACCGTCAAGTCATGCGAGCCGCGACTGTAGTTCAGGATCCATAAATTGGAAACCTTGAAGGTTTATTAAAATGCAAAACAAAAAGAGAAAAATATGGCTGTCTCAATAAATCAGTCATAAAGTTAAAAATCAATTGCCATGAAGGCTTTTAGCAGTTTAAACAGATGCAGCATTAGGCAAACTCAGAAAAAATTGGCTAAGTCCAAAATGTGCAGCAAATCAACAGAGAAACAGACAGCATGCCTAGTAGGGACCTAGAAAGACCTGGCTCACCTCCAAATTGAGGGCCTTTGATTGGAATTTTCACCGTAGAAAGCCATGAATATCACACAGTCAGCATGGGGTGAGCAAACGTAGCAATACAACAGCGAACCAAAATTCAGCATTATAAAATGTCATATAATACCATCATCCTAGCACTATCTCCCTAAATGAATAATAATTATTCCTTTAGTGACCTAACGTCATCAGAGGCATCAGAACAAATCTGGTTGCATAAATAATGGAAAGACTAATAAGTGAATGGATTGCAGTGTGCGAGCTTGAAAAATATTTAAAGGCTTCTTCTGGAGTTCTTCGAGAACAACATGTAAGTTCAAAACAAACAGTGCACATTTTGCTGCATGCTGTGTCAGTGAGAAACATAAACACAATGACTATTATGAAGCAGCAACCATATTAATACAAAATGAGGTTGAGGCCTAGTTGAGATGAGGCCTAGTATAGAATGTTCTATACATCCCAGCATTTACGTTTCACTCACTATAGGTTCATGTTAATATGCACATCAGATTTAAATCAGAAAATATCTTTATCACAAACAAGCACAAATACAGATTGTAACATGCATTCACATATAGAAATGTAAAGTACCCACAACCATGCATAAGCACACACATATTAACATAATCCCGTGTGCTCACAAATATTAACATGCACATACCTATAAAACCAGAGCCAGTAACATGCACAGTAATTTTCACAGACATTAATAGGTGCAGGCACACTCATTTACATAGGCCCACACACTAAGGGCCCGATTCCGATCTCTCTAGGAAAGACCTCCGTACGACTCGGGTCCGGAGGGCTTTCCTAGTGAATTGCACTCCGTGAGTCCGAGCGACCGATTCCGATGCAACCGTATGGTGACTGACTCAGTTCGCTCGGACTCCCATTGAACTCAATGGCAGACCGTGTACTGCACGCGTACACAGGCATCCATTGCAAAAAGGGGTCGGTGAGGAAAACCGTACACTCTGTGGCAGGCACCCCATGGTGCCCGCCACACTGTGCATGCATGGAAAGGGGGGACCCATTGGTACCCCCCTGCAACCGATTCGGAGGGCCCCGGGTGAAGGGGGGCCTGCCACGGCCCCCCGAAGTCCGATACCGACAGCTGTTTCGTCCCGGCAAAACCGAGTCGATACGGCTGTCCGAATCGTGCATCGTACTCGCTCGTTCGGAAGCAGGCTCTATTAAACAGCATGAATCGGCTGCGAACGAGTCGGACTGACAGGATCGGGTTCGGCAACGATTTTGTTGGCGCGGACGAGATCTTCGCAACGTACTTGGTTGTCCAGAACGGGGGACGATTCAGTCGGAAACATAGGCTCCGAATCAGATTTGCTCGTTCCGGAACCCGTCTGGAGGCCTTCCGAACAAGATCGGAATCGGGCCCAAAGTTGTTTCCTTCAATGCCACGGTCTAATATTGTAATGGGTGCTTTTTGGACAGCAAAAAATATTTTTTGCTGTCAGCTACTTTTTGGGGGGATTGACGAGGGCTCAGCACCTTCCTTAATTATAAAGTTTTGCAAAACCCATGACAAAGCAAACCAAGCATTGACAAAGCCAAAGTGCTGGCAGCCAATACCAGATATACTGACTTTACCATGGCTTGTTATTATTTGAAAACAGGTAATGCTGGCAACAATATTAAAACAATATTAAAATCATTTAGCTCAGCTGGCTGTTTAATGCTACAATTATTCACAGGCGGCTTATTTGTCCTTACACTTGCTTTGTACAATTAGGCAGTAGATCTAACAAAGCAGGGGTGCAAGCCTTATCTCGGTCTCCCCAGCAGGGTGAAAGATGTGGGATACTTCTTTTGTGAACATTATGTTAGTCCAGTACTTAAGTAGTATGTCTCCAGAAATATATATATTTTTTTAAATCAACTTTTTGCAAGAAAACAACAGGGTGGGGCTGCGGTCACATGGAAAACACAAGTAATACAGAACAAGAAAGAAGTGCCCCTTTTAAAAAAAATCTTTTTATTGAGTAAACAAACAAATTACCTGGCAGTGCATTCATTGACAAAATACCTTTCATACACTTTCAAGGCTGCCCATCTTAACATCTATATGTCCTATTGTATACAATGCAGGAATATGTCGATAAAGTCAATCTTGGTTACATTTACGAGACGGTACAGTACATGGTGTTACCTCCACTTCTCCCCTTATTTGTTACTCTAGTACACGGGTACTCATAGTACGGCCCGCGGGCCGCCAGCGGCCCGGCAAGCCTTCCTTGGCGGCCCGCGGACCTTGCAGACATCGTACCTGTGTTTTTAAAATTTTTTTACAGTGTGTCAGCAAACACAGACTCTGCTCTATGGGGGCCGGGCGATTCCGATAGTCCGAGTGGAGCTGCAGGGGCGCTAAGAGGTGAAATACAACAAAGCCTCGTTATCATGCAAATGGTCTTTTAAAGACCTGTGAAGTACTCGGGTGCGGCTGTGTGCGCGCCCGGGAAGCTGTCTCAGCCCGGGCTGCCACACACGCGGGGTGAGGTGACAGAGAATGATAGAGGACAGCAGGGTGTGAGAGCCGGGTGAGGTGACGGAGGGCAGCAGGGAGTGAGAGCTGGGTGAGGTGATGGAGGGTAGCAGGGAGTGAGAGCCGGGTAAGATGGCAGAGGGTTACAGAGGGCAGCAGGGAGTGAGAGCCGGGTGAGGTGACGGAGGGCAGCAGGGAGTGAGAGCCGGGTGAGGTGACGGAGGGCAGCAGGGAGTGAGAGCCGGGTAAGGTGACAGAGGGTGACAGAGGGCAGCAGGGAGTGAGAGCCGGGTGAGGTGACGGAGGGAAGCAGGGAGTGAGAGCCGGGTGAGATGGCAGAGGGTGACGGAGGGCAGCAGGGAGTGAGAGCCGGATGAGGTGACCGAGGGCAGTAGGGAGTGAGAGCCGGGTGAGGTGACAGAGGGCAGTAGGGAGTGAGAGCCGGGTGAGGTGACAGAGGGCAGCAGGGAGTGAGAGCCGGGTGAGGTGACGGAGGGCAGCAGGGAGTGAGAGCCGGGTGAGATGGCAGAGGGTGACGGAGGGCAGTAGGGAGTGAGAGCCGGATGAGGTGACAGAGGGTGACAGAGGGCAGTAGGGAGTGAGAGCCGGGTGAGGTGACAGAGGGCAGTAGGGAGTGAGAGCCGGGTGAGGTGACGGAGGGCAGCAGGGAGTGAGAGCCGGGTAAGGTGACGGAGGGTGACAGAGGGCAGGGAGTGAGAGCCGGGTGAGATGGCAGAGGGTGACAGAGGGCAGCAGGGAGTGAGAGCCGGGTGAGGTGTGCGTTAAGAGCCTGTGATGTGATGCTTCCCGCCAGCCTGTAGTCAGAGAGTTGAGCCAAGGCCAGGGAGCTCAGGCCTGGGAGGGAGACAGAGAGAGAGGGAGACAGAGAGGGAGACAGAGGGAGAGGGAGACGGAGACAGAGAGAGAGGGAGAGAGACAGAGAGAGAGGGAGGGAGAGAGACAGAGAGAGAGGGAGAGAGACAGAGAGAGACAGAGACAGAGAGAGAGGGAGACAGAGAGAGAGGGAGAGGGAGACAGAGAGAGAGGGAGAAGGAGACAGAGAGAGAGGGAGAGGGAGACAGAGCGAGGGAGACAGAGAGCGAGGGAGACAGAGAGCGAGGGAGACAGAGCGAGGGAGACAGAGAGCGAGGGAGACAGAGAGCGAGGGAGACAGAGAGCGAGGGAGACAGAGAGCGAGGGAGACAGAGAGCGAGGGAGACAGAGAG
>CAWUFW010008223.1:622500-914967 GCA_963921515.1 Calotriton arnoldi
GGGGGTACTCGATGAATGTCAAATGAAAACATCAAGGGAACGAATAAAGGCCACTGAACATTGTGAATGCAACAGCCTATAGCAACTGCATCATCCTCTAATGTGATGGGTGGGAGAGAGAGGGTTTCACTGACCATCTATTGGGGAAAAGTCCCCATGAGACTACGCAGGAAGAAAATCCGTGACTCCAGTTAGTGAAGGTATCCCCAGTCGTCAAACACAATTTTGAAGAACTCCCTATTAGCCATCCACTGAAGAAACATCCTTGTTGAACAGCCTCCTTCTCGGAAAACCTCTTCATTGAGTCCTATTGTTTCAGCCATGTAAAGATGGACTATTGACTAAAATTCCTTATCAGCTTCTACTATCGAATGATCTTAGGCCATTACTAAGCATGATCAACTACATTAAGAAGAGCTGAGGAATCTACTTGGAAAACGCAGTTGGAATGATGCAAATTGATTGATCAAAAGCCTACACTGTCTATCACAAAATGTATCAAGCAGGCCCTACAATTAGAAAAGTGCTTGAAATTTCACATCATAGTATTGATATATATTCAGGTGAAAACAACCTTTTCTGCCCAGAAATGTGAAGCAACCCTAAAACCAAGCAAGAACTGCTCCTCACAAATGGGTACGACAGGGTAGAACTTTATAAAGGAACACCAATTCTGACCACTGGTCTCAAAAGACCATCTCATTTGCAGTGCCACAAGTCAGGAAGAGAGTGTCTTGAGGGGAAAAAATGAAAACAAATTATAGCACATTCCTACAAGACTCATAAATACAATTAATCCCCACCTAGGCTTTTTGCCAGCTGCTGTGCTAGCTGGCTCTTGCCAGAAGATAAGTTGCCATCCACAGTAATGATTTTGCTTAGTTTGTTGAACTTTTTCAAACACCTCTCGCCCAGTATGTAAGCCAAGTAGCCATACTTCAGGTTGCGCTGTGAAATCGTATGAGGCCGGACCTGCGGAAAGGAGAATAAACACACATAATCAGGATCACAGAGCACGTCCTTTTCGCAGGCTTTCTGTAACACTAAATTTGTTATGGGTGAACAGAAATCTTAAGTGACTCAATAAAATTTGCAAAAATGTAGATTATTATGATACGGTGAGCAGGAAAGTTCACCTTGAAAAGGGGTACAGCTGACTGAAGGTTTTCTTATGAGATGTGCAACCTGCCTGTAGTTACCTAGGACTCCTTGTAATAACTTAGATTAGCCCTAACTGGTTTGTGGATACCTCCTCTTAAAACAACAAAAGCAATGCTTTAGGTGGCAATGTAGGAGGGGATGAGCATTTAGGCCTTCAATGAGAGTGGAGAGCCACAACACAGCAGAGCTAGTGCATTTGTAAACTTTTAAAACAAAAACCTTATGTCTAAAAAGACTCAATCTATAAAACAAAAAGTAGAAACAATGTAAAAAGATACTACCACTCTCATTAAGGAGCACTTTTCAGCAACTAGTAAGGACTTAAGTCAAAATACATCAATTGGAATCAACAGCCCCAACGCTTTTTTCAACCTCTATGCTGTGTCGATAGCTATCCCATCTGCCTTCCTTTGCCTTCTTCCCTTTGGCCTCTGGTTTTTCCTTTAGTGAATTTGACAATCTGCAGGTCAACTATAGAGAAGCCATACCGTACAAGGCTATTGCTGCTCTGTGGGTGCACCCAAAGTGTATCGCTGCCCAAAATGGAGGTTGAACACTGTTCCCTCACCATAATTTTGAGAAATGGATGGCTGGTAACAGCCAAATACATAGTGCATTTTTAACCGTGCCACCCAGAGAGCACCTACTGGCTTTCTAGTAGGTCTGTTCAGTGTCCCATAACTGGAAACATTCACTTACTCCTGCGTATACAGAGGCTTGTGACACGTTGGGGCATGTTTCTAGTATTAATATACTTGCGTGTCCAGATGAGGTGTGCTCAATGATGACAAATGCTGCAGTACAAGACAGAGGTTCTCTTCATGTATCTTCTCCATCTTAGGCCTTGCAGTACATCTAGCGAGGGATTTAGGAAATCCACATGTAAACCTTGACAGGACAAAACTTAGCTATAGAGCTAAATACTGAACAGACAGTTTGGCTGTCCCATTTGTCCTTTCTGCAGTTCTGCCAGATAATACCATACTTTTTCTTCAGATGGTTGCACTACCTCATGATACGCACATGCCTGAGGTCACCTGTGGTGGCCCCCGATGTTGTGTTTCACAGGGGTCAGGGTGGAATACATGTTCTGTACCACACTGGCTAGAGGTACAAATTTTAACTGGGCTTGGGAGTGCCGCCAGCGCTGCCGAGTGCTGTTTAAGATATGACACCTGAAAGCCAGTATCTGTCCCGAATTCAGGAGAAGCTCTCCCGCACCAGAATAAAAACATTTGCCCAAGACACTCGTGTTACTATTTCGTCCAAGGATGAGGTCAGTCATAGTTATCAACAGAGCCCTATTGCAGTCTCCTGCTCGCAGCGTGATTGGGGCCAGGCTCTCCTACAGAGAGAAGGAGCTCACCAATTCAGAGCAAGAACAAGGCCTAGGTACCTGCATCTGAGTGGAGGGGAACTGGAAAAAAGGAGCTTGAATAAAGTCTCAAGAGGCTTGAGCAACATGGCCTGACAGTAACAAATGATATCTGCTTCTTCTAAAGATCAAGGACATGCATGGACCATCGCAAAACTGCATCTAGTGGCAAGCCTTTACTGGCTATTCATCTCCCCAGACTTTGCGAGAGCCCATATCCCACTGTTACAGCCAGAAATGAACACAGGGGTTTTCCCCTTTCACTGTGGGTCCTTCAAGTGAAGCAGGGCTCTAATTGCATATATCAGAACTCCCAGTGTGTGTCCCAGGTTCCGTGGATGCCCCAGTTACCAGCCCTCAACAATGACCCATCATTTGCCTTAGGAGGGCTTGGGGAGATGGGGGCAGGTTGAGGGAGCGTGGGACTTCTTTGCATGCTATGTTCACACAATGAGCAGATCAACTGTTGGCAACTGCTGCTCCAGCACCAGTTAATCAGACATACATACTCTGACTTTAGGATCAGTTTCTTCACTTCAAGTCTCCAGTTTGAGGAATGGGCATTATGTGTCATATTAGGGTGGAATATGTCTTAAAGATTTTCAGGTATCTCAATTTTAATCACTGAAGTGTCCTCCCTTGATCCAAGGGCAGACATATGGCAGAAAATCAGATATATTTGTAATGTTCCATCTAAGAAACACATTGCTCATAGTAAAGAATTCAGAGTGTAAGGTTTTTGTACATGCAGAGGGCTCGGAATCTACAGCCATAGAAAAGATTTGTCCATGGAACTTAATGTATTTTGTTTTACCGTAGTACCATACTTTGCAAGTACTACAAAACTATTTGGGAGTCATAGTTTGGCACCAAGAAGCATGTTGTTCACCACCATGGCTACATTAACTTTACTATATATAAATAAAAAACAATGACAGCTTTAGCTGGACATTGAGTATAGAGAATGTGATTAATGTATCCGATTTATCTGATTACTAAACCTACTAACTTGTTTGGCTTTTCGAGGAGGTATACACGCCCATGTCCCTAGCCAGCATGTAGGCAAACAATGTTGCACATCAACACTCCAGTTACAGACGGAGATAAGAGGCATGATGCATGGCCTCTCCTGCCTCAATACAGAATCCAGCTAACATAACGACCTAAAGTGTGAAAGTGTGACTGATATTGGTTATGCCATGACATTTATGTATACGCTGGGGGCGTGCCCTGCAAATCCCTCCTAAATATACATTCACCAGGCACCTAGAAGTAGAGCTACCCTCTCAAGTATGAGCCTATTGGAAGCTGCACCTTTCCCAAACCCCCAACTACAATAAGGAAATTACTACAATCAGGTTATGTTCAAGGAAAGCACTTTAAAATGTAGACAAAAACAATTTATAGGTGGGATGCCCAAATCTAGATACCAACTGAAAGAATGTGGAGGCTGCCATTCATTCTTCTCCAAACAAATTCAACTCTTTATTTATTCTTCAATTTCATTTCTCATACAGATAGGTGATGGAACCATGCGTCAACATATGCAGGCACGGGCTCAAAAGCAGTCTGGAATGAGAGGAAAATGTATCACAAAAAGCAATCTCCACTGACCAATGCTTTGAGACAGCTTATTGGAAAATGTAAGGTGATGAAATCATGACAGATCACATGGGTCAACCAAGACTTGGAGACAGTCTGCAATGAAATAGGTGTAAGGCGATTAGCCCATGATTCTACGTTTATTGACTAAAGCTTACCACCAGTGTGCAATGAGAAAACTGTGGCTCAGCGGGTTAAATCCAGTAAACAAGGCCAGTGGGTAGCAAAGGGGGCTAGAAAGGTGCACTGTGATCAAACCAATTAGGCCATATCCCCAATCAAAGCCTACAGCGGTCACAGTTTTTGTGATTCCAGGCTGCACCCATTACCCTCCTGCCACCCCCTACCTCTGATTCTACCTCCATAGCTTATCCAGATTGACACAGACTTCCAATAATAAGCGTAGGGACAAAAGTTATGGCGTTACTGTAAAAGCTGTGCCACACTGCTGCATTTTACGGAAAACGTTGGTAGTTATAGGGAACACGCAAAGAGTACCCCCACCCAAAGTTTAGAGTGGATAAAGCTCATTCATACAAGGCTGTGATAAGTGGATGGTTGGCGACAGCTGATTTTAGGTTACAAGGCACAGGTCAAGCCTTTTGTGCAAGGAAATTAGATGAGCAGAAAGTATTAAAAGAGGCTGGGCTAGGGCTAAGACAGAACAGTACATTAAAGTAACACAAAATTAACATTACTGGCAGAATTAAAGTAGCACCATGTAGAAAAATCAAATTGGCAGTACATATTTTAGGGGGTGGTGCAACAATATAATAGTGCAGACAAAGTGAATCTAAACAAATTAATATGGGATCACGAAGATGCTACTTTCAATGTGGTATTATGAAGGTTCAATTTCCTCTGAAATGGAGGGTGGGAGCCTTATTATGCATAATAGGTTTAAGTTAAGTTTCTCAAACATTAAATAGCTTGGCAAATATATAACAGAATAATTTTCACGATGCAAGAACGTCTTTTACATACATCATGCAGACGTTTTGACTGGAAAGGTGCAATTTACTGCAAATAGATTAAGGTATGTGATTAAGATATTGCGAAACAATAAATAACATACCGACGATACTGTTGATGTCGGAAATATCAGATCATCAGTGGACATGATCAGAAGAATGTGCAAATTAAAGGAGGGCAAAGTGCTGATAGAGGAAATGCATTGGTGATAACTGGTCGTTTTTTTTAACATCTATTTATTAGGTTTTATCCCGAAAACAGACAAATAACCAAACTGTAACAGAAAAGTCAAGTGTTCCCGCACCACACCTACTCCCCTCCGCAATATCTTGTTATATTTTGACCCAACAGTCGACTACATACGCACACGTGGGGGTTCGGTAGATGCGAGTCTCTATGTAAGGGGTCACTCAGGAGATGGTCACCAGTCCCATGCAAAAGTTGAGGCCTGCCTCAATCCAGGCTCTCCCTCGCATTGTGCCATGGGCTCCACACTTTCTCAAAATTACAAGGGCAGCCATGAGCTTGGTAAACCAACTTTTCAGCCCTCATACACAAGTTCAAATTCCTCTGCCAGTCAGCCACTTTCAGGATCGTGGCCACCCCCCAAAACCTGTTTATGTCTCTCCGTGCCACCATCAATGCCACATTACAGAATAGTAGGGCATACCTAACCAGGGTGAGTTCCTCCCAAATTCTCAACATCACCAAGCGGGGCATCAGGTCCAGTGTGTAATCGATGACATGGGATATGTTGCTGCTTTTTTTTCTCCAGGAGTGCCTTATCGAGGGGCAGGCCCACAGTGTGTGCCCTAGGAACCTCTTCTTCAGACACCTTCCTTGGCACAGGTCATCACTGGTCCTCCCCATTGCAAACAGGCGTGTCCCCATGAAATATGACATTTAGAGTATTTTCAATTGTATAAGCCGGAACCCCACCTGTATGGCCATCTCCCAGAGATTACGGTAGGCCTCCACCCAATGCATCGTCTTCCAGGACCCCCACAGATCCGCCATGGGAAATGCGGACACATCGCAGATTTTAAAAGAGGTGAAGAAGAGCCCTGTTCGTTACATAGCGGATGCAAATTTATCTCAAGACCAATTATCAGTTCTGTTGAGAAGTCTCTCCTTTGTGCAGTTAAAAATAGAAGTCACTGAATGCTTTCACAAAATCCAATTAAGAACCTACTTCCCAGGACAGAGAAGGGACTGGCAAGACTGAAATCACTGGACTACGGAGAAGATCTACCTTTGTTCCTCCAAACACTGAAATGCCAGCTGAAATTATTACCTTTGTGACTGCTGTACTTTCGGCTACACGTCAGCTTTAAAAAATATTTAAATATTTTACACCTAACATATCTCGACCACTATGCCAGGCTTTGACTCAATTAAAGGAAAATGATACTGTCATCAAACCAGCAGAAAAGGGCGAAGCCATATTAGTTCTAAACAAGGAGAAATACATTGCGGAAGGCATGCACCAAGTCTTGGATTCAGAAAAATACCAGAAACGTGAAAGAGATCCATGCATGGAACTACTAGACAAAATTAACCCCCTCCTTGAATATGGAGGAATTGACTGGACCAAGAGAATTAAAATATTTTAAAAACAAAATACCCAGGACCCCGGCATTGCCTTCTCTCTAAGATCTAAACGGACCCCCATAAACCACCGGGTAGACCGATCGTCTCTGGTTATGACTCCATTCTGGAGCCCCTGTCAAGTCATGTTGACTTCTTTTTTAATGATGAAAAAGTCCAAATGGATGTAGGACTCTCGCACACCCTGTGATCCTACTCATCAATTCTCCAAGATACTTGCTAACATTATTGAGAAAGCAATGGACGGGGGAACTATCAATCAAAAGGAAAAGGATTATCTCATTAAAAAAAATCCAGCCATCCCGTACATATATATGATCCCCAAAATTCACAAACATCCGACCAAACCGCCATTTAGACCCATTGTGTCTACCATTAACACAATTCATGAACCAGTTGGAAAATACTTGGACAGACATTTACAACCCATTGTCCAAAACATGACTACGTATATCAAGGACACTACCCACTTTTTAAACATTCTGAAAGATTTCAATTCCAACTTCACCGATGAAATGATTTTATGCACCATCGATGTAAAATCACTTTACACGTCCATACCTCATAACCTGGGCATAGAAGCAGTGGAATCTTTTTTAACTCACACAGACAAAGATGAAAATTTAAAAATCTTCTTGATGGAACTTCTTCATTTTACCCTCTTTCACAGCTATTTTAAATGGCGAGATGAGTATTTTGTTCAATCCTCTGGCACCAGCATGGGAAATTGCGCAGCTCCGACGTACGCGAATATTTTTATGCACAGGTTTGAACTTGATAACATACTTAATCAAAAAATTTGGATGGATCATCTCATCTTATATAAAAGATACATTGATGACATTTTTGTCTTGTGGAAAGGTACTGAAGAAGAACTCACTTTGGCCATAGCAGAACTAGATCTCATTAACGAGAGAATTGGTTTCACTTTCCACATACACAAAACTGAGATAACTTTTTTGGATGTGCTTATCAAATTCCAGGATGGACAACTAGTTACCAGTGTCTACACAAAAGATACAGATCGCAACAACCTGTTACATCACAGGAGTTTTCATCAAGCCGCCCTGAAAAAACATTTACCATTCTCTCAGTTACTACGAATTAAAAGGATATCGTCAACAGAAACTGCTTATCAGAACGTTTAATTTAAGTTCACCACGGTTTAATCTTAGATCATTCAATTTCATTCTATTTCATTTCAGCTTATCTCATTTTTTGTCAATTTATTGTTAACTTCCAGCGTTTTTCACTATCCGCGGTTCACTTATAGTCCGTTATTTATTTTTGTTTCCTAATACTGAACACCTTTGAGTCCGTCTTTCACTATCATTGAACAAGCACTTCCGGGTTCACGCGGTATTTACGTCCGCTTCGTAACTATCCACTTTTCAAGAACACCCGGGACGTTTGAAAGGATTCAACACGGATGTCTTTTTTTCTACACTCGGTGAGCAACCTTCGTAACAACCTAGTACTTAAGATATCTAGCCGGTTGATTACGCGATATTGACTGAAAATATTTTTTCACCTTATATTTATCACAGAAAGCATATTGAAATTGAAGACCATGTTCAGTAAGTGTTTGTTTAGTATCCACCACAGTATTATACCCGGTGCTTACTTGGTTGACTGTTCACTTCCGCGTTTACTCACCCTACACGGTTGTTCCCGTTCGCGTTTACACATCTTTTATGGTAACACTGGTAGTTATCACTCGGATCACATTACACACGGTTGTTCACGACAGTACGGACTCTATGTCGATGTCACCAGTTTACAAGCCCAACCACAAGTCACGTTTTCTATGTACCATAACGGTCCTGATCACTGTTGTTTTTTCTGAATTTTCGTTACATGGCCATCAAAATTCTGGCTATAAAAGTTTTCACAGACTCATATAATTTCATTTACCTCAACACTAATGCATGAAATGAGATATAATAGTGTCGGTATTCGAATAACTGATATTTGTGTATCCCGTACTTTTACGTTTTGCTTAATATTACCTCTTTATTCACAGATCAAAGCCCCTGATGAAGGGCAATAGCCCGAAATGCATTGGGCAATGTACATAAACCAAATCAATTTATACGGCTAAATATTACTGAGGATAAGTAATACAAATGTCGGATTTGATGAAAATGAAAAACAATTAAGTACCCAGAATAAATTCATCATTGAAACTATTTACACATGTGGATTTTCATTGAAAATTAACCTCAGAGTGCTATTGGAGACGCCCTCCCCAGAGGGAGCAGCGCAATCCTATTATGACTTCTTTTTTAAGCCATTTCCAAAGACCATCCAGTCATTCATACAAGATACTACAGGCGTCATTAACATCATAGAAGGTATGGAATTTGATACAGAAAATTAGCTTCTAGTATCTCTTGATGTCATCACAATATATTGAAGGCCAAGACAAGTTCTTAAGGGAAGCATTCTCACAAATCATGTCTTGCCCAGATTCAGAAGTACTGGTGAAAGGAAACCTCAGTATATTTATGGTCCTGAATCTAGACCAAGCTCTACAAAGGGTGGGCCAGACAGGGTCCCTGTCCAAGGCCGGGATGGAGTTGCTGGGAGATCTGAGCTTGTCGGATATTTCGACTCTTCAGAACCTTAGAAACAGACACTACACAGGCCCCCCAGGATATTGCGGTATGGATTAGCAAATTTAGCGGCACAAATATGGAAATTTAGCGGCATTTTTGCGGCACTTTATTTTACTCACAATCATTCATTTTCAGCTTTAAAACAATGGAAACTGTTTTAGCAGAGTATTCTACATTGAAATAGGCCCTGATGTGATGTAATTTCCTGTGATGTCCCTTCCACTACCCCTAGCATTTTAGTGAATTGACGCCCATTCTCTAGTTGGCCATGTTACCCCCTCACCTTCCATGTCCAATGTGCCTGTATTTAAAATATATCTTAATGCGTTGAGACAACCCATACTTTCATATATTAAAGCAACTTCTGAATTTGAAAGGTTTATTAAAAAGGGCTATTTTAGCTTTTACGTATATTGCTAGCAAGAAATAAATATACTTGAAAAAAATAAAACAGCCTATTTCCGTGATTTATTGCAGTACAACTTTGCTATAACATGAAGTTTGGGTATATGGGCTGACGTTGAATGTTTGCTTGGCCCATGTTAGCAGCTCATAAATCTCGAGTTCATCTTATAACTGCTGTAGAAGTTTAGTGATACATGGATTGATGGTGTACTTCTTATCTCCCTGCTTAGGAATGAGAGATCGGCTGCTGGCACCCACAATGTTTATTATGTGTCTCCCACAATGTTTATTATGTGTCTCCATCTCGGTGACTCCACCACCTGCTCTCTTCCTTTCTCTTCAGGAAGGTTACCTTGCTTCAGCACCCCTGAACCCCCTTCGAATGCCCGTGATACTGTGCTTGGATAGTGTGCGCAGCCGCACTCGCTAGCGGGGATAAATATTTCCCAGACTCTTTAGTACAGGATTCAAATTTCCGAATTAAACAGCATCCAGAATAAGGCAGAAGGAGAGACATATAACAACTTAGTAAATACACCAATATTCCGATAATAAGACCTTTTTTGCACAATTTTAAACACGGGGAAGATTTACAACAAAGGGAGTAGTCCTTTTCACTTTTAGTCACACACTTTAACTCATTTGTGACACTTCTCCACATCTAATAAGGTTCTTAAATTGACAATAGCATAATACAGACTATAGATTACTTTAGGGGTCTCTATATTATGTTTATGATCTGGAACACAAATGCAAATATCAATTTTGGCATAAGGTGAGCTGAGGTGGTCACTCATTTGAATTAATATAGGAATTATTGTGCTTTTGGTGATGTTAGTATCAACAGTATGCATATGCTCATTCAAAAGTCAACACAATTTATTGTACAACTCGTATGTATTTTTCTTGGCCCTGAAAAACGTCAATTTTCATAGAAATGTAAAAACCTTTTCCCTGCATTCCTTCATCTTCGCGGGCACTTTTGTAAAAATCGCGGCATTTTTACAAAAGTGCCGATTTCGCGACAAACCGCAAAATCCTGGAGGGTCTGACTACACATTATTCCCTACAACAGACTTATGCCAGGCTTGATTATTTCAATGGTACATGCAGATAGTGGCCAGAACATAACACAGAGATTAGGGTCTCAGCACTGTCCAACTACTCACCTATCCTTCTTGTACTACAGCAACTCTAACCTTCCTCACACAATTGTATTGATTGAATGACAACCTCATGAAAAACGAACAAGTGCTTACAACTATCAGACAGAGGATCTCAGATTTCCTCCAAGAAAATGAACACTCAGTACCTCACATCTCGGCCCTCTGGGAGACACTTAAAGTATTCAATTCAATTCAATTCATTCAGCTTTATTCGATTTGGACAACAAACCATAAAAGCATATAAATAACAGTCAATAAAACACACAGATATAAAATTCACATAAGATTCACAGAGATATAATTATCTAAAAAGCGCTATAAAACAACTCATTAAAACTCAATCCCCCCTCGTTGTACGTAATTTTAGAGCAGCTCTTAAAAAATTTGTCACACAATAAAGAGTAAAAACATCAGTTGACATTTTTAAAAATAGCAATGCAACCCGAGCCTGCCTAAATCTGGCCTTTCTTAACAGCTCTTTCAGAAACAGTTTCCTAGGGTGGGCATAGTACGGGCAGAGTAAAACTAAGTGAAGTGTGTCCTGCGGAGACTTCAAGTCGCAGCCGCAGGGCCCTCTCTCTTCTGTATTTAAAATAAAACCTTCCGGTACTGCCAGTAAATGATGGATATAATTCAGTCTAAAACGGGTTACTAAAAAACGATCATGGGCGTTGGTCATTAATGTTAAGTATGGTTCTATGCCCTGTTTCGTTTTGACTAAAATATAATGGGTTCCAAACTCATCTCTGCCATCCTGGGATTTGCCATTTGCCTCTTACAGCCACCCCCCGAGCCCTCCCTATGTGAGAGTCAATCGATATCATTCAGATCCCCGAGTAAGGAAAATGCGTTTGAAGATACCCCACACCCTGCAGCCCGATCCAGCCCCTGTCCCATGCCCCCATAACAATCAGCATGGTTTATGGTGAGCCCTGGTCTATAAAAATATCCCAGGGGCAAAGGTTTGATGGTAGAGTCTGGGACAAATACGCCAGAGGAATACCTGAGGATACCTTGGACAAGTGTTGGATATCTGAACGTGACAATGACACAGTCCCCCAGACAGACTTTCCTTGATTTCCCTATCCAAGCTACACGTCTTGCCATTAGGATATGCCGATACTCTCTGATGTTAAATCCGGCATGTTTAGACATCCAGTGTGCAACTTTATTCATCAACTGAGGGGTGGTCTCCTCTTGGGAGTTGTCACACCCGGGGACTCCTAACAGTACCACTGTGTATGGACAGCAAGCTGGTGGAAGATCTATAACTGGAAGCCCTATGGTGTGAGGCACCAATACCCTTGCCTCACCTCCCCTCGAGTGCTTAGACTGCATTACTAGGCCCCCCACTAAGGTTTGCTGCGATTTCGCTGGAACTGCCTCGGTTAGGCCTATTACCCTATCTGTTAAAGTCCTTGCCGGATCGGATCGTGTTTCAGGGCAGACACCTGTTGTGTTCGATTGTGAGTGGTTAAATGCTTTCTCATTGCACCTCCCGATTCTTTGGGACAACTTAGGGTCAGACCCAGTTGAGGGCACTAAATTGGGGGACCTTGTTCCTAGATCCACTCCTCCCACTGCTCCCTGTTCCACCAATGGTATGATCGCTAGTTGCTGTTTACCAAAACACTCCCCCGGTTTAGCACGGTCTACAGATCCCCTATTTAACAGAGCAAGTGCAAATGCATCGATCTTCTCCTCAATCACCCTTAATTGACATATTAGGGGATCTAGCAAAACTATCATCAGTGTCTCTAGTTTCCTCCAGTAATCAGTGCTGCTGCCCGAGTCCAGAATGCTCCAATCGGGGTCCTGGGTCCCAGGTTGAGATTCCGTAGCCGTACCATCCCGAACGGGAGGTTTGGGGATTGCTTGCTTTGATTTCTGCTTGGGATTATGTGGGATAACATTCCTCGATCGTTTAGCTGGTGGTTCATTATTAGTTATTGAACCTAGACCCCGCCCTTCTCCCTTTTGGACTAACTCTTAATTGTTTCTTGGATCTTGTCGCCATCTCTCCTGACCTGGGACCCTGTTTCTCCGGTACTTCGGGCGGGGTACTTGAAGAAGTAAAACATAAAGGTTCTGAGGGTGTGGGAAACTCTTCGGCTTGCATAACAACATTTCCCACCTGCATCACATCCCCCATTACAGCAGTGTCTCCCCGGGCATGCGAGTTAGCTCCATCAATCACCACTACAACTTGCGCATCCTCGCAGCTCTCCTCGAGAACAGCCTCACTTTGCAAGTGTCCCGGATCTCTGTAAGTGGTACCTGGCGATTTAGCCTCTCTAATCTCCCCCAGTGAGGACCTCTTATAATTCGCTGGGGACCCCAACGAGAGTCTTTTTTCCGTTATTTGGATTTCATGGATTAGAACAGACTCTGCTCGGATCAGAAAGGCATCCAAAGTCCCCGTTAGACCTCCCCCTCCTCCTACGGGAGACCGAGCCTCCTTACGTTTTACACGTTTGGCCATGGAAGATTATACCATATACTACTTATAAACCAGAGACAGTACCTTTATTGACAGGGGATCGGAACCACCCACTTTGTGATGGGCGTCAGAGGGTAGGCCCAGCCCAGTCTTCTCCGGTCCTCGACGGGCCCGCCCTTGGCCCGGGCTCCGCCCGCGCGCGTCCCGCGCTGCGGGAGGCAATTGCGGTTTTTATACGCCGGATGGCGCCTTCAGCTCTGCCCAGCTCCTCTCCTGCTCCTACCGCGGAGCCCCCTGGTCGCTGTGGTCCGTCCGTGAGATAAGGTGTAGGGAGAGTCTCAGAGTGCGTCATAAGAAGGGAATTTATATATCACTAGCAGCCAAATACAGCACTGAAAGAAAACACAAAAGACTAGAGCTGGAAAACAAGTGAAAGAATCAGAAGATAGGAACACAAAAAGATGATGGACGGAATGCTGAACATTGTTAAACATTCACCCCCGTAACAGATCTGGGCCTAAATCCATTGTTTTTTTGCTTGCCACATCGTTGCAGTTTGGACCCAATCAGTCTTGACCCTGCTCCCCATGGGAACAGTCCAGCCGGAACTGCCAGGCAGGTCCTCCCTGGACCGGAAAACAAGCAACCTGAGACCGGTTTCGGGGTATCACCCCATATCAGTTAGGATAGCTTGAATCCAGATCGTAGTGGGCACGTGACCCACATATGAGCACACCCATCCCACTTAGGGCGAAAATTGCAATAAAAAATAAAAATAAAAAAATGGACAGAATGCTGAACATTGTTATACATTCACCCCCAATCACAGATCTGGGCCAAATACATCCTCAAAAGTGGTCCCAGGATGCTTGTTTCCGGTCCAGGGAGGACCTAGCCTGGCAGTTCGGGCTGGTCTGTTCCCATGAGGAGCAGGGTCAAGACTGATTTGCATATGGCCGAGTCCAAACGGGGGTGGCATAGTGATTAAAAGAACAATGGATTAAATCCAGATCTCTTGACTGGGGGGTGAGTGGTTGAAAATTTTCAGCATGCCGTCCATCATCTTGCAGTGTTTGCTCTAAGTGGCCAAGGGTTTGCCCAGATGTGGGTCCCTTGCTCGCTGCGCCACTAAATTCAAGTTAGTCTGGCCGATGATGGGTGATACCTCGAACTGGTCCCAGTATGCTTGTTTCCGGTCCAGGAAGGCCCAGGCCTGGCAGTTCGGGCTGGTCTGTTCCCATGAGGAGCAGGGTCAAGACTGATTTGCATATGGCGGAGTCCAAACTGGGGTGGCATAGTGAGCAAAAGAACGATGGATTAAACCCAGATCTCATGACTGGGGGCAAGAGGTTGAAAAGTTTCAGCACTCCATCTATAATATTGTTGTGTTTGCGAAAGAATCAGAAGATAGGCATAACCGCTCAGGTTCACGCAAATTCTAGTGACAATTAGACCACGCTACACAGCAACTCAAAGCTGTGGATAGAGCAGCATTAGCTCTACTACGCCTTTGTCAGCAATGTTACAGAGTGGGGAAACAGGGCTGGCAGACTGCTAGCCTGTAAACTGAGGGCTATGACACAAACAGACACTATCGAACAAATCATCAATTACCAGGCAGACAAGACAAATGAAAATGAAGGGATTGCAGAAACTTTCCGTCATTTTTAATCGGAGCTGTACGCTGCCGATTCTACACCGCTGACTTACCTAGAATCTTAACAGTACCTCGACTCAACAGGCCACTACATTACAGAAGCATATTGCGAATACTAATGAAAATAACGTTCCTAGGCAGTCGAATATTCAAGTGATTTAACAATTCATCATGATTTTGCAACTGTAAGATATAAGACTCAGTGTGAATAAAGTGGGGCTATATTTAAAACAATAATGGATTTTTATTTAACACATTTTAAAAGACAAGATATAGATAAATTTCAATCAGAAATAATGCAGAATTGATACATAAACATAATTTAACAATTTTTCAAAGACATGATTCATATCATTCAAACGAAACCAATCTATATAAGGAAAAAACAACTATCAATGATATATCAAAATGTGATGAAAATGAAAAAAAAGGAGATAATTATCTACTGGCGGTCGCCAGTAGATAGTTATAGTTAGGACCTATTTTCCATAGGAAATCCGCAACATTCTATTTGAAATAGCTCTTGCGTCGGTTGACGAATCTTCGCGAAATTTTCAAACTTTATGGCCCGCTCCGGTCCGCTCCTACCCTGAAAGTTTCGGGGTGATTCGTCAAGCGGGGGCCGAGAAAAAAGGGGGGTCCCAAAACGTGTTTTCCCCATTCATTTTCCCATAGGAAACTTTAGACACGGCTACAGCCCGAACTGCTGAACGGAATTACACAAAATTTGGCAAAGAGGTAGTTCTTGGTTCAGAAAGAACCCTTTTTGTTAAATGGTGTAAATCCGTTCAGTAGTTGCGGAGAAATTAAAAATATAAGAGTCAGAAAATCAATTTCCCATAGGAAACTTTATGCAAGGCTACAGCCCGAACTGCTGAACGGAATTACACCAAATTTGGCAAAGAGGTAGTTCTTGGTTCAGAAAGAACCCTTTTTGTTAAATGGTGTAAATCCGTTCAGTAGTTGCTGAGAAAATCAAAAGTAAAAACACATATATATCTGGGCGGAGCCTAACCACACATGTCATCGTGAGATCTGATTGGCTGTCAGCACTTCATCCTGGAATTGCTGGCAGCCATCTTGGGACCAATATAAATGATAGTACCGCATTGAAATGCATTGTAGTGAATCAAAGATTTTGAGGGTTACCAAAAGGAGAACTATAAAGGGTGATAACAGACTTTAGTTACATTAGAATTCATTTGTTGATGGTACCATACTAATTTCAGGAATTGTGGTGTGTTCTAAGGTGATTTTACCCTGTGAAAAACCTTCTGCTGGGATATCATGAATCATGTTTGAGAGAAAACTATTTTCACATGCTTGTTCCATACAGTTTTGGAAGGTGCTCCAGAAGCTAAAATGAGAGCATATTTTCTGTAAATTCACATTATCTTTCTCAGTCATGTGAGAATGAAGTCTGACATTCTCAGTAAAACATGTACATCCAACAAGGGCAGAGACTGTCAGTTGATTCCTTTGTGTTCTACTGCAGCTTCCCAGAGTGTTCTAAAGAACAACTAGAGTGCTAACAGCCTTACTTATGACAAAAGTATGGCACACCTGAAGCCATCTTGATTGGAATAAACTGGTAACACTTAAAACATTTAATTTAAAAAGGAACAAAATGATGGGGTTCATCTTGTCATAGAACTTATGGTTAGTGCTCTGGAAAGAAAAATTAGGACATGTTTCAAGTGTGATCTCAAATATCTTCCTGTTATATTTCAACAGGAGCAGCCTGTCAGTTGATGCCTTTGTGTTCTACTGCAGCTTCCCAGAGTGTTCTAAAGAACAACTAGAGCGCTAACAGTCTTACTTATGACAAAAGTATGGCACACCTGAAGCCATCTTGATTGGAATAAACTGCTAACACTTAAAACATTTAATTTAAAAAGGAACAAAATGAGGGGGTTCATTTTGCCATAGAAATTATGGTTAGTGCTGTAGAAAGAAAAATTAGGGCATGTTTTAAGTGAGATCTCAAATATCTTCCTGTTATATTTCAACAGGAGCAGCCTGTCAGTTGATGCCTTTGTGTTCTACTGCAGCTTCCCAGAGTGTTCTAAAGAACAACTAGAGTGCTAACAGCCTTACTTATGACAAAAGTATGGCACACCTGAAGCCATCTTGATTGGAATAAACTGGTAACACTTAAAACATTTAATTTAAAAGGAACAAAATGAGGGGGTTCATTTTGCCATAGAAATTATGGTTAGTGCTGCAAAAAGAAAATTTAGTGCATGTTTTAAGTGAGATCTCAAATCCTCTTCTATTTCATTAGAAAATTCTGACATGCAGACTGAAACAATCACTTTCAATACCAGCAGTAGACTTCCAGTTAACTCCTTGGTGAGCAGTAGCTTTACTACAGTGATCTAATGAACAACTAGAGTGCTAACATTCTGAATTTATGGCAAATGTGTGACACATCTGAATGCCTTCTTGATGGAATCAAAGTAAAAAACTGAAAGCATTTCCTACTGAGGAGACTGCAGTAAATGAGGAAATTAGGAAACTTCATAACAAAGAAGTCTTCCAAGATGGCCACCAGTGAAAAAAGAGCCCAAATGTAGCACAAATATTACCCAGATGTAGCCCACATATAGCCCAATGACAAAAGTGTGCAAAACACTTTTTATGTTGAGATTTTTTGCAGTTTTATGTAGTGCAGACTGGTCAGGTTTTGGAGCGTTGCATCTTAAAACATGACCCCCTACACTACAAAAACACCACTGCACTACCCTAAACCCAAAAACACTACCCCCAGCACGACCCCCTACACTACACAAGCACCACTGCACTATCCTAAACCATAAAACACTACCCCCAGCATGACCCCCTACACTACACAAACACCACTGCACTAACCTAAATCCTAAAACACTACCCCCAGCACGACCCCCTACACTACCCAAACACCACTGCACTACCCTAAAACATGACTCCCTACACTACACAAACACAACTGCACTACCCTAAACCCTAAAACACTACCCCCAGCATGACCCCCTACACTACACAAGCACCACTGCACTACCCTAAACCCTAAAACACTACCCCCAGCACGACCCCCTACACTACACAAACACCACTGCACTACCTTAAACCCTAAAACACTACCCCCAGCACGACCCCCTACACTACCCAAACACCACTGCACTAACCTAAATCCTAAAACACTACCCCCAGCACGACCCCCTACACTACCCAAACACCACTGCACTACCCTAAAACATGACCCCTACACTACACAAACACCACTGCACTACCCTAAACCCTAAAACACTACGCCCAGCACGACCCCCTACACTACACAAGCACCACTGCACTACCCTAAAACACTACCCCAGCACGACCCCCTACACTGCCCGAACACCACTGCACTGCCCTAAACCCTGAAACACCAGCCCCTGCACGACCCCCTACACAGCCTGAACACCACTGCACTGCCCTAAACCCTGAAACACCAACACTAGCATGACCCCCTACACTGCCCGAACACCACTGCACTGCCCTAAACCCTGAAACACCACCCCCTTCACGACCCCCTACACTGCCCGAACACCACTGCACTGCCCTAAACCCTGAAACACCACCCCCAGCACGCCCCCTACACTGCCCGAACACCACTGCACTGCCCTAAACCCTGAAACACTACCCCCAGCAAGACCTCCTACACTGCCCGAACACCACTGCACTGCCCTAAACCCTGGAACATCACCTCCAGCAAGACCCCCTACACTGCCCGAACACCACTGCCCTAAACCCTGAAACACCACCCCCAGCACGACCCCCTACACTGCCCGAACACCACTGCACTGCCCTAAACCCTGAAACACCACCCCCAGCACGACCCCCTACACTGCCCGAACACCACTGCACTGCCCTAAACCCTGAAACACCACCCCCTGCACGACCCCCTACACTGCCCGAACACTACTGCCCTAAACCCTGAAACACCATCCCCAGCACGACCCCCTACACTGCATGAACACCACTGCACTGCCCTAAACCCTGAAACACTACCCCCAGCAAGACCCCCTACACTGCCCGAACACCACTGCACTGCCCTAAACCCTGAAACACCACCCCCTGCACGACCCCCTACACTGCCCGAACACCACTGCACTGCCCTAAACCCTGAAACACCACCCCCAGCACGACCCCCTACACTGCCCGAACACCACTGCACTGCCCTAAACCCTGAAACACCACCCCCTGCACGATCCCCTACACTGCCCGAACACTACTGCACTGCCCTAAACCCTGAAACACCACCCCCAGCACGACCCCCTACACTGCACGAACACCACTGCACTGCCCTAAACCCCTAAACACTACCCCCAGCAAGACCCCCTACACTGCCCGAACACCACTGCACTGCCCTAAACCCTGAAACATCACCCCCAGCAAGACCCCCTACACTGCCCGAACACCACTGCCCTAAACCCTGAAACACCACCCCCAGCAAGACCCCCTACACTGCCCGAACACCACTGCACTGCCCTAAACCCTGAAACACCACCCCCAGCATGACCCCCTACACTGCCCGAACACCACTGCACTGCCCTAAACCCTGAAACACCACCCCCAGCACGACCCCCTACACTGCCCGAACACCACTGCACTGCCCTAAACCATGAAACACCAGCCCCAGCACGACCCCCTACACTGCCCGAACACCACTGCACTGCCCTAAACCCTGAAACACCACCTCCAGCACGACCCCCTACACTGCCCGAACACCACTGCACTGCCCTAAACCCTGAAACACCAGCCCCAGCACAACCCCGTACACTGCCCAAACACCACTGCACTGCCCTAAACCCTGAAACAGCAGCCCCAGCACGACCCCCTACACTGCCCGAACACCACTGCACTGCCCTAAACCCTGAAACAGCAGCCCCAGCACGACCCCCTACACTGCCCGAACACCACTGCACTACCCTAAACCCTCAAACGCCAGCCCCAGCACGACCCCCTACACTGCCAGAACACCACTGCACTGCCCTAAACCCTGAAACGCCAGCCCCAGCAAGATCCCCTACACTGCCCGAACACCACTGCACTGCCCTAAACCCTGAAACACCACCCCCAGCAAGACCCCCTACACTGCCCGAACACCACTGCACTAAAGCCTGAAACACCACCCCCAGCAAGACCACCTACACTGGCCGAACACCACTGCACTGCCCTAAACCCTGAAACACCACACCCTGCACGACCCCCTACACTGCCCGAACACCACTGCACTGCCCTAAACCCTGAAACACCACCCCCTGCACGACCCCCTACACTGCCCGAACACCACTGCACTGCCCTAAACCCTGAAACACCACCCCTCAGCACGACACCCTACACTGCCCGAACACCACTGCACTGCCCTAAACCCTGAAAAACCACCCCCAGCACGACCCCCTACACTGCCCGAACACCACTGCACTGCCCTAAACCCTGAAACACCACCCCTGCACGACCTCCTACACTGCCGGAACACCACTGCACTGCCCTAAACCCTGAAACACCACGCCCAGCACGACCCCCTACACTGCCCGAACACCACTGCACTGCCCTAAACCCTGAAACAGCAACCCCAGCAAGACCCCCTACACTGCCTGAACACCACTGCCCTAAACTCTGAAACACCACCTCCTACACTGCACGAACACCACTGCACTGCCCTAAACCCTGAAACACCACCTCCAGCAAAACCCCCTACACTGCCTGAACACCATTGCTCTGCCCTAAATCCTGAAACACTAGCCCCAGCACGACCCCCTACACTGCCCGAACACCACTGCACTGCCCTAAACCCTGAAACACCACCCCCAGCACGACCCCCTACACTGCCCGAACACCACTGCACTGCCCTAAACACTGAAACACCAGCCCCAGCAAGACCCCCTACACTGCCCGAAAACCACTGCACTGCCCTAGACTCTGGAACACCAGCCCCAGCAAGACCCCCTACACTGCCCAAACACCACTGCACTGCCCTAAACCCTGAAACACCAGCCCCAGCATGACCCCTACACTGCCCAAACACCACTGCACTGCCCTAAACCCTGAAACACCAGCCCCAGCACGACCACCTACACTGCCTGAACACCACTGCACTGCCCTAAACCCTGAAACACCAGCCCCAGCACAACCCCCTACACTGCCCGAACACCACTGCACTGCCCTAAACCCTGAAACACCAGCCCCAGCACGACCCCCTACACTGCCTGAACACCACTGTACTGCCCTAAACCCTGAAACACCAGCCCCAGCACGACCCCCTACACTGCCCGAACACCACTGCACTGCCCTAAACCCTGAAACACCACCCCCTGCACCACCCCCTACACTGCCCGAACACCACTGCACTGCCCTAAACCCTGAAACACCACCCCCTGCACCGCCCCTACACTGCCCGAACACCACTGCACTGCCCTAAACCCTGAAACACCACCCCAGCACGACCCCCTTTACTGCTCGAACTCCACTGCACTGCCCCAAACCCTGAAACACCACCCCCAGCACGACCCCCTACACTGCCCAAACACCACTGCCCTAAACCCTGAAACACCACCCCCTGCACGACCCCCTACACTGCCCGAACACCACTACACTGCCCTAAACCCTAAAACACCACCCCCAGCATTACCCCCTATACTGCCCAAACACCACTGCACTGCCCTAAACCCTAGAACACTACCCCCAGCATGACCCCCTACACTACCCGAACACGACTGCACTGCCCTAAACCCTAAAACACTCCCCCAGCACGACCCCCTACACTACCCGAACACCACTGCACTGCCCTAAACCCTAAAACACTCCCCCAGCACGACCCCCTACACTACCCAAACACCACAGCACTGCCCTAAACCCTAAAACACTACCCCCCGCATGACCCCTACACTACCCAAACACCAATGCACTACCCTAATCCCTAAAACACTACCCCTGCATGACCCCCTACACTACCCTAAACCCTAAAACACTACACCCCGCACGACTCCCTACACTACCCAAAGACCACTGCACTACCCTAAACCCTAAAACACGACCTCCTACACTACACAAACACCACTGCACTACCCTAAACCCTAAAACACTACCCCCTACACTACACAAACACCACTGCACTACCCTAAACCCTAAAAAACTACCCCCAGCACGAACCACTACACTACCCAAACACCACTGCACTACCCTAAACCCTAAAAAAACTACCCCCAGTAGTACCCCTACACTACCCAAACACCACTGCACTACCCTAAACCCTAAAACACTACCCCCAGCAGTACCCCCTACATTACCCAAACACCACTGCACTACCCTAAATCACTACCCCCAGCACGACCCCCTACACTACCCAAACACCACTGCACTACCCTAAAACACTACCCCCAGCACGACCCCTACACTACCCAAACACCACTGCACTACCCTAAACCCTAAAACACTACCCCCAGCACGACCCCCTACACTACCCAAACACCACTGCACTACCCTAAACCCTAAATCTACCCCCAGCATGACCCCCTACACTACACAAACACCACTGCACTACCCTAAACCCTAAAACACTACCCCAGCACGACCCTCTTCACTACCTAAACACAACTGCACCATTTGTTACAGGCATTGCAACGCAGGCCTGTGGTGCTTACTGGAAGTACCTAGTGGGCTAATTGGGCCCCAGGGACCCTCAGGATTCAAGGTGACCTAATCCCCCAACTTAAAACGCACCACGGGCGCGTTTGCACAGTGGTGAAGGGAGGGGCGGGGCCTCAGGTGACATGTGCGCAAACACGCCCTGTGGTGCGTTTTAAGTTGGGGAATTAATTCCCTTTGAATCCTGAGGGACCCTGGGGGCCAACTAGCCCACCAGGTACCTTCAGTAAGCACAACAGAGTTGCGTTGCAGAGAGGTGAAAAAAGGTGCGTGGCCTCGGAACGCCTCTCTGCAACTCAGCTCTGTGGTCCTAACTGTAGGTACCTGGGGGGCTAGTTGGGCCCCAGGGACCCTCAGAATTCAAGGGGACTTAATCCCGCAACTTAAAACGCGCCACGGGGTGCGTTTGCACACATGTCACCTCAGGCCCCCCTCCCTTCACCACTGTGCAAACGCGCCCTGTAGCGCGTTTTAAGAGGTAGTTTTAATCCCCCTGCCCTATTATGTACTAGGGACTTGCAGAGGAGGTCATGCTAATCACAGGGGTACCCCAACGCATAGTGTTCCCTAGTGTATGTAGGTGTTTTCACTGTATTCTAAGTGTCTTTTAGCATAGCACTGGCTCTGGTTAGTCAGAGTCAGTTACCACCAGTACCCGTCTGAAAAAGTTGTGGGCACAGGATGATTTTGCAACAAGGCCTCTTTCTGCTCCTCTGTTGGTTCTTTCTGCACATCTTTTGCTTCTTTCTGTGCGTTTTTCTTCTTTCTTCACATGTCCTACCTCTGTAGGCATAGTTAGAAACTAGCATTTAAAAAAACCTTTGAAATTCACTTAAAAAAATCATAGATTTCAGGCACGTTATAGTTAGAAATTAGCATTTAAAAAACCTTTGAAATTCACTGAAAAAACCATAGGTTTCAGACACGTTATAGTTAGAAATTAGCATTTAAAAAACCTTTGAAATTCACTGAAAAAACCATAGGTTTTAGGGACAGTTATAGTTAGTTGGACATTTCACTCGTACAAAACCATAGAAATTCCCCCGTTATAGTTAGTTCAGCTAACTATAACTCGCGCCCCGCAATGCACTGCTGATGACGTCACATATTACATCACTCATGACATGGTCAGTGACATCACTGATGACATCACTGATGACATCTCAAATGACATCACTGATGACATCATCCATGTGATAATTTCATGCATCTTCTCACACCCTAATATAACTTTTGATACACCCACTCTAAATTACAGACTGCCATTCTCAAAACCATAGACACTCCAACACCAAAAACTACATACCCACTCACTGATTCTTAGGTCTACACACACATCCACTCACTCACCCGTACAGTCACTCATACTTAGTCACTCAGTACAGGACTATCATATGCACTCATACACCTATATAAACACTCACACACCACCACTCATCCATAGAGGTACTCACACACCTAGTCAGTCATGCAAAAACTTAATCACACACCCATTTACTCACCTATACAGTTATACACACACCAGCTCACTTACTCATACAAATACTAGCACATTCTTACGCTCTTATACAATCACTGATACAAGTACACACTCATCCATACAGCCACTCTCACAATCACACACTCTCACTTATAGCCATTTATATACTCCAACACACATATATACTGCCTTGCACATATGTAGTTACTCACACATGTACCACTGAGATATACATTCAATCACTAACACACCCATACACACACTCACCCACCCATACAGTCCATCACAGATGCACTCTTGAAACCATGCACCCAGTGAATCACCAACTCACATCTATGCACAGTCACACACACCCCACCCACACAAACACTCAGGCACCCATACAGATACTCAGACAATCAATCAATAACCCATGTAGACACTCATGTAGCTATTCAGAAAGCCATGCAGCCGCTTACAAACCAACAGACAGACACAGACATTCACACAGTTTAGTCACTAACCCATGCATTCAGTAAGATACATTTAATCACTCACTTGTAGAGTCAGTCACTCACGTACTAAATCATCCATTCAGACACTTATACACCCACTCATTCTTCAATACGCCTTTCCCTAAATATATTAAACATATTTAAACTTTACAGAAACACACAGTCACTGGATGATGTCATCAGTGATGTCATCAGTGATGTCACTGACCATGTCATGAGTGATGTAATATGTGACGTCATCAGCAGTGCATTGCGGGGGCGCGAGTTATAGTTAGCTGAACTAACTATAACGGGGGAATTTCTATGTTTTTGTACGAGTGAAATGTCCAACTAACTATAACTGTCCCTAAAACCTATGGTTTTTTCAGTGAATATATATATATATATATATATATATATATATATATAGCTACAGACTGAATCTTCTCAACGCGCGTTTCGGCACTGGGAGTGCCTTCATCAGGAGAGCCACAGTATTATCTTACAATGTGGTTTAAAAAAGCCCTAAAAAATACAAATATAAAACAAAACATAAAAAACACACACTGAGTATTTGATCACACTTTATATTGTATTTTACCATCTATTGCCAAGTGAACCCACAGGTGAATCAATATAGACACATGGCCAGGTGTTGTCAGGAGTTGTTGGTTGAGAATATAAGTCACCGTGAAAGCCAATTAAGATCTAGTGATAGACCACCAAAGATGCTGAAAATGAATCAGCAAAGATAACGAGAGAGGAAGAAGGAAGAGAGAGAAAAGAAAGGAAGGAAGCCACAATTTAAAGGAGAAAAAAGAAAAGAAAAAGAGTGAGAAAAAGACACACAAAGCAGAGATAGAATAGAAACGGTTAGAAAAAAGAGACTTACAATGCGCAAATAAGGGGCATTTATTGCTACTCTTCCGCTTAAAAGAATCTTGGATGATCAACCTATGTACAGTCAACAAGGGATATAACCAAAAACATAATATGAATGATAATTCCACCCTATTTGTGTCATATTTTCTCAATTTTAAAAGGGCAATTAATAACTGCTTACTGTATATAGTAGAGAAGTTGCACTCTCTATCAAAGAGCATGAGCTTGCATCAATATAATCTTGTTTCTTGTTAGATGCCACAACCGAAGTCAATATGATGTAGTCGATTGTACCGGTGTATGGTCCGTGACCATATCACCGTAACTCTGTAGAAGGGAATAGATTTACATAAAATGCCATCAAGGTAAAACAAAACTAAAGAAAGTTTAACCTGATGCATTTTTAAATAAATGCGACTATTGGTAATCTTATTTATGATTAACCTAAAATAATATACATAATTGAAAACGGTTACTAGAACCGATGTTGTTGTCCATATATATTTGTATGGCAACGACGAACTCGATTAGATATCAACACAGTTAGATTTTATAGGGCCGTGTTCTGAGTGGGAATACTCAAAAACATGGCTACCAGGTGTAAATAAAGCATTAGATGCGAAATTCAAAATCACATAAGATATCGCAAGATATCGTGTAATTATATTACCTGTAGTTCCCTTGAACAACTGTGTGTAAACGATGTCAGTAGCTCAAAAACAATAGTCGTCCCTGTTTACATCGGTTATGGCGATAAATGTAATTCTTATCAAAGAGGGCGGTGACGCCGTGCTCTAAAGGAACAAGATATGGAGCTTAGCGCCTCGTTATGAACAGCAACTACAAAACAATTTAGAGTGAAGGCGAAGATCGCAAACGCTGGTTGCCGGGCATCCTTACCTTGCAACAGAACTGCTCGACTGAATCTCGGCACCGCGTAAAACCCGTGGCAGGCTCCAAAGAGGTTTATAAAGAGCCGGCAAAGGTCACGCGGTCTAATAGCTAAAAGGTCAAAATAGTGAAACTAAAAGACAGACTCTATAACTACAAGTGATAAGTGATGCTTAGACGCTCTAAGGATCACCTGATTGGTGAAAAGAAGCGCCAAATAATAAAAATGGAAGACAAACTTCGTAACTACATAGAGCATATACAACTGTATCGATATATGAGTAGGGGACAGGCTAAAATTAAATAGTTATTGTGGGTATAACTCTACTGATAATTGAATAATATCACGTAGTCCCATGATATAATAGATAAAAAAACAACGTGATAATGGAAGTGGAAAACAGACTTCATAACTACATAGAATGTATGGGGCTATGTCGATGTATACATAGTGGACAAACTATAATTAAGTTAAATAGTTGTGGTGGATTTAACTCTACTAGTGGTTATTAAATAATATTGCGTTCTCCCATGGTAGTTCGCTATTTAAACCTTTTTTGAATGTATTAAGAGTAAATATCCAATAAACCTCTTTTTTTTACGAATTTCTTCATTTCTATTGTCATGAGAGTTTTTGATTTTTTCTAGAATATGCCATTTGATGTCATTTGGGGAATGTTTAAATTCAGAAAAATGTTTAACCAGGTCACAGAGGTTATCTTAGGAAATATGCCACGTTACAACGGATGCGTTTAGAATGCATGCCATTACAACGGGGTCATTACAATGACTGTGTTGTTACATCGCAGACCATTACAACGCAAGTCATGACAACGACTCGCTGTAGGGGCGCTGGATGTTGGAATAGTATAATTTACTATTCCAACTCCAGTTTGTGCAACAGTAGGGAATGTGTTGGATTTAAAATCCAATACCTTCTGCCCCCTACAACAAGTCGTCGTAACGGCTTACGTTGTAATTACATGCGATGTATTAACACTGTCGTTGTAATGACTGCGTTGTATTGGCATGCGATGTGTAAACATCGTTGTAAACAATGTTTACCCATCTTATGGATAGCCAAGTAATGATCTGGCAAGGCCCCACGTCCAGGTGGCTTTGCCACCATATTTTATAAAACGTGCTTCCCCTCCTAGCTCCGCTCCTGACCGAGCTATACAACTCATTCACCATGACAGGCAACCTTACACCTACTCTGAATGAGGTGGTTATCACTCTAATACATAAACTAGACAAGGACCTGAAGCATTGTTCATCATACAAGCCCATATCTCTTATCAATTTGAATGCCAAGATCTTTACACATAGGCTTGGACATTAGAAGCAGGTTATACCTGAAAAGGGATGTAGTGCTAACACTAAAAGAACACTGCACATTCTCGGCAAAACTGCTAAGGCCGAGGCACCAAACGTTCTGCTTTCTATTGATGCTGAGAAGGCATTTGATCGAGTGCACAACTTCTTCCATCAAGAGGTACTAAACAAAGTGGGCCTCAACCCCAAGTTCAAGAAATGGACACTCAGTGGGTACATGTGCAGCACAGTTATCATCGATGGAGTGCTTTCATCAACCCGGGGAGGTGCGCATGGATAAGAGGCAGGGCTGCCTCCTATCCCCGCTGTTCTTCGCTTTCTATATGGAGCCAAGAGTGGTAGCCATACACTCAAACCCGCTGATTATGGGGGTCACAATGGGAAGCCAGGAAGAAGGTCACTCTTTACACTGACGATGTGTTCATAACTAACTTACCTACAGTGCTCTAACTCAGCTATCCTACATGACCTACAGGTATTTGGCCTACCATCTGTATTTAAAATGAACACACGGAAATCACAAATTTCAAAGTCTTACTGCGTTCCGGGAAACTTGCAACACCCTACAGAAGCAATTCCGCCATCGCCTGGGCGAACAAACACATACACTATTTGGGAATCAAGGTTTGTCCTACTACTGATAAAACTTCTACACAGACTTACAATGGCCTTCTACACCAAGCCAGTAAATAGCTGCAAAGTTGGCAAATGGGAAGATTAACGTTGCTGGACACATAGCAAAACAACACTACTACTCCAAATACTATACCTTACACAGACATTACCACTGCAACAAACTCCAGGACTGATCAACAAGCTTCAGAAACTTGTTGAGAGCTTCTTGGGGGGGGGGGGAGGCGAGAAAGCATAAATTTCGAGAAGACAAGCTTCTCTTCCACACATGGAAGGGAGCCTGGGAGTCCAGCATCCAATGCACTACTACATGGCAGCACAACTGTGTTATATGGTGGAATGGCATCAGCCAATCTCTGAAAAACACTGGTGCTTTATGAACAAGCACATTGCAGGTATCCATACATGGAAGGTCCCTTGGTTAACCAGGAAGCAGGTGTGTACTTTTCCGCAGTCACTGGGGTGTAATCTTCCACATTCACTAGTGCCACATTAGAAGCATGGGACAGGGTGGCGGTAATCAAGGGTCTTACAACAATGCCTTCCCCAATGACACCAATAATCCAGAATTCACCCCACATTAACCAGTAATAAATTTGCAGAGTAGCAGACTGCCAGAGGGTAAAAGATTTTTATGATGTGGAGAGCCTGGAAAATTTCAAGCAATTGAAGTCCAGGTATGGTATCCTGGAGAATGAGTGCATACACTATCTACAAATCAGACACTGGGTGATCCAGCTATCTATCAAATCCCAAGCCAATAAGACAGCTGACACTGTTTGAGAAATGGATCATCACCAACCATGATGACAAGCACATATTACTGTACATTTAGGAAAAAACATTTTTAAAAAAATGGCTCCTCTAGCGAAATCTCAAGCACAGAAAAGTGGGACGTAGATCTGGAGTATTCACACATGGATAAGGAATGGATGGACTTTTTTTTTTTTGTTATAGAACATGCACCTGTGCCTTGAGCAGTAAAGGCAAGAAGGCCCTGAGAAAAACTACACTGTATTGATATTTCACCCCAGCTTGCATACATAGCTGGAACCCTATGAAGTCTAGGGACAGCTGGCGGTGGTGTGAGAGTATGGGAACACTGACGCACCTCCTATATTGGTGCCCTAAACTCCCCCGGACTTGCAATAAGTAATAACTAGTATAAATGCCATCTTTTCTACTGAGATCCTGCAATTCTCAGCATACATTTGCCTTGGTTTACCTAACAGGCCAACTTATCTATTAAGATCAGTAAGAGGCATTACAATTAACTTAGCTCTGTTGCAGCCTACAGGAGATCACAGCTGTTTGGCGAAAGGACACGAAGCCCAAATACAGTGTATGGCTCAACAGACTGCGGAAACTCCTGGGGATGCGCAAATTTCAGCCAGGCTGAAGGGGAGGGTGGTCCTCTTTGAGAAAACTTTGGGACCTTGCATAGCATTCCTTTTGCAGGCGTTCAGGGAAATCACATGCCCCAAGTACTTGGGGTGCTTCACCTCTCACAACACCATACCCCACACCATGTCCACAGTACCGCACTATAGCTCCCACCCTTAAGATAGACCTGAAGTCCGCAGTGGGGGACATCCTACCCTCATTCATTGTTATGACTTTTGATGCAAACTACATCCCTAGTCTGGAGCAGGGGAAGGGAACGGAACAGGAGAGGGTTGTTTGGGTGGGTACATGGGGTGTTTAAATTTGTTCAAACATTTTTAAGTCACCCAACTGGCCGGTGTATATGGAACTCATCATAATAATAATAAAAATACTAATAAAACAAAGTTAAACCATAAAAATTCTCCCCTACGAAGACTTCTTTTGACACAATGGACTGTTTGCTCTGAATCCCATCTTTTATTGAATACAGAAATTTCTTTTAAATCATTTGAAAATACAAATACACCTGTGCACACTTGTTCACGTTGGTGTTATGCATTCACTACGTTATGTCAAGGCTGATGGAGGGGACATTTTTGCACAAGTGTTTGAACTACGTCAAATTATGTAATTGATTTGCAATGTGCTCTGATCTACCGTGGACAAATTGATATAATCAAAAAAGTCAATGTGCTTGTGCGATCTCTTTGCATGATACGGCTGATTCAAGAATGCTGTTTTACCAGGAATCTCTTAGTTATACTAGTAGGGGCATCATGTACTGTAGACAATAGGTCTTCGACAACAACCAGCCAAAGCGTCTGTAGGTGAAACGAAAAACTGGATGGGTTTATGCAGCACATCAGTCCTACATGCTACTCATACTGTAACCTTATGCTGTTTCAATCTCCACCATCATGATCCCCTAGTTGACAAAGATGCATGTTTTATGAATCTGTAACGATCCGGTTTGTTAGTGCATTAAATTATCCACACACGTTAGGTCACACAACACACCTTACATTTAGCCAGACTGATGTCTCCAAATTAGAGTTTGTCCTCTATTGTCTAGTCAAATCATTCCCTAATTCAATTTAGAGTTGAGTCTCACCTTACCCCCAAGCCATCGTCCCAATTACCATAACTCGCTCCTGTTTGGAAGCCAGTCAGGCTTTGTTAGGATTGGCAGCAATGACAAATAGAAAAGCACTGTTAAGTGGTGACTACGAAGGAGGCTGGTTAGCGTGGTCTGGTTGGCTGTGATAGTCTAGTGGCTGGCTGGCAATAACATTCCTTACGGCTGACTGGATTACCATCGATATTTGAAGGCAGCTAGTTCGTAGCTAAAAGGCAGGACTGCGCAACAGGAATAACTTGCCTTAGCCACGGGGGATAGTATCTCACTTAGGAGCAGACATAGTGGCGAGGCACATACCAGCTCACACTGAAGCGAGCGATGGGGGTCGAACTCACACAGTGATTGGAAAAGTGTCAGTAAATAATGCAACCTCAATCACCCCTTAAGTCCTTGACATGCTCACTCAAGGCAGTGTACCACACTGAAATTGAATATCAAATCCTCAGCAACTGTTGAGCTCTGTCGGTTATTTGCCTCTTTCCTCGTTCCCTCCCTCTCGTTCCCCTTCTCACCGTTCCCAGAAGTGCACCCCCGGCTGCCCTGAAAGCCGTCAATGCCACTGCCATGTTGTCTAATGCTTCCTCCCGTCCTTCCAGTGGAGCCAGGGACAACCTACGACAGGCGCTCTGCAGTGACGTCAGAGTTGCGCGACTCAGCTTATGAAGGGGGGCGTGGACGAGGCTGTGAGCTGCCTGCTACACGTCTGTTCACTTAGTTCAGAAGTATTGTGTTATAATTACTTACGCCTACTGGAAAACATTTCGATTCTGTCGTTGTTACATTTTAAACACAGTCGAAAACGGCAACGTTTTAAGAATGGGGGATTCTTTGTTTTTCATATCTCTGACTATGCCTCTGCAAGAGTATGTAAACGTAGCTGCTAAGCTTTCAGTTTGCATGTAATTGTAAATGTCTTGGTTACTTACCAGTGATCTTCATTGCTATCACTTCGAATCATCACAGAATGAGCTACTCAGCTGCTCACAGATAGAATTTACTATTTCAGGAAAAACGAAAATTAAACTACCACATTGGCTCTAGGAAGAGATAATTCCTGACAACATGTAGGCGGAGCCTACACACAGTATTTCCTATTATACCCAAGCTCAATACATAAACATATCAATTTCCCTCTTGCCAATCACCAGGGAGGGAAGATAGGACTGTGGCGTTTTAAGAATGGGGGATTCTTTGTTTTTCATATCTCTGACTATGCCTCTGCAAGAGTATGTAAACGTAGCTGCTAAGCTTTCAGTTTGCATGTAATTGTAAATGTCTTGGTTACTTACCAGTGATCTTCATTGCTATCACTTCGAATCATCACAGAATGAGCTACTCAGCTGCTCACAGATAGAATTTACTATTTCAGGAAAAACGAAAATTAAACTACCACATTGGCTCTAGGAAGAGATAATTCCTGACAACATGTAGGCGGAGCCTACACACAGTATTTCCTATTATACCCAAGCTCAATACATAAACATATCAATTTCCCTCTTGCCAATCACCAGGGAGGGAAGATAGGACTGTGGCGAGGAAGACTATGACTCGGAGTAAAGAAAATTACCGGGAAGTTACAGTCATTAACTACCTCATCCGACTTCCTCGCCACAGTCCTAACAGAATGAGCGTACACCCAAGCCACAAACCAAGCAGCAAGGAAATTGATACATACACAGGCAGTCCTGCCAAGTGTCACGCACCAGGCGTGACGCTAACGCATTTCAGTGTGGTGTTCCGCATCACCGCACTGAAATGCATTTGTCACGCATTTGCGCACTCTGCCTGATGCGCTGAAAGTTGGCTAATAAACCAGGGTGCAGAGCTTCTAGCGCGCGTTGCGGCTGTGGTGGTGCGGCTCTGATCTGTGTGGGGCGCTGCCCTAGTGAAGTTGTGCGTTATTACTGGCTCGCCTCTGGCGCCCCCATGATTACCTCAGGCCGGAACAAGGAAGCAGGAAGTGAGGCTCCCGCCGCGGCCGGAGTGAGAAGCCGAGCGGAGCGGGCTGCCTGGGGCGGTGGACGAGTCTCGACTCTCTCTGACTCGCGACTCCTCGCAGAGTGTCACTCATCCAGATCACTATGATAGCAGCGCCGCATTCGAGACTCCTGTGGTGGCTGCATAATTCATCGGGCGCGCAGCTGCGCGGCAGCGTGTGTGCGGGGACAGTAGTGGCGCTGCACACCAGTGCTGCAGCACAGGCATCATGTCGTGCGGTGGCGGGCGCCGGCGGCCGGCGAGAGGCAGGAGGCCGAGGCGCACGCAGAACAAACAACTCACAACTCTGAGTAAGTACTTAAGTACTAGTTCTACGCTCGTCCACTGGAGACTGTGTGTCTTGACTTTAATTTCCAGACTGAGAGGCACAGTGACAGTCAGCCTGCTCACAGTCTGGTGTGGTGGTCATCACGTCGTCGCTCAGCTGCCAGGCAGTGTGTGTGAGACTGTGAGTCGTGTGTGTGTGACTGTATGTCGTCGGCGGGCCGCGACCGGGTTAGGTAAAACCACCTTTTGTCGCGCCACGGGTAATGATATAAGATAATGAGAGTGAATGGCAGGTCGGCAGTCGTGCAGTGAAGTCTGAATACTAATACACTGAGCAAAACAAAAATACCAAATTCAAAATCCCTGACAGTGACACAAGAACTGGAACCCCGAGCACTTTCGAAAATGAGAACTGTGTGTTGTTAAATGCAGGCTTTGTGCGCATTAGACAGTGTAAAAAGTACAGTGATATCTATCACAAACGCACAGCCTTTGAGAAACTATTATCAAACACGTGCAGGTATGTAGGACTGACTACACATTGCATGATTTTTGCTCGCGAGAAAGTGTCACTCATAGTCGCTGAAATGTCACTCATAATTTCACTGAAATTATGAAAATGTCACACATGGCAATCTGAAACCTTGGCAGCTATGCACAGGGTTGGATTGGGGTCACATTTCAGCCCGGGCAGCCAGAAAAAAGTGGCCCACATTCGCAGATAGCAACCTTTAGTTAGGATAATGGAGCTAAATGATGACAAACACAAAAGTAATGTGAAGCTTATAGGGCCAGTAATTAAATAGGAAATTAACATTTCAATGAGAAAAAATATACTTTAGAAGCACTGAATTATCAAAAATACTAGGAACTCACTTTTAATAGTATTTTTATCCACATGGTTGCTGAGGATGTTTTGAATAATTTTTACTGGGGAACATGATATTGCAAAGACCTAAACTGCCTTTTACACTCACCATAGGTTTTTATGATATTCCTTTTATTTTTTTCCAGTACTTAAGAGAGGCCCTCCAATGTTCAGAGACTGGTGACAGCTGCATCTGTGATTTTTGTTTTACTTGTGGCTAGCATCATGAGAGCTTTCTGAGAAAGGGAATGATGCTAGTGTGTAAAGGTAAAAAGAAACATGCAGTTTTATATAGCACGAACTAGGCCCAGAGGCATTGGAGCGCCTTATGTGAGCACCAGATAGCATTACAGAGTGTCATATTTTTTTTTGTTGGTTCATGTAGATTAAGTGATTTGCCCAGAATCAATCACAGGATGTCGAACTGACGCTGGGACTTGAGCCTGGTTTCCCAGTTACAAAGTCAACTAAGGCCACAACCGGTCCCTGATGATTGTAGCAATTGTTATCTGGCAGACAAAAGAGATGTATCTCCGCTGCTTGCATGGAGTGGAGGAGGACAAAAATAAACTGAGGCGCTCCCTCACCAACCCCCACCACCTGATGCTCCAGTCCACTCCCCTGCTGCAGGCCCCTGAAAAGTAGGTGCTAATGGCTTACCATCAGCACCTCCTTTAGGCCTCTGTCACACCTAGAGGGAGGCAGGCACACCTCATGCTGTGACAGTCGGAGAGCAGCCCATTGTTATTCTGCCTCTGACTAGGCAGCTGGCCTGACTTCACGTGCATGAGGTCATGTTTGTTAAGGCTGCAACAACAGCCTTTCACGCTGTGCACTAGAGGCGAAGTCCTTAATGGAAAAAAAAAAACGGCCCACCAACTGGCCTGAGCAAGAGGCCCATCGACCGATGCCCGATTGCCCGCCTTGCCAATCCGAGGCTGTACATACACAAGCGTTAGATGTAAAACTCCATGAATTTATTGAGCATGCCATGTGTAGCCCATAAAAATAGAATAACAGACATTTTTTTACCGCTGATAGGACTGCTGTACCAAAAGAGGAAGAAAACAAATCACCCATACTTAATAAATAATGAGAAATGAAAGTATTAGGATTAGCCCATGTAGAAGCTGCATAAATGTCTTTGAGGTAAGCCTCTTTGAAGGCAGCCCAAGAAGAGGAAATCTCTCTTGTTGACTGACCTATATACCCTCAGAAAGGGCAGTACCTGCTGCTTGATAGGCCATGATGATAACCGTTTTAACCCAGCGGCTTAGAGTGGACACTGAAAGCCGCTGAACCTTGTTACCAATTCCAAAGCAAACAAACAAAAAGTCTGATTTTCTAAAAGCAGAACTTTCTAAATTGACATTCAATGCCCTGACTAAATCCAGAGTATGCCATGCCATTTCCTGCCCTGATCAAGGAATAGGGAAAAAAGCAGGAACAGCCAAATCCTGAGAAGTATGTCAAACTAAGGGTACCTTAGGAATGAATGCAGCATGTGGACGGAGAACCTCCTTGTCTTCAAAGAATCTCAAAAACGGATCGTTAAAAAGGAGAGCCCGATTCCCCAACCATTGTCCTGATGTAACAGCCACCAGGAAGAACACTTTCAATGTTAGAAATTTTAGAGAAACAGAAGGGAAAGGCTCAAAGAGAGGACCCTGAAGGGAGGTCAGAACTAATGGGAGGTCCCAAGGAGGTACTGGAGAATGAATCACTGGCCTTTTAAGGTGGAAAATACATAAAAGACGGCTACAACTGCAACAGAAAGGGATCTATAAAGGATCTAATAGCAGCCCATTGGCTACGGAGGGTAGACACTGAGAACCTCAACAAAAAAAACCCTGCAGAAATTCTAGAATACTCTCCCATTCACATGTTATGGATAACAACCCCTGGCTGAACACAAGGAAAAATAATTCCCCAATGCCTCTCATATTCCCTAAGTGTACTACTTTTTCCAGGAATTCTGAATAGAGACAGCAATTTCTGGGAAGCAACTTAAGGAGATAAGCCGCTGCCTTTCAATCTCAATACTCCCAGGCATTGGTGCGCAGAGATGACTCTAGAAGACTGGGGTGTCGGATGGGAGAGGGGACCAGGGGGAAGATCCACCAGATGGATTAACCAAGGGAACCATGGGCTCCTCTTCCAATAGGGAACCACCAGAAGAATTTCGACCACCGCCCAAAAGATCTTCATAAGGACCTTGCTAATTAGGGGGAAAGGCATAAAAGAGACCTGGAGGCCACTGCACACTCATTGCATCCATTGCCCATGCCTTCTGAAATGGAAGAAGGGAGCAGAAGTTGTGAAGAAGAGCATTTTCATAAGAAGCAAAAAGGTCAAGCCAGTGGAGTGCCGTACCTTCGTGCAATCTCTCGAAACATGTAGGGAGACAGACTCAGGGTGAACAAGGAGGGGATGGTGCACTTCAAAAGGTCTGCATGCCCATTCTCCCTCCCCAGAAGATAAATTGCAGTCAGAGACACTAAGTTCTCCTCGGCCTAAGAGCTCTGCCTGAGCAGCCAGGAGCTGAGAATGGGTACCCCCCAAGATCAATCAATCAGTTGGGATTTGTATAGCACAGCTAATCACCCGTGAGGTTATCCTGGCACTAGGTAGCAGGGCTCAGTTGAAAAGCCAGGTCTTCTTCCTGAATTCATCCAGCAAGGATGATGTCAAGGATGATGTCCAGAGACTGAGGGCAAGGCCGTTCTAGGATTTGGCGGCAAGGTAGGAGAAGGAATGCCTCTGCTGTGGCTTCGGCTGATGCACAGGATCTGTGCAAGGGTGAGGGTGGCGGAGCGAAGGTCTCTGGGCGGTTGGTGGAAGTTCAGGCAGTGGTTGATGTATGCTGGTCCTAGGTTGTGGAGGGCTTTCTAGGCATGTGTCAATATCTTAAATTGGCATCTTTTCTGGATAGAGAGCCAGTAAAGGTTCCTAAGGTGTTGGGTGATGTGGGTCCAATTGGGCAGGTTGAGGATGAGTCTGGTTGCTGAGTTCTGTATCGTCTGTAGTCTCTTCATGAGTTCGGTGGTGGTTCCTGCGTATAGTGTGTTGCCATATTCCAGCCTGCTGATGACTAGGGCTTGATTGACCGTTTTTCTCGTGACGATGGGGAGCTATTTGAAGATTCTTTGGAGCATGTGGAGGGTGTGGAAGCAGGCGGAGGAGACTGCGTTGATCTGTCGCTTCATGGTGAGCTTGTTGTCCAGGATGATGTCGAGGTAGCGACCCTGGTTTGTTGGTGTGGGAGTGAGTCTGAGTTTTGCGGGCCACTAGATGGTTGATATAAACTCTTGAGACCTGGTTGTCTGTTCTGATCTGTACTGGAGGGTGGCAAATGTGGGGGGGCAAAGGTTAGAAGGGCTTTTAGCACTGCCCCCAGCTCTTTCCTATATAAAGATCTCATCAACTCTGGAATTGTCCACAACCCCTGAGCCGATAGGGTCCCCAACGCTGCGCCCCATCCAAGACGTCTGCCATCCGCTGTGATTGTCAATGGAGAAGGGGCGGCTGGAGGAACACCCTTGGCCAGGTTTGAAGGAGTCAGCCACCACTGTAACTTCAGGGCTATTTCTGGTGTGACCTGAACCAGAAACTCATAATTGTGAGACATGGGACCCCACAGGGACAGGAGATGGTTCACCAGATGAAATAAGTGTGAAGTCGAGTCCAGGGAATATTGAGGCTGACATGTCCCACTGCAGCCTCAGTCAATCTCTTGCCGGGATCTGCTGAAGCCTCAAGAGGCTCAGTAGATGGGTCATCAGTCTCTGTTGACGATCTGGAGGGAGAAACATCTTTTGTACCCTCGAGTTGAATAGGATTCCAATGAACTGAATTTCTTATGTAGGCACCAACTTGGACTTCTTGGGGTTGATTAGGAACCAGTGTGGAGACAAGCACTCGCTGAACTGCCTCCAAGCCCTTGGAAAGAGAATTGGCACAGATTAACCAGTCATCCAAGTATTTCAAATTCCAACAGTCCTAAGGAATGGAGGTTTTCCACTGAAGGTGCCACTGTTTTTGTAATGACTCAAGGTGCCGAAGAAAGGACACAAAACTGGAAGTGTGACCCCAAGGCAAAAAATATGAGAAATTTATGAGAGGAGAAGTTAATAGGATTGTGCAAATATGCATCCAGAAAATCAATACATGCCATAAACATGCCAGGGGAACTTAGAGCAATGATATGTTGAAGACTCACCATTTTGAATCTCTGGTGTGGTATGAAAAAGTTCACATGCTTGAGATCCAGTATTGGGTGAAAATCTCCTGAGGGGTTTTGAACCAAAAAATGAGGGAATAGCAGCCCTGTCCTAACTCGTTCTTCGGGACTGGCATAATGTTTTTTTGTCAAGAAGGTCCTGAATTCCCATTTGCAATGCTTCTCTTTTACTTAAATTGTGGGTTATCGGGGTCTACATGAACACTTCCACTGGAGGGGAGGAAAAAGTTATTCTGTAACTTTCCCTTTACACCCAAGTGTCCGTCACGTCTGCTTCCCAAGATGCAAGATAGGAAGAAGGGCAACCTCTCACCGTTCCTTGATAGTCATGCCGTAGGACTGGAGGGGGCTGACTGGATCGTGGGAACCAGAGTTTGACGATGGGATTTATCTTGGAAGGGCGTGCCACAGCCATGTCCCCTGCCATGAAAGGGCTGACCTGAACCCGTGCTTGAGGCAGTTCCTCCAAAGGCTTTGTAAAACCCAAATCCTCTCCCTCTGAATGAAGATTTGACTGGGGTTAATAGCTTACGATCCTTCGCTGATCTTTTGATCATATCCTCCAGTTGAGGACCAAATAACTTGGAACCATTGAAAGGAAGGTGAGAAAGGAGTGCTTTTTGGGAGGAATCAGCCTTCCAGGATCTCATCCAAATATGCAGTCGAACTGCAACTACTGAACCTGCACTGGACGCTGCTGCCAAAAGAGAGTCAAATGTAAGCTCTGACAGGAACCTAACCTGTTCCATTAAAGATAATCTAGAGGAAGTATCTCCACCACTCTTCAGTGCCTCTGCCAAGGCCTGGAAGTCATATAATGAGGACTGGGCAGTGTACGTAGCATAGGGACCAGCACGAATAGAAAAGTTCATAGCGGAATAAGCCTACTTAACTTCCCCCTCCACTTTCTTATCCAAATGATCTGGAGGGGAGGCATCTTCTGAAATTATAGTGCCACTGGAAGACAGGCCAGCCATCAATGAATCAACCTTCACTGTAGTCGGAAATTCATCAGCATATTGATGCAGCAGATATTTTTAGCCAGAAATCTTGGAAACCCAGGCTTTTCTAGGTCTATCCATTTTCTAGATAATCATCCACAAATGGCCTTATGGATTGGCAGACGTTCTGGCTCCTTATGCCTGTACTGATTTTAAAAAAAAAACTTCGTCTTACACTGCACTGGTATCAGGGAAGTCAAGGTTCTCTCTAATATCAATCAATCAATCACAGAATTTGTAAAGCGCACTACTTACCCGCGAGGGTCTCAAGGCGCTGGGGGAGAAAAAAAAGGGGGGGGGTGCTGCTACTGGTCGAACAACCAGGTCTTGAGTAGCCTCCTGAAGGTCAGCAGGTCTTGGGTCTGTCGTAGGCTTAGTGGAAGGGTGTTCCAGGTCTTGGCGGCGAGGTGGGAGAAGGATCTGCCACCGGTGGTGGTTCTTCGAATGCGAGAGACGGTGGCGAGGGAGAGGTCGGCGGAGCGGAGTTGGCGGTTGGGGATGTAGAAGAGGAGTCGTCTGTTGAGGTAGGCTGGGCCAGTCTTGTGGAGTGCCTTGTGTGCGTGGATGAGGAGTTTGAAGGAGATTCTCCTGTCGACGGGGAGCCAGTGCAGGTTCCTCAGGTGGCTGTGGCGTGGTACATCGAGGATCAGGCGTGCGGAGGCGTTTTGTATGCGTTGCAGTCGCTTGATGAGCTTGGCCGGGGCTCCCGCGTAGAGGGCGTTCCCATAGTCGAGTCTGCTGCTGACGAGGGCCTGGGTGACTGTTCTTCTCGTGTCTGTCGGGATCCACCTGTAGATCTTGCGAAGCATGCGGAGGGTGTTGAAGCAGGAGGATGAGACTGCGTTGACTTGCTTGGTCATGGAGAGCGTTGAGTCGAGGATGACTCCCAGGTTTCGTGCGTGGTCGGTGGGTGTCGGGGCTGCTCCCAGCGTCGTTGGCCACCAGGAGTCGTCCCAGGCTGAGGGGTTGGAGCCGAGGATGAGGACCTCTGTCTTCTCCGTGTTCAGTTTTAGTCGGCTGATCTTCATCCATTCGGCGACGGCCTTCATCCCTTCATGGAGGTTGGATTTGGCGGCGAGGGGGTCCTTGGTGAGGGAGAGGATCAGTTGGGTGTCGTCGGCGTAGGAGATTATGTTGAGGTCGTGCTGTCTGGCGATGCGTGCGAGCGGGGCCATGTAGACGTTGAACAGTGTTGGGCTGAGGGACGATCCCTGGGGTACGCCGCAGATGATCTCGGAGGCTTCGGATCGGAATGGTGGGAGGCGGACTCTCTGGGTTCTGCCGGCGAGGAAGGAGGTGGCCCATTCCAGGGCCTTGTCTCGGATCCCTGCGTTGTGGAGGCGTGCGCGTAGAGTGCGGTGGCAGACAGTGTCGAAGGCGGCGGAGAGGTCCAGCAGGATGAGGGCTGCGGTCTCACCGTTGTCCAGCAGGATCCTGATGTCGTCGGTGGCGGCGATGAGGGCAGTCTCAGTGCTGTGGTTGCTGCGGAACCCCGATTGGGATGGGTCCAGGATGCTGTTTTCTTCGAGGTATCGGGTTAGCTGCTTGTTGACGATCTTCTCGATGACCTTGGCTGGGAACGGAAGCAGGGAGATGGGCCGGAAGTTCTTGAGGTCTCTCGGGTCCGCCTTGGGTTTTTTGAGTAGGGCGTTGATCTCTGCGTGTTTCCAGCTCTCTGGGAAGGTCGCGGTCTCGAAGGAGAGATTGATGATGTTGCACAGGTGGGGTGCGATGGAGCTGCTGGCTTTGTTGAAGATGTGGTGCGGGAAAGGGTCTGACGGGGAGCCGGAGTGTATTGTGCTCATGGTCTTGATGGTGTCCTCGATGTTCAGGCTGGCAGGGGATCGTGGTCGATGGTGTGCGGCGGGTCTGGTGCATCGATCTTAGTTGGGGCTGTCTGGGTGTTGAAGCTGTCGTGGATGTCGGCGATCTTGCGGTGGAAGAAGGTGGCGAGGGAATCACACAGGGGTTGCGACGGTGGGATGTTGTTGGTGTTGGAGCTGCTGTTGGAGAGTTCCTTCACGATGTTGAAAAGCTCCTTGCTGTTGTGTGCGTTGTTGTCGAGGCGGTCTTTGAAGGAGGTTCTCTTGGTGGACTTGATGAGGTGGTGCTGGTTACGGATGGCGTCTTTGTGGGCTGCGTGGCTGTCCGGTGTCTTATCACTGTGCCATTTCTTCTCTAGTTTCCGGCAGGTGCGCTTGGAAGCTAGGAGTTCCGAGGTGAACCAGCTGGCTCTTTTGGTGGTGTCAGCGTAGGTGGGTTTTTTCAGCGGGGCGAGGGTGTTGGCACAGTCGTCCATCCATCTTCTGAGGTTGCAGGCAGCGTCGTCGGTGTTGGATGGGTCGGAGGGAGGGCTGAGGGCGAGGGTTGCCCGTAGTTGGTCTTCGGTGACTTTGCTCCAGCAGCGGCGTGGGATCTGTTGGGTGCGGTGGTGTGTGGTGGGTTTCTGGAAGGTGAAATGGATGCAGCGGTGGTCGGTCCAGAGGAGTTCCGTGGTGTGGCTGAAGGAGACGTGGGAGCTGGAGGAGAAGATGGGGTCGAGCGTGTGGCCGGCGGAATGGGTCGGTGTTGTGACGAGCTGGCTCAGACCGAGGTTGGCGAGGTTGTCGATCAGGGTGGTGGAATTGCTGTCGTTCTTGTTCTCCAGGTGAAAATTCAGGTCTCCGAGGAGGATGTAGTCGGTAGAGGTCAGGGCGTGCGTGCTGATGAAGTCGGCGATGGAGTCGCTGAACTGGGGTCGGGGCCCAGGGGGTCTGTAGACCAGGGTGCCTCTGAGGGTGGTGTTGGGGTCCGTGTGGATCTGGAAGTGCATGTGTTCGGCGGTGCTGAGAGTGTTGTCGGTGCTGGTCGAGACCCTGATGGTGTTCTTGTGGACGATGGCGATTCCTCCTCCTACTGCGTTGACGTGGTCTCTGCGGGTGATCTTATAGCCATCTGGGATGGCTATGGCGATGTCGGGGGCGGAGGAGTCGTTCATCCAGGTCTCTGTCAGGAAGGCGACGTCTGGTGATGATGTGTCGAGCAGGTTCCAGAGCTCGACGGCGTGTTTGCGTGCGGAGCGGGTGTTCAGTAGGATGCATCGGAGGTGGTTGCGGTCCTTCTTGGCGGGTGCCTCGGTGGCTCTGAGGCTGGTGTAGCTGCAGTTCCGGCAGGTGAAGGGACCATGGGTGCGTTTCGGGGCGGCCTTGAAGCAGTTGTGCGTCCGTCCGGGGTTGAGAGCGTGGAGTGTGGTGGCATCGTATTGGCGTCGGTCCTCGAGGCTGGTGCCGGGGGCGCACGGCCCAGGGGTTTTGGCGCTGGGCGCGATCCAGTCGCGGACGGGCGCAGACGGGCTTGCCTTAGGCGCGCCTTTGGCGCGCCAGCGGCGCGGCCGCGCAGCGGCCGCCATATATGGGGAGGTGGGAGGGAGGAGCAGCTGGGAGGCAGGGGCAGCGAATGGGCCGTCAGGGGGGCGGGGCCGCAGGGGACGCAGCGGCGGGATTGGCGAGAGGCAGCGGGGGGTACAGAAGGCAAGAAGGACACAGGGAAATGGGGGCAGCGAGGGAGACAGAAGAAAAAAACGGGCACACAGCACTGGGGGCAGCGAGGGGAACAGTAGAGAAAACGGGCACACAGCAAAGGGGGCAGCGAGGGTACAGAAGGAAAAAATGGACACAGTACAGTGGGGGCAGCGAGGGGAGCAGAGATAAAACGGGCACACAGCAATGGGGGCAGCGAGGGTACAGAAGGAAAAAATGGACACAGTGCAGTGGGGGCAGCGAGGGGAACAGAGAGAGAACGGGCACACAGCAAAGGGGGCAGCGAGGGTACAGAAGGAAAAAAATGGACACAGTACAGTGGGGGCAGCGAGGGGAGCAGAGATAAAACGGGCACACAGCAATGGGGGCAGCGAGGGTACAGAAGGAAAAAAAATGGACACAGTACAGTGGGGGCAGCGAGGGGAGCAGAGATAAAACGGGCACACAGCAATGGGGGCAGCAAGGGTACAGAAGGAAAAAAGTACACACTACAGTGGGGGCAGTGAGGGAAAAACAGACGAAAAACGGGCACACAGCAATGGGGGCAGCGAGGGTACAGAAGGGAAAAAGGACACACTACAGTGGGGGCAGTGAGGGAAAAACAGACGAAAAACGGGCACCGAGGCCACAAGCAGAGGGCGAGCTTTCCAGCAGCAGCAGCGGGCAGGACACCACAGGCGGAGCTGTATGGCGGGGGAGCGACCTACCTGGTAAGGTCAAGGGTCAGAACCTCCTTTAAGTCTGCACCCTGAATGCATCAGCCTCTGAACTCCTCATCTCCAGAATCAGGAACAGCAGAGGTTGAAGGCTTAAAAAGCTTTAAGGGAGGCTGACATTCTCTGGCTGCAAAAGCTGCCGCTGCTGCCTTGTTAATCATTAGTTGCAGTACCTCTATATCTTGTGAAGCACTGCAACCAGGCTCCTGCTGAACTTCTTCAGAAGCAGGGGAATCCTGATGGTTCCTCTCGGAAGTGTGTGTTCCCTCCTCATTAGCACAGACAGACTCAGGAAAAAACGTTCCCTTTATCCATTTACCTACTTCCTGTTTCAGCTGTTGCCTGGCAACCACAGGCTACGCCACTAAATATAAATGTAAGCTTAACCGCTGGTGCTGGTCCTATCAGCACGGCGGTCAGCTAATGCCAAATATGGACCACATTAACTGCGACCCTTGATAACAACAAAACATTGCATCCTAGAGCTCAGCATCAAAGGCAGCGTCACTGGCAAACAAGCGATCCTGCTCCAGTAGCAGCTGGCAGGGAATGAGAGTGGAGGGCGGCAGGGGTGGCGGGGGGGGTGTACAAAATACAAAAACAAACACTTACCTCCTCGCCTCTCCTTCGTAGTCTCTCGCCGTGTCTCCGTGGCAGGAACCAGGAAAGACACAGGCTCCCTCCCCTAAGCAATGCAGCGTTGTGATTAGTTTGAGCGCCGTGGTTCAGCACTCAGACGGGGAATGGGAGCCCGGGCATGTTCCTCACTAGGCTGTGTAATCAGGGCCGGACTGGGAATAGAAACCGGCCTTGGCAAACTGTGTGGCTGAGATGTTTGCTAGGGCTGGTTTTGGCCTATTTTGTTACAGGGGGCCGATATTGCCAGCCCCTGGTAATGAAAACTGCCCCCCAGGGGCCCACAACCGGCCCCCACCCTGGCAGCCTACCGGGGAAACGCCCGGTGCCCGCTACGGCCAGTCCGGCCCAGTGTGTAATGCAGCCTGGTGGGGAACATGCAAAGTGCGCATGACTGTTTGGCCGGCAAAACAGTCATGCACACTTGGAATATGCAAACCACTCCTACCCCTGTGCTACTGCCCTAACCCAGCCTCGAACCTACGAAAAATAAACTAATAATAACGACGTTATTATCATGTAATTTTTCCTATTCTTAGAGCAGTGGGGCGACACTCCTCCGCCTTAGCGGAGGAACCACTCCTGTCTCTAACAAGAAATGCCTGCATGAGCCATCCAGGGCCTTTAACTTTTTTCCCCCAGCTTAATTTGGCCCAAATAGGGGGCCCCAAGGGAGCAAACATAAGCGGAGCTGAATGCTCAGCGGGGCAGCAGCGGCATGCAGGATAAGAACAGGTCGCCACCCCAAAAGCTCAGAGGGGGAGGCTGCCTGAATAAATACATTATTCAGCCGCTACAGCAGGCTGAAACATATTTTAAATAAAAACACAAATGCACCGACTTACCTGAAGAAGCAAACCTCCGTCGTGCACACTGGAACGAAACAGGAAATGCTGTGTGTAGCCTCTGCCTACATCTCGTCAGGGATATTCTCTTCCTGGAGCAATTTTGGTAGTTCTTTTTTTCGTTTTTCCTGAAGGGGTAAATTCTGTCAGTAAGCCACAGAGTAGCTCATTCTGTTAAGTCAGTGGCAAGGAAGACGGACGAGGTAGGTAATTGTATTTACCTAGTGCTACATGTGTGTGACATTTGCATATTTTTAGGGTGCTTTTGTGTAATATTTCAGTACCTTATGAGTGAAACACTGAGTGACGATTAATTGAGTAGAATGAAACATTCATCCATTTGTAACGAGAAAGCCTTCAGAAGTTACCCTTTTCTGCAAAATAACAGCTTAGAAACTGCAATGGTGGTTTGCAGACTGCCTTTAAAATGCTCACAATGCAAACTATGCATGATTAAAAAGCCAACTGGGCCAAAAAAGATATACAAAAAAGACACAATGGTGCTTTACAGCCATTGAAGGGGCTTTTCAATTGTCCTTGCCCTCTTCTCCTCCCAACACGCACACCTCCGTCTCTCTCTGTCTCACAGAAGGAATTAAAATTATAGCAATGGTGCATGTTTTATTGACCCCTGATAGAAAAAAGGCAGGCCCCACCAGATTTAGACCTTGACAACTCCTGTTTAGGTGTTACTCCACAGGCGCTGGAAGTAGGTGTGGGTGGTTCTGCAGCACCCCCAAAATAACCATGCTCATACATGCCAGTAGACCAATTCAGGCGGGAGACTCCCAATTTTTGAAGCAAAAAATGCCTTTATTTTAGGTGTCTCCCGCCTCAAAGTGCCTCTGCTTCAATATAAGCCAATGGGCAAAATACATTCCCCCGATTTATTTCATATAATCTCCACTCCCAGCTTGAAAATGTTGGCACATATGCATGCTGGAATTCAGAAGGGGAATGAGCAATAAATATGCCATTAAATGTTGTTTTTATCTTGTCACGTTAGCTGTGTATTCAATAGCAGTGGGCAAGCCAACAAAGTAACAGGGAGAGCCGAACTAAGGGTCTGGCTGGGCTCTAAGAGCCGATGCATGAGCTGAGCCCTGAAAATAGTTTGCATCTACATCATGCCTCAAACGTCATGTAAAAATATGATAATCTCTTTAAAATAAGAAAAATATTTCTTAACCATGCTGAAACTTTTAACTTTAATACATCAGAATATTTTTTCACAGCTCACACCCTGAACTCACTTACTGGAAGCTGCTCTCAAATGTGGTAAGGACGAGAAAGGAGGCTCTGTAAAAAAAAAATATTTGCCTAGAATCACACAATTTGGTCAAGTGCGGTAGCCAGGATGGGTCCCACGTTTTCTGGTTTCACAAAATGCAATTCAACTACTAGGTGGCTACGTTTTTGTCTTCTTTTAAACACCAAATGTTGGTGCATTGTCTTTTTTAATTTTTTGCGAAAAATGGCTGATCAAGGATGGCAGGCAGAAGCCATGTGAAAGCTCAGTTGATTTTAGGCTCGAGGGCCCAAGAGGACCTCGTGCTGAGCCAGAGCCAGGCATCTGTCTCAAGCTTGGCTCAACCCTTCAGTGGCTCACCCACCTCTAGTGTTCAAAGATAGAGGTCATATGTCGGCTATGTCTTGAGACAAATTGCTGCTTACTCTTTTGACATGGAGATTGGTGTTTACTTTTCTTTCTCTCACCACAAAGCGAGAGGATTTTGTAAAGTGAACTATGTGACAATTTTGCTGGGGTACAGGGAGTGCGAAAGGAATGTCTGTGGGATATACATTTTTTTCTCAAACACAACAAAATAAAAAAACCTGTAAATGAACTATACAAATATTTCAAAATATATCAGCATTTAGCAAAGCACAAATAAAGCACTTTTTAAAAAATTCTTATGTTCAATAGAAACAAAGGTTTTAATAGGATCAAAACAAGACATTTTATTTGGTGATAGACAAATCATAAATATTGGCTGAAACCCAATTTCCACAATTTAGCGTTTGTGCACTATGTAGTTTTATCAGTAAAACTGCACATCTGTGCAAATTTATTTGCACTTTTGATCAAAAACGTGCTGTCAGTAAATGAGTGTGCTACCACACCATCCTTCAGTAATATATTTGCAATAGTGCGCACCAAAATGCACCACAAGCTACATATCACACTCTTACCACTCTCCTTCTGAATGGATAGTGGCTCTATTGCTACACTTGTTCTTTGTGTGACACATGGATTTTGCACAATCCTTGTTACTTCAGTGTAACACAGATGGCAGCATCCCCACTCTGAAAATTGTTCCAGCACCACTGAGCTACTCTCCACAGCAAGGGACCAAGCTACTGTTCTACCTCATCATTCATAGGCATTATGACAGCTCACCTCTCAACAATTTTAAAATCACCCCAATCATCAATCAAGTGGCTAGCATTACAAATATTCATCAGCCTTTCATTTATAAAGAAGATGGAATCCATACAGTGATTAACTTCAATGTAAATTGCATACCAATCCCGCAGGAACTGAAACCGGCTTTAAAACGTGCTTGGTTTGTTTATAACGTAGTGTAAAATCTGCCTTTCCTGATCTGGAGCCTCCAGGTCATGTGTAACAACAACCAGTTCTGACTTTTTGCCAACACCGCTTACCATTATGGGTCAGGTAGTTCTGCTTTTTCCACGAACGGAATGTTGTACCCTGTCCCAGCGTGCAAATTGTTATTGGATTAAAAGACAGCTGTACGTTGGGGTGGCACTTCCAGATTTAAAAACATGGAAACTGTCTTATTGACAAAAAGCACTCTGCTTTTTGAAAAAGTATTCTGCTAGGTATGGAAATACACCCATTCAAGAAACGCTTTGACGTCTGTTCTGCTCTGACCTCCTGGCTCTGCACTGTGACTGCTGCTGACGTCACTGGCTAACGTAGGGAGAAGAGAACCTCCGCTCCCATCACACTGCTCATGAACACATTGCACCCTACAGTTTGCTTTAGTCTTCAGCACCAACAGGCAAAATTGTTCCGCCGGCGAGGCTTGTGCTAGAAGAACTAAAAGCAGGTGTGTGGTACCGTGAGGACACGCGATATCTCTTCCTTCGTCTGCAAGGAACCGGAAATTGCTTTTTGTAATCGGGCAGAAGAAGAGCACAAGTGTAAGATTTGAGTGACTGGAAGCCGAGCCCCTATGAAGGATCATGTCCTGTCACCGTTACCTCTCCTCGAGGCAAGAGACTGTTCCTGAGTAAACAACTCGTAATGGAAATTACATTCCTCTGCAGAGACTGCGTTGAGCAGTTCCCGAGAGGGCAGAGAGGAGTTCTAAATGAATGACAATCAACTTCAGAAATGTTACAAACAGCACTATGTAAGTGCAATAGTCCCAGACATTAGGTACTAAAGAGTGTCTTTAGGGCTTACCACCATCTTGTTAAGGCAAGCCTTTAGAAAGATCCTTTTCTTCCACCTCCTTTGAGCCCCACTTGCAAGAGTCTGGCCCATCAAGTGAGCCACTCAGCCACACACACTTTGTCACATGACCCCCAAAGGCTGGGGACAGCCGAGGGGACAAATAAAGTAGACATGAACTGTTCGTGTTCAGTCTCTCGTTGAGTAGTGTGTGCGTCCCAGTCATTGCGTTCAGCTGTGTGGCGGCTAAAGCATTACACTTGTGACAACGATCGGCCAATGTAGCCCCAATCCAGACATAAGGTGCCTGTATGCAGTGAATCCTGAAGCAGTCTGAGCCTCCAACTCATACACAGAGACGTGCTAACAAACACGGAGGAGGCATCACCATCCTCCACAAGGAAACCCTCCAATGCACCACCATCAAGGAAGACATCTCATCAATCATGGAACACCTCAACCTCCAAATCCAAATCAATGCACACACTACCGTCAGAGGAACCCTCGTCTACAGACCCCCAGGCCTCCGCCCCCAGCTTCTGCGACGCCATCTCCGAACTCATTGTCCCCTGGCAATCGACTCCATGCACTACATCTTCCTCGGCAACCTCAACTTCCACCTTGATGACCCCAATAACACCAACTCCACCAGCCTCCTGGAAAGCATAAGCAACATCGGACTATCGCAACTGGTCACCAGCCACACACACCGAGCAGGGCACACCTTGGACCCAATCTTCATGGCCAGTGATAGAATCAAATTCAGCCATGTCACCAAATTCACCGGGACAAACCACAGCATCGTCCACTTCTCCATCACAGGCTCACAATGACCCACTCCACACCCCCACCCATGCCCGCCGTAGATGGAACAAATTCACCGACACCCAATGGACGGCCGCCCTCCACCACCGCACCCATGAAGATGACCATCACCAGAAAACCCACCAAACACGCCAGCTGGTTCACCCCCGAACTCCACGCCTTCAAACGTGAGTGCACGCGCCTAGAGAGACAATGGCAATCCAGCAAGAACCCCTCAAACCTCTCCACCTTCAAGTTGGCCCTCGGCAAATACCACAACCCCCTCAAGGAAACCAAAAAGGATGCCCTAACCACCCACATCAAAGTCAGTGCCAATCACACAAAAGAACTTTTCAGCATCGTCAGAGAATTCTCCTGCCTGTCAGCCAACGAGAACACAATTCGTCCCTCCCAAGCCCTCTGCGATGCCCTGGCAGACTACTTCTACAACAAGATAGCAGACATCTACTGCAACTTAGACTCGCAGCCAACCAACCTCGGCCACCTCCTTACACACCAGTAACTCCCAAGGCCACCTCAAAGAATGGACACTGCTCACCACGCCAATCACCACAATGATCATGAAATCCATCGACTTCAAAGCACCAACAGACCCCTGCCCCCACCATAGGCCCGATTAACAAAGGTAAAGATCCGCCCCCAGTGCGGACGTAAAGGTAGTACTCATAAATGCCCTTTGTGAATTTCCAAAGGCGTAAACTTAGATGTTTGGTCTAAGTTTAGACCAAACGTCTAAGTTTACCTTTGTGAATCGGGCCTCACATCTTCAACCTGGGACAGAAGGAGATCAGCAGCACTCTCACTGACATCTTCAACTCATCCATCACCACAGCCACCTTCCCTGATGCCTAGAAGCACGCAGAGGTGAAACCCCTCCTGAAGAAACCCTCCGCCGACCCCAACAAGCTAAAAAAATACCACCCCATTTCGCTGCTCCCCTTCTCAGCCAAGGTCCTGGAGAAAGTCGTCAATTGCCAGCTCACAGACCACCTGGAAGGACACAACCTACTCAACGCCACCCAGTCCAGCTTCCGTGTCAACCACAGCTCCGAAATCACCTAAATAGCTGCAACCGACGACATCAAATTCATCCTCGATTGCGGTGAGACAGCAGCCATGTTCCTCCTCGACCTCTTAGTGGCCTTCAACACCATATTGCACCACACCCTCATCACCAGACTCTACCACATCAACATCAGAGGAAACGCTCTCAAATGGATCACCTCCTTCCTCACAGGACGGACACAGAGAATCCGTCTACCACCTTTCACCTACGCACCCAAGAGCATCATCTGCGGGGTTCCCCAGGGATCCTCTGTCAGCCCACCCTCTTCAACGCCTACATGACTTCACTGGTTGACATTACCCATGCCCACTGACTCAATATCATCCCAATTCATCCTTTCTCTAACGGAGGACACGGCCACCACCAGAGTCAACTTCCAGAACGCCATGACCAACTTCGCTGACTAGATTAGATCCAACTGCCTGAAGCTGAACATGGTCAAGATGGAAGTGCTCATCTTCGGGAAGAACACCTCCCCTTGGGACGACAGGTGGTGGTCCACCGCACTCGGACCCTCACCTACCCCCACCAATCACGCCCACAACCTCGGCATCATCCTGGACAGCGATCACTCCATGGAGCGCCAGGTCAATGCAGTAGCCTCCACCTGCTCCCAAACCCTCCATATGCTTCATAAGATTTTCAGATGGATCCCCATCAGCACCAGGAAAACCATGACCCAAGCCCTCGTCACCAGCCGAATGGATTACGGAAACGCCCTCTACACCGGAACCTCCCATCTCCTCAAACGGCTACAGACTGTACAGAACGCCTCAGCCAGGCTCATCCTCGACCTCCCCAAACTGACCTGCATCACCCCCCACCTCAGGAGCCTCCACTGGCTCCCCGTGCAGAAGAGATGCCAGTTCAAGCTTCTGACGCACGCCTGCAAGGCCCTCCACAATGCCGGACCCTCCTACATCAACTACCGCCTGACCTTCCACCATCAGACCAGAAATCTCCGATCCGCCTCCCTCGTCCTCACACATGTCCCTTGCATCTGGCAGAGCCACAGCGGAGGTCGTTCTTTCTCCTACCTCACTGCCAAATCGAGCTCCTGCTCCACCTCCGAACTTCCCTTTCACTCACCGACTTCAGGAAAGGACTCCAGACCTAGCTCTTCAACTAAGGTTCTCTATCCCCCAGCACCTGGATACCCCCTAGGGTGAGAAGCCGTGCTATACAAATACTGAGTGATTGATTGATTGATTGATTGATTGATTGATTGACAGCTAACAAGTGAAGGTGGTGGGCCCGGCACAACCATCTGCAGCCTCCGCGCACTTACTGGCAATGAGCAAGGTCAGTGTGGGAGAAGTGTGCTCAACACTGAAGTGGACTGTGCTCTTTGGTGCATGACAAAACGATATGCCAATTATTCAGACAGCAGCTCGTGAAGCCTCTGAGATCAGGAGAGCACAGCAATAACATGCTCTCCATGCGACACCAAGTTTGGGGGCCTAAGCAATGCAAACAAAAGACAGCACAGAAGCTGCACCAGAAGGTTCAAATCTAGTTCCCAATTCACACAGTTCAATGGTTGTACTCTATGATGCCCACATGTGAGAACATTATGTGGCCATTCCATATACAATGCTCGAAAAAAAGATTTTTTTTAATTATAGACTGCACAAGTGCCAAACTATTTGTGACCAAGGCATATCAAAGGAACATAGTATCTAACAGCTATAACACGACGCCAAGCTGCTACATAAAATAAAGAATTATGACTGTGTAATTTCAAATAGCTGCCGCTCCTCTGAATGATGCACCTGCCCACGAGGCACAGGCACTATAGGATCCAAATTCAGAGGCATACTTTTGACACTCATCCCTTACAGCATTGTCCCCATTCAGTGAGTTACTGTCACAGTGACCGCTGTACCCAGACTGAAAACTTAGGTAGGAAGACTCAATATTTACTTCAGGGCCACAAGTGAAAATGACGGCATGATGAAGAGGTCACTATATCCTCACTGTGCAGGTGAGGATGCATATAAGTTGTTCAAAAATCTGCCCAACACCAGGGATGAACATGATTATGATGCAGCGGTGAACGCACTTAATGTAATTTTGACCCCCAGGTAAACCCCAATTAGGAAAGATTTAACCTGAGGCAAGCAAAGGCAGCTGGAAGGGGAATCCATTGACTATTTTAATGGAAGACTAAGAGAAATGGTCAGCATGTGTAGCTATGATCCTGTCAAAGACGTTTGCGCTCAAATTATTAAGGGGCGCAGATCGTTTGTACTGCGAAGATTCATCATGCGACAACCAGGGATGAAATTAGAAGAGATGTTAGTTCTTGCGATGTTTCATGAAGTATACAATAGCAGAGCAAAATACATGGAGACTACCCTAGCCCATGTATCCATTAAGTCAGCACCAAAGAATGCTCCTCGAATTAAGGAAGAGACTATTGATGCCATACGCCAGATAAAAATTATAAGAATGACTTATGGTTTTCAAAAAAGAAACACAAGACTCTGTGGCATCTGTGACATGGAACTGAAATCATCTGCAAAATGCTCTACATAGGGGAACACACGTTCAAAGTGTGGAAAAGCCAACCACTTTGCTCGTGTGTGCCGCAGTGTAGGAAAAGGAAAAAAAGTAGTAAGAAAGTGGCTATTATTTGGAGTGGACAGCTGCCCACCTCAAGGAACAATGACACTAACTTGTCATAGTGAATCCCAAAGTCACTAAATCAACCTGAGCTCAACTCCATAGTAGCTATGGCACAGAGCAGACAGGCTCAACTTAGAGCAATGTGTAAAATACCAAAAAAGTAATAAGGTTAAAATGCCAAACAACATAAATCCCATACTGAATAAAAAAAACACAGTACATTTTAATTAACAAAATGACGCCACAATGATAAAAATCTAATAAAGGAAACCAGAGATATGACTTCTTAATGTTTTAAATAAAAAGTAGTGCCCAAAAGCACTAAGCGCCAATGATAATGTATGGAAGCAGTAGACTCGATTTAAGGCCGATCACGATGGAGCTCAAGCTGGATACACCAAGCAGGTTCGACCCATTCAAAGGCTTTACCTTCTGACTTAGTCTTTTTTATGGAGCTCAAAATCCTCCAGCAGGGCAAAGCCTAAAGCTGTATTGGAGGAAGGTGCATGGAATTCAGACACTTTTGCCATGGGGTCCACCTGACAACTCTAGAAGTCTTTGAAGAGCAAACATTTCCTAAGTCCCAGCTTTTCAGAGTTTATGGAGCAACTCCTATGGGCCACCTCTAAGGGTTCCAGGACCTAAGGGACAGCACTGAGGGGTAGAGCTCACACCAGCAGAGGCTACCAGTAAGGTCCAGTCCAAATCCAGTTGGTACTGGTCAACAAGTGGTCTCTTCAGGAAAAATGTCTCTTCAGATTGATGTATCCCTGTAGCTTAAGAGGAGGTCAGCCAACTTACCCTTAGAGTCCACTTCTTTGTCTTAGGTACACGAGGGAGCAGACCCAATCTTTCAGGGCTCCTCTCAGGTTACAGACAGCAGGTCCAGTGCTCTTCTGATTTTTCACAGGTCCTGAAAGTGTTCTGAGAAGGGTGTCTTGGGATACCAAATTTATGGTTGGTACTAGCGAGTGGGTGGGAGTGACTCCTGGCCTCTTCCTAACCACTGAGTAAAAGTTCCCAAGGGCAACCCCACCCACTTTTCAGCAGTTCCTGTTTGCCCTACTGCAAACAATCCCTCAGTTCCCCTCACTCTTATAATCCAAGCTTGGGGAAACCCGTCCCCCCTTGTGCAGAGCTCTTGCTCACCCAGCGGTGTGGCCAGAGAAACGAGTAGTCTCCTCCCCCTGTGTCCACTCTAAACCAGTTCTGGGGGTAGCTTCCCTCCCACTGAGTTCAGAGCCAGCCTGTCTGGTGTGGGGATTCGGGGCAAAGGCGTTCCCTTCTTCAAGTCTCTCCTTACACTAAACTATAAATGGGCAGGCCTCACCTCTGTCCCTTGCAAGTAAATAAAGTTCCTGGGTCTACCCCAACGTTCCCTCCTGGGGTGATAGCGATCAAATGATCACTCCTACACCATCCTGTCACCATGCCTAAGCCATTGTTCTGCTCTTGCAGTAGTTTTCACACCTGATTAAGGTCAAGCACATACAGGGCAGCTGCTGGAAGGCTAAAGCAAATTAGTCTCTAGGGACCACCAGACAGGGAAAAGGTACATTTCTAAAAAAATACTTTTCCTAAATATTTATTAAAAATCTAACTTCACCACTAAATCGGACTTTTAATGAATATGCAAAAATAGTCTTTTGATGTTAACTGTGAAAAGTTACAGATTAAAGTTTTTTATCTGAATTTTGGCAACAGCTACAGCCCTGACGACAAAATAGCTTTTTGTGCCTAGTTGCTGGAGGAACATGCCAACTTTAATTTCACATTTGTTCTACTTTTTTTTTATAAACCAACTTTTATTGATTTTGTAGTTTATAACAAACAAACATTACAGTGCAAGCAACAAAGGGCATTTTGATGAATAAGCAAACAATGCATGACATCCTAATGATCAGTCCAAGTCATAATATTCCCACCATTTGGCCCAGATTTTCTTGTGTTTTTGGGGCAGCAACATTAATACATTCTTCTAGTTAAGCACACCAGTCCATTGCACCACACCATGCCGTCAGTGAAGGTGGATCAGCAGTGTTCCAAGCACTGGAGTTGGGTGTCCCTTTGGACCCCTCGAGTGTGCAGTCCTTAAGGGGTGCATTGACAGTGCGCCACCTTTTTGTGGCACACTCTCAGTGCTCCTTCTAAGGGTATGTTTGCCTCTGCACCCGTGACTATAATATGGTGCGGGTGCAGAGGCAAAGTGATTCCTTCGTTTGCATGAGACCACCCCCAATGCAAATGAGGGATCACCCTTTCACAGTAGCGCAGGCGCTACATTTGCGCTAGTGTTATCAATATTACAGAAGGGGGAGCACAAGCATCTGTGCCCTTTCTGTAATACCAAAGTGTCCCTAGGGCGCATAAAGAAGTCGCACACGCCCATTGCGTCGCCGGGGCACTTTTCATAATAGAGCTCCGGGCGCTCAGTTTCAGAGCCCTGTTAAAGAAAATGTCCCACCTCTCCTCTTTTTACTTTTGTGGTTTTCGGCTCAACAGCTGGCACAGTGAAACTCCTGGATCAGCTCGGATTTAGCAGCTAGATCACACCGACCACCCGACTGAACAAGGAAGGTGTAGAGGGAAAACTGCAAGAGATAAACAGAATAGTGTGTGGGTCCACTACCTCTTGTTTATTCTTGTTTCTCTGGCTGGGTCTGGCAAACCTAACAGGTAAGTATTCTATCACCAAAGCTGTTAATTATTTGTTTCTGCTGGTTGCTTTGGAACCTGGATACCATGGCCCCGATTACTTGTGATACTTGGCATTCATTATGAGTCAAACATAAAATTTAAAAGAGGGGATAAAAGAATCACTCAGCAGTGAGGGAGAGAAATATTGGTAAAAGTTAGCATTTTAAAATTAAGAAGAAACTCCCAATACTTGTTCTAAATTGGTTAAATGACAAAAGATTAAAATTGCAGTCTAGATAAAGATCAGAAGGACAAGTGTGATGCAAAATCAGGAATGATTGTGGCTGTATAAAGTATATGCCAAAGCTCCCATAAAGGCCAATAACTAAAGCCACAAAAGAACAGGCGGCATAGGGCAAAGGCCACCTACTGCATCTTTTGTTGAAAATCTGGCGCCTATACAAGAGATATTGTTTTAAACAAGAGACAGGGAACAATGACCTTCCCCCTCGAGCCTGCCCTGAACCCCCATCTCCTGATATTCCCACGCCAACACCCCAATCGGAACTCCGCAACTTAGCTACTATACACGCTCTACGACTGCCCATCCGCACAACATCCCGCTGACCCATAGAATAGCCTAGTCTCCCCTAACAGCTATCCTGGTCTAGCCCTCCAACCTTTGCTGCCATCTTTGGAACCGTCTGCCCACCCCTCCCCCACTAGGCGTATAACCCTAGTTAAGCCTCAGTTTACGCATTACGACACCACACAGTTGTTGGCACTCACTGTATAATGAGAATATTTCACAAAGCTATGTCACCTGATACTCTTTTAGTACAGTCCTTTGAATTCTATACAGACAAACTTAGATTATGCTTGCTATTGGTCGTTGTCAATGTCCACCAACAACTGCCACTTGCTATGGCTGTTTAAGTTGTAAAATTCACTAAAAATTATTTATTAAAAAAAACAAGAGATATTGTTTTAAACCCAAACTGATAGATACCTTACCTTGCAAGACCCATGTAAGCAACAGCATTACCCAGCCATATGCAAATCATTCTTGACCCTGCTCCTCATGGAAACAGTCCAGCCCAAACTGCCAAGCCAGGTCCTCCCTGGACCAGAAACAAGCATCCTGGGACCTGTTTCAGGGTATCACCCCTCATCAGCCAGGCTAGTTTGAATTCAGTGGCACAGCTAGCAAGGGACCCACATCTGGGCATACCCTTAGCCACTTAGGGCACACATATCAACATCCCAAAAAAAAATGATAGACAAAGTGTTGAAACTTTTCAAACATTCACCCCCAGTCACAGATTTGGGTTTAATCCATCGTTATTTTGCTCTCCATGTCACCCTAGTTTGGACCCAGCCATATGCAAATCAGTGTTGACCATGCTCCTATGGGAACAGGCCACCCCGAACGGCCAAGCTAGGTCCTCCCTTGACCAGAAACAAGCATCCTGGGACCGGTTTTGGGGTATCACCCTTCATCAGATAGGAAAGCTTAAATCCAGTTGCGCCTCAAGCAAGGGGCCCAAGTCTGGGCATGCCCATAGCCAATTAAAGCGAACATAGCAAACACAACAAGATGTTGGACGGAGTGCTCAAACTTTTCAAACACTCACCCCTAGTCACAGATCTGGGTTTAATCCATCGTTATTTTGCACGCCACATCACCCTAGTTTGGACCCAGCCATATGCAAATCAGTCTTGACCCTGCTCCCCATGGGAACAGTCCAGCCCGAACTTTTAAGCCAGGTCCTCCCTGGACCAGAAACAAGCATCCTGGGACCGGTTTAGGGGTATCACCCGTCATCAGCCAGACTAGCTTGAATCCAGTGGCGCAGAGAGCAAGGGAACCATGTCTGGGCACACCCTTAGTCACTTAGGGCGCACATAGCAGCATCACAAAATAAAATGATAGACGAAGTGTTGAAACTTTTCAAACACTCACCCCCAGTCACATATCTGGTTTTAATCTATCATTATTTTGCGCGCCACGTCACCCTAGTTTGGACCCAGCCATATGCAAATCAGTCTTGACCATGCTCCTATGGGAACAGCCCAGCCCGAACTGCCAAGCCAGGTCCTCCCTTGACCAGAAACAAGCATCCTGGGACCGGTTTCGGGGTATCACCCCATATCAGATAGGCAAGCTTAAATCCAGTCGCGCCTCGAGCAAGAGGCCCAAGTCTGGGCATGCCCATAGCCAATTAGAGCGAACATAGCAAACACAACAAGATGTTGGACGGAGTGCTCAAACTTTTCAAACACTCACCCCTCGTCACAGATCTGGGTTTAATCTATCGTTATTTTGCATGCCACATCACCCTAGTTTGGACCCAGCCATATGCAAATCAGTCTTGACCCTGCTCCCCATGGGAACAGTACAACCCGAACTGCCAAGCCAGGTCCTTCCTGGACCGGAAACAAGCATCCTGTGACCAGTTTTGGGGTATCATCCCTCATCAGCCAGGCTAGCTTGAATCCAGTCGCGCCTCGAGTAAGGGACCCAAGTCTGGGCATGCCCATGGCCAATTAGAGCGAACATAGCAAACACAACAAGATGTTGGACGGAGTGCTCAAACTTTTCAAACACTCACCTCTAGTCACACATCTGGGTTTAATCCATCGTTATTTTGCGCACCACATCACCCTAGTTTGGACCCAGCCATATGCAAATCAGTCTTGACCCTTCTCCCCATGGGAACAGTCCAGCCCGAACTGCCAAGCCAGGTCCTCCCTGGACCAGAAACAAGCATCCTGGAACTGGTTTAGGGGTATCATCCGTCATCAGCCAGACTAGCTTGAATCCAGTGGCGCAGCGAGCAAGGGAACCACATCTGGGCATACCCTTAGTCACTTAGGGCGCACATAGCAGCATCACAAAATAAAATGATAGACAGAGTGTTGAAACTTTTCAAACACTCACCCCCAGTCACATATCTGGTTTTAATCCATCATTATTTTGCACACGACGTCACCCTAGTTTGGATCCAGCCACATGCAAATCAGTCTTCACCCTACTCCTCATGTGAACAGTCGAGCCCGAACTGCAAAGCCAGGTCCTCCCTGGACCGGAAACAAGCATACTGGAACCGGTTTAGGGGTATCCTCCCTAATCAGCCAGGCTAGCTTGAATCCAGTGGCGCAGCGAGCAAGGGGCCCATGTCTGTGCATACCCTTAGTCACTTGGGGCACACATAGCAGCATCACAAAATAAAATGATAGATGGAGTGTTGAAACTTTTTAAACCCCCGTTCCCACTCACAGATCTGGGTTTAATCCATCATTCTTTTGCGCGCCACGTCACCCTAGTTTGGACCCAGCTATTTGCAAATCAGCCTTGACCCTGCTCCCCTTGTGCATAGTCCAGCCTGAACTGCCAAGCCAGGTCCTCCCTGTACTGGAAATAAGGATCCTGGAACCGGTTTAGGGGTATCACCCGTCATCAGCCAGACTAGCTTGAATCCAGTGGCGCAGCGAGCAAGGGAACCACATCTGGGCATACCCTTAGTCACTTAGGGCGCATATAGCAGCAACACAAAATAAAATGATAGACGGAGTGTTGAAACTTTTCAAACACTCACCCCCAGTCACATATCTGGTTTTAATCCATCATTATTTTGCGTGCCACGTCACCCTAGTTTGGATCCAGCCACATGCAAATCAGTCTTGACCCTACTCCTCATGTGAACAGTCCAGCCCGAACAGCAAAGCCAGGTCCTCCACAGAATGTTGAAACTTTTTAAACACGCACCCCCAGACACAGTTTTGGGTTTTAATCCATTGTTATTTTGCTTGCCACGTCACTCTGGTTTGGACCCAGCCATATGCAAATCAGTCTTGACACTGCTCCCATGGAAACAGTCCAGCCCGAACTGCCAAGTCAGGTCCTCTCTGAACTGGAAATAAGCATCCTGGGACCGGTTTGGGGGTATCACCCCTCATCAGCCAGGCTAGCTTGAATCCAGTGGCGCATTGACCAAATCATGGTGGGGCCTGTGAGTAATATCATTGCGCCTCAACCCTTAACAATGTAGTTGCAGGCTATGCAACATTAAAACTACTACTTGTGGATGTTCACCCTAATACTCCATCCAATCTATTGTAGTGGGGGGCAATATATTTGCGAGTGATTTCCCCAAGTGATGTAAAACAGTGGGGTGAACCAACCAATATTGTAAACACCGTTCTGTTTTACAACATGTTCTACGTATTCATTTAACCAAATTACAGCCTGAAGGCCCTCAAATGGTCATCATTTCACCTTATCACTGTGTGGAAAGTAAATTCCTATGACGATGTGTGTGGTTGTCGTCCTGCAGCAGGGAACGCTTAACGTTGTCTATATATCATATACTATACCTATTTTGGAGAATAAATGGCTTAAAAGTGTTAAGAGAGCGAGTTATATTAACTGATAAACAAAAGAGGCCCACTGAACCATTTTGTTCGTTTCCATTCCATGGTCACTGAGGATTAAATATCTCTAACTACATTTTGGCCTTTTTTACACAAAAGAAATAAAACAAATATGCAATCGGAAGAGAGCAAGTCAATCATGCAGGTCACTACTTGAAAGAAAGTTCATCCCACATTATTTGATGCTGTCCAGCATTTGCTACAAAAGCAGCGCATTTTTACTTCCAACATTTCAATAAACTGGGCATACGATCCTGTAACAAGCCAGTGTTTCGTTGTTTTAACAATATAAATGGTTTCTTTATCAATAACTGTGTCATATTATGAACTTGGTTCACATGTAACCAGACAATATATAATAACTCTATCAATGGTCCGTGGTTAAAAACTATATTATGAGATAAGGCCAAACTTCTACAAAGAAATTTGCTTTTAAATTAATCATAAGTTTATTTGGCGATGTATAGATTTTCAACTAGAGATTAACTTTTTAATATTGAGTTGTGCCTCTAGTTTGTGACTAGCCATACAATCTATGGTCTTCTTTGAAATTTAAATCATGTTGATTTGATATGACCAAGTTACCTAAGCACTTATTGTTAACACACTTTATCAATTTTTTATGTTTTATGTTTGTAACTTAATGAAAATTTCATGCAGTAAATTGAAACAATTTTAATTAATCAAACAATAAAAAATTATTAATATTGCAATCCCATCTCAAACCAGTCCGGCCCTGGTGTCAAGCATTGCTAAAAATCAAGTCTGTAATTTTGTTCATAAACCAGAAATTTTTAGAAACCGGTCATGAGCTTTCTGTCCCTTTTAAAACATAAGTCCTACAAATCCATGAAGACCAAGGATTCCTTGGAGAACATACTTTTGCAAAATCATCAAACATTTTCAGCTTTTGTTGAATTAATGCACAAACTTCTCCTCACAAATCTAAATTGTCTACCATCGTGCAGATTATGGGAATACTTTCTAGAGTAAAAGTCACAGTTTTTCGTTTTCTCACAAATGATCCACCTATTTAAACAGACAACTACTTATTCAGACACATCCAGATTATACCTCTTATTCAACAAATGAGATGGGAGGACAACATTTCCATCGACTCATATCTTCAACAAAATCCATAACTTTTTGAGAGACATCAGCTTCAACAGCAATGGGGAATCCTTGCATTTTGTTAGAATTTGGGAACTTTTTGTATAGTTCAGAAAGGAACGTTCAATACTAGTATCTAGAAAACACAGGCCACCCTCCAAGCACGTGTAATGGCCATTACAAACATTTCCTGCAGACTGAATTTTTGTTTGACAAGATTCTATGATATACTGCTGCTATTTGAACGAACTTTACGTTGTTGATTACTTTGTGTATTTGCTTTTACTTTTTTCCTGGAAATATTTTGGATTGTTTATTAAACTTATTTTTTCCTTGTATGTTTGCTTTGTAACTTCTTAAATCAACTATCTGATCATCTTTTGGAGTCTGCCTGTTTTCTGAAGTTGATCCTTTTCGTCGTCCAGAGCATGGCTACACTCCTGACTCGTGTGCTTTTTTGATCTCGGTTGTTCATACCCTGACTGTCTGTGAGAAGTTGGCCTGGTATATGCTGTTCACTAATTAAAGTGGACACCTTGCACCAGGGCAAATCGACTCTTATGGTAGATAGGTTTAAGACAACCTTTATAGAAAGCTATCCTAGTGGTAGCTGTGGAGAGCAGCCTTCAGGCTAAGTCTCGGAGGAATGTAAAGCAGCTTGTTTTACCATATAATCTCTTGAATCACCAAATGAAAAGACACCACACAGGTATATATATCAAATATATATGTATTTATTTCTAAATAACTCTCTACTAATCTCTTTATGAGATTAGAAGACAAACATATGCACAAATCAACGTTTCACAATAAGTTAAGCACAAAATATGGCTGGGGCCCTAGGGGCGTACCAGACCATATACTAAGTAAGAGACTTAGAAACAACGACTTGCAAGGAGACAAGGCCTAGGGCCTTCAGAAGTGCTGGGGCCTCACGAAACCACCCAAGGCAGGTAAGTAAAGGACCCACGGGGGACGCGTGCAGTGTGGATACACAGGCGCGAATCGCCGTTAACTTCAATGGGGCAAGTCGCGGTTGGAAATAAAGAGTTTTAGGATACTTCGGGAGAACCTACAAGCAAGTCACTTACAGGGTAAGTAGTTCTAGGGCCCACACCCACAGGAGCACCGTAGTGCTGGAGTTACCTCACCCAGGGAAGCCGGGTGCACAGGTGTCCTTTGGTGTCGGGTCGCGGCGTCGTTTTCAATGGCGAACAAAGAAGACTTGCTGCTTGCGGGAGCTGAAGAAGTGTCCGGTGGAATCCAAGCCTGGATTCTGAAGAAGGATGACCTGAAAGCAGAGGGGACAGTGTTCAAAGTCACTTGGCAGTGACCCGGGGCAAGGAAGATGGATGCCCACCGTCGTCGGTCGCTTCAGGTCGGTTGCAGGTGCCTTGACTCTTCAGCCACGTGGTCCAGGAGGCGTCGACGACGACCAGGAGCTGGATTCGGTGTGTCCCTCGACGTCTGCAGCTGACTGCGGTGTCGGCAACTCGATCGGAGCCAACAAGCCTTGGCAGCCGCAAGTCTCGGGGAGATGAAGAAAAGTCGATGGCGCAGACCAGCAAGGTCTGAGGGACTCACCCAGCGAGGGTAAGTCAGGGCAGGCCTGGAGCAACCAGGGGAGCCCTTTGGTTTCTTTAAGAAGTCTTCTGGGGACCCACAAGCCAGCGGGCAAGGGATCGCGAAGACACCTCGGGCGGAATCACTCAACAGGGGCCCACGGTCACTCGGGACGGTGTAGGCCTCTGATCTTCGGAGGATTCCTGCTGGAGGTCGGGACCACACGTGGTCCAAAGCACAAGTTCGTAGAACGTTGTGAAGGGGTTGCACTCGACAATAGTGCACGGTACCCAGGGGTCGCGGTTCCTCGTTACTCGTGGGGTCCACTTGCCTCAGCTTCGCTGGGGACTCACGATGGCCTGGGAGAGGTCAGGAAATCCACTTCTTGGGCTGCAGGGACTTCGGACTCCGGCGGGAGCGGCGTAGTTTGCGACCGTCGTTGTCGTTTTTGGTGCCTGCCAAGCAGGGGAGTCACTCCTTGACTCCAAGGGAGATTCTTCTGTCTTCCAAAGGTAGTGGAACGTCGAAGGGCCAGGATTCTTCTGTAGAGCGTCGTCCAGGGGTTATCTGCTTTGCAATGGCAAGGTTCCCCCTCTTATACTAAAAAGAGGGGATGGACTAGCTCTATGACCCCACCTATGGGAGGGTCAAGGGAGGGGTGGCTACACCCACTTCCCTTTGTCCAGTTTCGCGCCAGAGCAGGGGCAGGTAGCCCCTGAGCTGGTTTGAACTGGCATATGCACAGAGGAGCCTTCTGCTCCCCCAGTGCAGGACTTCAAAGCACTCTAAGAGTGCACCCACCCAGCCCCAATACACTAAACCCTGTCTGGAAGGTGGTTACACCTCCCTGTGACAGGATGCCTATTGTTGGGCTTCCTCCACTGCGAGTTTCGGTCATCAGCAGGAGGGCAGCCCAGTGTCTGTGACTGGTGGCATCCATTTTGTGATGCCAGGGCTCTTTAGGATTCTACCGCGTTTCCACAGCAGGTACATGTCTTATCCCTCTAGAAGGGTGGAATGCTACCCCCGCCGCCAAGATTGGCGGGGGGTAGTATTCCAAGATGTTTGACACCAAACACGACATGTTTTGATGCAGCCATTCCAAAGTTAGCATTTACCGCGAGGATATAATGCACTTAAATAGTATATGGTTTAACCGCATCCACAAACAGCACCAGAGAATGGACTCTGAGAACTGCAGAGGGGCCCTGCTCATGCAGAGGCACCCCCTCACATAGAAGCCAAGCACCCTGCCCTCAGGATTGATAGGGCCTGCCATAGGGGTGACTGATAGGTTTATATGTGTGTGCAGGAGAGATATAGGAAACCTATATCTCAGTGAGGGGTGCTAGCACCACCTCACCCAGGCTGCAGTAGCAGGCCTGTGGTGTCAGATTTAGACTGCTTCCCAGGGGTGGCATAACACATGCTGCAGCCCCTGGGAGGCCTGTGAAGTACCTATGCCCTTGGTACCTAAGGTACCATATACTAGGGACTCATAAGGCACCACAGTATCCAATCACTAGTGCACCTAGAGTGCACTCCATGTCGTTTAGAGAGAACAGAGAGGCTGGGGCCCTGAATAGCAGGGTCCCAGTCCAACTAAGTCATAAACCAGCAAAACACCAGGAAAAAAGTGGGGGCAACCATATAGTCAGATTCCACCTTCCTACATAACCCCCCCAAACGAAAGGAGATAAGGCTAACCTTGACCAGTTGAGCCTATATTGACTAAGTGGCCATATAAGGAAGCACCTGCACTAGCATGGTTGCCCCCTATGTTATGGTCCACTAAGCAATCCCTCGCCCTAAGGGTATGAGAGGGTCTCCACCATGGGGAATCACTACCTCTGGTGTGCTTAGGTAAAGTACAAGGCCGGTGAGGTGTCTGAGTAGGGAAGTGAGGCCCTAGGAATGTTGGCCTCAGCTTCCTCAGATCACTGGTCACCATGTATGCCTGTCTTTCCATGACTGAGTTGCACTTTGCTCTAAGGGTCAACCTTTGGCTGCCTACAGCTGGGGGTTGGGTCCCTTTGGATGGAACACTGGAGGGACATGGCAGGTTTGGAACCTTCTGGTCCCAGGTTTGCCCTTGCCTACCAGAGTCCTTCTGGGGGAGGTCCCTACATAAAGGTATGGGGGATCCCTCAGTGTGTAGAGGAATTTTCACCTGGCTAGGGCTACTAGACTGGGTGCCCCTAATCTGCTGATGGGGGGCTTCCTCTGGACAGGGGGCCCGGGGGGTCCACTGACCTCCCTGACCTCTGCAGCCCTGGGCTGACTGAGGCAGGGTAGAGAGGGGCAGGTTACCTGCTCCAGACTGGGTACCACCTTGGAAGGGTCCTCTGCCATCAGGGGTGTGGCCAGGCCAGGCCTGACTACCTCTGTGGCAGTTCCTTCACTAGGGGTAGGGTCAGTTCCCTGAGGAGGCTGACCCTTACCTACTGTCTGGGGGAAGAAGACTTTTCTTCAACCCTTGTGCTCTCTTTCGGGGGAGAGTGGGCCATTCTTTCAGGCTCCATCTCTCCAAATTCTTGGGCTGGGGCTGTGGCCATCACAGCCCCACTAACCTTGCAGGGACGCCCAACATCCTAAGATGGGTTTGGTGTTCAACTTCAGCCCAGGCTGAAATTTCCAAATCATTGCCCATCAGGCAATCTACAGGTAGGGTTGGGGACACTGCCACTCTTTTTGGGCCTGTGACCCCCTCCCAGCTGAGATTGACTATGGCCATGGGGTGATCTGTTCTGACACCATCAATGTTGGTCACCTGGTATTTAAACTCAGGTAAAAGCTGGTGAGGGGGGACTAGTTTCCCTGCCACCATGGTGACACTAGCCCCTGTGTCCCTAAATGCCACAGCTTTCTGACCATTAATCATTGGCTCCAGTCTGTACCTGCCCAATGCTATGGGACCCATGGTAAAGGTGGCATATCCTACACCACCATCAGAATCTGAGGAGTCTGTTGAGGGGGTCCTGTCTAAACTAGGGCCCACCTCTGTTCCTCTTGCAAAAGCACCTAACTTTTTGGGTGCACTACTCCCAACTGGAGGATTACTACTGGTAGTACCAGGAGGGGTGGTAGTAGTTGTTGGAGGAACATTTTCTTTATTGCCATTCCTGGGACAACTGGGATCAGATTTCCAGTGCCCAGGCTTTTTACAGACATGGCAATAGGGTTTCTTTTCAGGAGAGGAAGGAGTTTGGGACCCACCCCCGAAGAGGAATTTTGGGGCCCTGTAGTGGACTTATCCTTGGATTTATCCCCACCTTTCTCTTGGGACTTGGTAGAATCTTTCTTGTGGTCACCACCCTGATTCTTAGGCCTTACTCTGGTTCTGACCCATTTGTCTGCCTTCTTTCCCAATTCTTGGGGAGAGGTCAGATCAGAGTCCACCAGGTACTGGTGTAAAAGCTGGTTTTGACAATTATTAAGGATCTGTTCTCTCATCATTAGATTATAAAATCCTTTGAAATCAGTAACCCTACTGCCAACCAGCCAACCCTCCAGAGCCTTGGATGCACAATCTACAAAGTCTGTCCAGTCCTGAGTCTGTGCCTTCTGGGTATCTCTGAACTTCAACCTGTACTCTTCAGTGGTTAAGCCAAACCCATCTATCAGTGCACTCTTCAGGACCTCATAATTATCAGCATCCTCTTCTCTAACAGTGAGGAGCTTGTCTCTACCTTTATCTGAAAAGGAGAGCCACAAGATTGCTGCCCACTGCTTTTGGGGGACCTGCTGTACTCTACAGGCCCTCTCCATAGCAGTTATCCACTTGTGGATATCATCCCCACTCTGGTAGGGAGGAACAACCTTGCTCAGGTTCCTATGGTCAGGGACATATTCTCTGCCTCTAGGGACACTGTTGCTGCCACCAGGGGGTTCTAAACCCTCCCTTCTGGAAGCTCTCTGGATCTCCAGGGCTTCTCTATCCAGTGCCAACTGCTTGGTTCTGAGGGCCACTTTGGCTTCCTCATACTGGAGCAGTTTGCACCTTCTCTCAGAGGAGGTCTCTCTTAAGTTAAAGTATGAGCTCCTCTCTTGGACAAATTCTCTGCCAGAGTGATAAGAGTGCTCAGATTCCCTGGAAGGGGATCTGTGCCTCTCATCCACTCTGCCAGTTCTCTTAGGGAGAACTCCTCTGTCCTGTTCAGGCTCCTTGAAGCCTGGCCCTTCAACCACAGAGTCTTGGTCATTCGGATTGTCCTCATCTGACCCAGATACTATGATTGACCCACCCACTGATTCAGACCCCTTAGCTCCTAGAGCCAATCTAAGGTCATCTGCTGTCAGCAGATCTATCAGGTGTAGTGTTGAGGGACTCTGTCCTAGTCTCAGGTGTCTGTCAACACACATGGCTCTCAAGTCAGAGAAAGCCATGTCCTTATACTGAGGCTGAGTGGATCCACTGGGTCCACCCTTTAAGGACATTCTAGTGTTGTGCAGTGTTGTACTACCTACACTAGTTTGTGGCCTACTGATCCTAGCTTGAGCTGTGGAAAGGGTGTGCTATCCCTTGGCACACAGCTCTAAGTTCAGTAGAACTTATTGATACTAAGCTTGACTTTATATGTACCTTGAGTACCTATAATGGTTTTCAGTTAGTAATTCAAATAGAGATTTTCTGGTAAAACAATGGCAAGCTGGAATCCCACACGCTGCCCACCAATGTGAGAAGTTGGCCTGGTATATGCTGTTCACTAATTAAAGTGGACACCTTGCACCAGGGCAAATCGACTCTTATGGTAGATAGGTTTAAGACAACCTTTTAAAGAAAGCTATCCTAGTGGTAGCTGTGGAGAGCAGCCTTCAGGCTAAGTCTCGGAGGAATGTAAAGCAGCTTGTTTTACCATATAATCTCTTGAATCACCAAATGAAAAGACACCACACAGGTATATATATCAAATATATATGTATTTATTTCTAAATAACTCTCTACTAATCTCTTTATGAGATTAGAAGACAAACATATGCACAAATCAACGTTTCACAATAAGTTAAGCACAAAATATGGCTGGGGCCCTAGGGGCGTACCAGACCATATACTAAGTAAGAGACTTAGAAACAACGACTTGCAAGGAGACAAGGCCTAGGGCCTTCAGAAGTGCTGGGGCCTCACGAAACCACCCAAGGCAGGTAAGTAAAGGACCCACGGGGGACGCGTGCAGTGTGGATACACAGGCGCGAATCGCCGTTAACTTCAATGGGGCAAGTCGCGGTTGGAAATAAAGAGTTTTAGGATACTTCGGGAGAACCTACAAGCAAGTCACTTACAGGGTAAGTAGTTCTAGGGCCCACACCCACAGGAGCACCGTAGTGCTGGAGTTACCTCACCCAGGGAAGCCGGGTGCACAGGTGTCCTTTGGTGTCGGGTCGCGGCGTCGTTTTCAATGGCGAACAAAGAAGACTTGCTGCTTGCGGGAGCTGAAGAAGTGTCCGGTGGAATCCAAGCCTGGATTCTGAAGAAGGATGACCTGAAAGCAGAGGGGACAGTGTTCAAAGTCACTTGGCAGTGACCCGGGGCAAGGAAGATGGATGCCCACCGTCGTCGGTCGCTTCAGGTCGGTTGCAGGTGCCTTGACTCTTCAGCCACGTGGTCCAGGAGGCGTCGACGACGACCAGGAGCTGGATTCGGTGTGTCCCTCGACGTCTGCAGCTGACTGCGGTGTCGGCAACTCGATCGGAGCCAACAAGCCTTGGCAGCCGCAAGTCTCGGGGAGATGAAGAAAAGTCGATGGCGCAGACCAGCAAGGTCTGAGGGACTCACCCAGCGAGGGTAAGTCAGGGCAGGCCTGGAGCAACCAGGGGAGCCCTTTGGTTTCTTTAAGAAGTCTTCTGGGGACCCACAAGCCAGCGGGCAAGGGATCGCGAAGACACCTCGGGCGGAATCACTCAACAGGGGCCCACGGTCACTCGGGACGGTGTAGGCCTCTGATCTTCGGAGGGATTCCTGCTGGAGGTCGGGACCACACGTGGTCCAAAGCACAAGTTCGTAGAACGTTGTGAAGGGGTTGCACTCGACAATAGTGCACGGTACCCAGGGGTCGCGGTTCCTCGTTACTCGTGGGGTCCACTTGCCTCAGCTTCGCTGGGGACTCACGATGGCCTGGGAGAGGTCAGGAAATCCACTTCTTGGGCTGCAGGGACTTCGGACTCCGGCGGGAGCGGCGTAGTTTGCGACCGTCGTTGTCGTTTTTGGTGCCTGCCAAGCAGGGGAGTCACTCCTTGACTCCAAGGGAGATTCTTCTGTCTTCCAAAGGTAGTGGAACGTCGAAGGGCCAGGATTCTTCTGTAGAGCGTCGTCCAGGGGTTATCTGCTTTGCAATGGCAAGGTTCCCCCTCTTATACTAAAAAGAGGGGATGGACTAGCTCTATGACCCCACCTATGGGAGGGTCAAGGGAGGGGGTGGCTACACCCACTTCCCTTTGTCCAGTTTCGCGCCAGAGCAGGGGCAGGTAGCCCCTGAGCTGGTTTGAACTGGCATATGCACAGAGGAGCCTTCTGCTCCCCAGTGCAGGACTTCAAAGCACTCTAAGAGTGCACCCACCCAGCCCCAATACACTAAACCCTGTCTGGAAGGTGGTTACACCTCCCTGTGACAGGATGCCTATTGTTGGGCTTCCTCCACTGCGAGTTTCGGTCATCAGCAGGAGGGCAGCCCAGTGTCTGTGACTGGTGGCATCCATTTTGTGATGCCAGGGCTCTTTAGGATTCTACCGCGTTTCCACAGCAGGTACATGTCTTATCCCTCTAGAAGGGTGGAATGCTACCCCCGCCGCCAAGATTGGCGGGGGGTAGTATTCCAAGATGTTTGACACCAAACACGACATGTTTTGATGCAGCCATTCCAAAGTTAGCATTTACCGCGAGGATATAATGCACTTAAATAGTATATGGTTTAACCGCATCCACAAACAGCACCAGAGAATGGACTCTGAGAACTGCAGAGGGGCCCTGCTCATGCAGAGGCACCCCCTCACATAGAAGCCAAGCACCCTGCCCTCAGGATTGATAGGGCCTGCCATAGGGGTGACTGATAGGTTTATATGTGTGTGCAGGAGAGATATAGGAAACCTATATCTCAGTGAGGGGTGCTAGCACCACCTCACCCAGGCTGCAGTAGCAGGCCTGTGGTGTCAGATTTAGACTGCTTCCCAGGGGTGGCATAACACATGCTGCAGCCCCTGGGAGGCCTGTGAAGTACCTATGCCCTTGGTACCTAAGGTACCATATACTAGGGACTCATAAGGCACCACAGTATCCAATCACTAGTGCACCTAGAGTGCACTCCATGTCGTTTAGAGAGAACAGAGAGGCTGGGGCCCTGAATAGCAGGGTCCCAGTCCAACTAAGTCATAAACCAGCAAAACACCAGGAAAAAAGTGGGGGCAACCATATAGTCAGATTCCACCTTCCTACACTGTCCATCTCTAATTGTTTCTTGTCCCATTTACATCCTCCAAGAACATAACTATGGTACGCACACTTCATGCTTCATCCTCAGTCCAGCTCAGTGAGAACTCACCTCTCCCTACAACCTTTTGAATATCTAAGTGCATATTGGCCAATCTCAGCTACCTGGTGGTACCCAGCTTTTATTAAGTGTGGCTAAGAATTGGATAGTTGATATAGTGTATATGATCCTCGACTCATGAATGCAAACTGCTTCTATTCGACTGAATCAGGGTAGCCTCATAGGCTGCAGTTTATGTTATGATTGACCCTGTGTCAAACAGACCCATGGCTTGGCTAAGCATTTTAAGTGGAGAGCCTGTGTAAATTTAGAACACTCATTTTTATTGTAGTGCTCGGCTCCCATGTTATTGGCTGGATAAGCGGAAGTACCGGATTCCTACCTACTACTGAGCTAATTTCACTGCTGGCTTTCTCAGCTGCTGTTCTTGAAAGTGCTTGAAACTACCTTTAGTGGTTTTTTAGCTTTAAAGACAGCTCTGGGGATTTGTGACCTTTGCTAGCTAAGAACAACACAAAATCTAGATAACTTCTGAAGTACCCTTTATTTAGAGTGGACTCCATACAACTGCTTCATATGGGAACATTATTGAAGTATATGCCACTATACAACTGAACACCACTGCTCCATCTGAGAACATTACTGATCTCTATGGCACTATACCACTCTATACCACTGCTCGACCCGGGAACATTGCTGAACTCTTTGCCACTATATTGCTCCAAACCCGCTGCTTCACCCTGCAACATTACGGAACTCTATGCCACTAAACCACTCTATACAACTGCTTCATATGGCAACATTACTGAACTACATGCCACTATACCACTGTATATCATTGCTTCACCCTGTAACATTAATGAACTCTATGTCACTATACCATTCTATAAGACTGCTCCCTCTGGGAACATTACTGAATTCTACAGCACTATACCACTCTATACCACTGCTCCCCCCTAGAACATTATTGAACTCTGTGCCACTGTACCACTCTAAATGACTGCTCCAACCTGGAACATTACTGAACACTATGCCACAATAGAACTCTCTACTAGTGCTCTATGCTGGAACATTACTGAACTCTTTGCCACTCTGCCACATCTAAACCACTAATTCAGCCTGGAACAATACTCAACTCTAGGCCACTTTACCCCTCTGTACCACGGCTCCACCCTGGAACACTACAAAACTCTATGTCACTATACCCCTCTATACAACGGCTCAACCCGGGAACATTACTGAACGCTATGCCACTATCACACAATACCACGGCTCCAGCCTGGAACATTACTGAACTCTATACCACTAAACCCCTCTATACCACTGATTCACCCTGGAACATTACTGAACTCTATGCCGCTATACCCCTCTATACCACTTCTCCACCCTGCAACATTACTGAACTCTATGCCACTATACCCCTCTATCCCACTGCTCCACCCTGGAACATTACTGAACTCTATGCCACTATACCACTCTATACCAGTGGTCTACCCTGGAACATTACTGAACTCTATGTCACTATACCACTCTATACCAGTGGTCCACCCTGGAACATTCCTGAACAGTATGGCACTATACCACTCTATACCAGTGGTCCACCCTGGAACATTCCTGAACTCTATGCCACTCTACCACACAATACCACTGCTCCACCCTGGAACATTACTGAATTCTATGCCATTCTACCACTCTATACCACTGCTCCACCCTGTAACATTACTGAACTCTATGCCACTATACCACTCTATACCACTGGTCCACCCTGGAACATTCCTGAACTCTATGGCACTATACCACTCTATACCACTGGTCCACCCTGGAACATTACTGACCTCAAGGCCACTATATCCCTCAATACCACTGCTCCACCCTGGAACATTACTGACCTTTATGCCACTCTATCACACAATACCACTGCTCCACCCTGGAACATTACTGAACTCCATGCCACCATACCTCTCTTTACTACTGCTCCATGCTGGAACATTACTGAACTCTATGCCACTCTACCACACAATACCACTGCTCCACCCTGGAACATTACTGAACTCTATACCACTACACCCCTCTATACCACTGCTCCACCCTGGAACATTACTGACCTCAAGGCCACTATATCCCTCAATACCACTGCTCCACCCTGGAACATTACTGACCTTTATGCCACTCTACCACATAAAACCACTGCTCCACCCTGGAACATTACTGAACTCCATGCCACTATACCTCTCTCTACTACTGCTCCATGCTGGAACATTACTGAACTCTATGCCACTCTACCACACATTACCACTGCTCCACCCTGGAACATTACTGAACTCTATACCACTATACCCCTCCATACCACTGCTCCACCCTGGAACATTACTGAACTCTATGCCATTATACCCCTCTTTACCACTGCTCCACCCTGGAACATTCCTGAACTCTATGCCACTATACCACTCTATACCACTGGTCCAACCTGGAACGTTACTGAACTCTATGCCACTATACCCCTCAATAACACTGCTCCACCCTGGAACAATACGAAACTGTATGCCACTCTACCACACAATACCACTGCTCCACCCTGGAACATTACTGAACTCTATACCACTATCTACTACTGCTCCATCCTGGAACATTACTGAACTCTATCCCACTACACTACTTTCTACTAATGCCCCATGCTGGAACATTACTGAACTCTGTGCCACTCTACCACACAATACCACTGCTCCACCCTGGAACATTACTGAACTCTATGCGACTATGCCCCTCTATACCACTGCTCCACCCTGGAACATTACTGAAATTTATGCCGCTATACCCCTCTATACCACTGCTACACCATGGAACATTACTGAATTCTATGCCACTGTACTACTCTATACCAGTGGTCCACCCTGGAACATTACTGAACTCTGTGCCACTCTACCACACAATACCACTGCTCCACCCTGGAACATTACTGAACTATATGCCACTACACCACTCTCTACTAATGCCCCATGCTGGAATATTACTGAACTCTGTGCCACTCTACCACACAATACCACTGCTCCACCCTGGAACATTACTGAACTCTATGCCAATATGCCCCTCTATACCACTGCTCCACCCTGGAACATTACTGCACTCTATGCCACTATACCCCTCTATACCACTGCTCCACCATTGAACATTACTGAATTCTATGCCATTGTACCACTCTATACCAGTGGTCCACCCTGGAACATTACTGAACTCTGTGCCACTCTACCACACAATACCACTGCTCCACCCTAGAACATTACTGAACTCTATGCCACTACACCACTGTCTACTAATGCTCCATGCTGGAACATTACTGAACTCTGTGCCACTCTACCACACAATACCACTGCTCCACCATGGAACATTACTAAACTCTATGTCACTATGCCCCTCTATACCACTGCTCCACCCTGGAACATTACTGAACTCTATGCCGCTATACCCCTCTATACCACTGCCCCACCCTGGAACGTTTCTGAACTCTATGCCACTATACCACTCTATATCACTGCTCCACCCTGGAACGTTACTGAACTCTATGCCACTATACAACTCTATATCACTGCTCCACCCTGGAACGTTACTGAACTATATGCCACTATACCACTCTCTACTACTGGATCACGCTGGAACATTACTGAACTGTATGCCACTGTACCACACAATACCACTGCTCCACCCTGGAACATTACATAACTCTATACCATTATAACCCTCTATACCACTGCTCCACCCTGGAACATTACAGAACTCTATACCATTGTAACCCTCTTTACCAGTGCTCCACCCTGGAACATTACTGAACTATATGCCACAGTAGCACTCTAAACCACTGCTCCATCTGGTAACATTACTTAACTCTACGGCACTATACCACTTCTGCTGTTCAGGAACTGGGGTGCATGCACACAGGGGGGCACATGTTGTGCCCCCCTGCATGCACCTCATGGCCCTGTAGGGCCCCCTTTGTTTCCTCTCCACCACAGTATTCATGGAGGAGGAACTGCCATGAAAACCGTGTCAGAGAGGAAACTTTTAATATGCTTGGCTGGACCGTGGCGGTCCCGCCAAGCATATTGCTGCCACTACTCTGCCACGCCACCGCCAGGGAATGGCGGTTCCCTTGCAGCTGCGGCGGGGCAATGGAGGTCCGACTGCCCTAATTGTAATAGGGCAGTCGGAAGACTGCCACCGCCATGCCCCAGCGAGTCTGGCAGTCCGTGGACCGCCAGACTCGTAATCGAGCCCCAAGACTCCCCAAGGCGGACAGAATATATTATTGCCCCCTAGAGTAGTGCATTGACTTCACTCTTTAAAAAGCCCTTTGCGCATCACTATTAGAAAACACAATTTGCGCTTTAAGATGGTGAATTTCGCTAGAACGGCCTGTGAGGCTCTGGATCATAACATCTCAAGGAGGAGTCCTTCCTCTAATCCAATAAGAGGCTTTTGAAGGGGGATCCCTCGGCCACTTTGTAGTCCAGTCGTGACAGTTCCTTATTGAATACTTCTTCCATTTAATATTGGGAGAAAAAAATGTTTACGTTACTCTGTTAACGTCAACGCATTTTCACCCAGACTCTCAAACCAAGGCTTAATTACCAGTGGCATCATATCCAAATCAAAACTTAACCTCAACTAGAGAACACAGCAGTCCTCCTCTTCAACCTTTCGTTCTCTTTCTCTCCCTCCTTCGGTGGACTTTACCAACCCAGGTGCTGTAGAAGGATACACCAAGGCTGACATGTTTACTTCAGCTCGATCTTTATGATCGGCCTTCCTCACATCCAAACAAAAAAACTCCAAAATGGCCACACACCCAGATATACCCCCCTGAGACCGCATCTCATCCGCATGATACTCAGGAAAGGTCAGCATGGCACTGGTGGCACTGGCACAGGTGGGTAGAGTTACACGCTGGCACAGGTGGATTGGTAACAGTGCCATAGGGCGCTTGATGGCGATGGAGTAGTATTAAGAGGTGCACACTGGAGGGCACAATGTAATGCTATGCAAAAGGGGGAGCAGCAGGCAGTTCCATACCATGCAGTACGCACACTGGTAGTATCAAAGGTAGACTTGGGCAATGGAGCCCTGGCGGGTGTTTCACAAGCCACACTCAGAACACAGAAAGTCACCTTCCATGCCACTGTGAGACTCTTACCCTCATAGAAAAAGTGTGTGATCACATTTTCCAAGTTCTCTCAGCATTACATTCACTACCGTTTCAGACTACAACTTCAAAGGTTCACTGATAGAATATCAATGACTTAAATATCGATGTTCAAAATATCGGAAAACAAATATAGACTACAAAAATATTGACTCCCATATCTAAACAGGTAAGTACAAAAATATTGAATCAAAAATATTGATGTAAAAAATATAGATGTAAAAAATATCGATTTAAATATATATATAAAATAAAATAATATATATTAAATGTATCAAATATTAATATTAATTTTAACAAAATAAATTAAATGTAATATACATTTTAACAAATTATAACAAATAAACTTAATTAAAAAAAGATAAACATAATAATTTATAAATATATATATATTTACTTTAAAATAATGAATAAACTATTATCTTTAATTTATCTTACAACTTAAAAATGATATACAAATAAAATATATATATATATATATATATCAATAATATAAAATATAAAAAAACATTCTATAATAAATTAAAACATTAAACTATTAAAAAATATTTAAACTTAAATTACCCAATGCAATCAGTGCAACAGTAGAGAAAGTATTGGATAGCAAAATAATAAAATTTAAAATTCCAACTCCAGTGAGTGCAACAGTAGGGAAAATGTTGGATAGCGGAGGGGTAAAAATTACTATTCCCACTCCAGTGAGAGCAACAGTAGGGAAAGTGTTGGATAGCGGAGGGGAAAACATTACTATTCCCACTTCAGTTAGTGCAACACTAGGGAAAGTGTTGGATAGCGGAGAGGTAAAAATTGCGATTCTCCTATTACCATGACCAGAGAATCTGGATTTCATTAAAGACACGGAGGCTAACATTATGCATTATTCTTTTAATGCAACTTCAAGCACAGCCATTTTAAAGTTACATCATAAAGCAAAGCTCTAGAATGTACAAGTGTAACATTGGCAACAGCAACACAGATCTGCCTCTTTTAAAAGCAATGAGAGCAAAAGGGTAAAGTTCTTCCAAAAGGCAACGAAGTCCAAAAGATGGCATCATGAAGGGAAAGGCCTCTCCTAGAAACAGTGAGGGATTCAAAGCAGAAGAAATCGAGCTGTCGAAAGTTGCTTGCAACGAATCGTGATGAGGAGCCAATCAAGTCGAATTATCTGAAAAAGGACAAAATATTAGGAATTGTACTTAAGGCCCTATGCAAAGGGAAAAGGAGAATTGGTGGTAAACGATAATACACATATTAAAAGGCAAAATACAGTGAAAAACTGAGTTATATTCTATTCTAATCAAAACATTACACTTAGAAATTCTTAGAACAAGAGGAGTGCAACAAGTCAGAGAGATGTTAAAATCCACTCCCGGGAGGGAGGGTTGGGATAATGTTAGCCTCCGTGTCTTTAATGAAATCCAGATTCTCTGGTCATGGTAATAGGAGAATCGCAATTTCATTACAAGACCGGAGGCTACATTATGCATGTTGGTAGTCAAGTAAAACTACATCAGACATGTGTTCGACAGGTTTACAGTAATGTTTTGCAAAGGTATAGGAACTTGACCAGTCTGCTGCTTTGAGAATGTCATCCAACTTACCTCCTTTCCAAAAGGACTGGCCAGCCATAGCCCCTCTTAAAGATTGTGCCTGAAATCTATGGAGATCAATGCCTGCCAATTGCATAGCCAGTTTAACCCATCTAGCTATGGAAGAAGAAGAGACAGGTTTGAAGGGCTTAACAAAGGATATAAGGAGTTGGTTAATGCCAGTGGTGCGATGAAGGTCCATCCTTGAATGATATTCCTTCATGCAACCGTCAAACCTAGAATAAAAAATCATATCAGACATCGTTTTAGTTCTCTTGATGATTTCAAATCTGACGCCGAAGGCGTCATAAGATCTGTTGGATATTTCCAGTGCTTTAACGTCCAAAACTCTACGGCAGGATATTAGACATAGAAGAGAAGCTAGTTTGATGGAGAGTCTTTTATTATCTAATAAGTTATTATTCGGCCAGTTACAAAATAGGTCAAGTAACAATTTAACGTCCCAAAGTGTGTCGTATCTAGGTTTGGGAGGTCTTTTAAGCTTGATGCTCTTCATAATTCTGCAAATTATAGGGTTCTTCCCGATAGTTCTACCATTTAAAAGGGAGTGACCCGCAGAAATGGCTGATCTATAACAGTTTATTGACCTATAGGAAAGACCTCTTTCGAATTGTTCAACAAGAAAATTAGCTACATGCACAATAGGAGCCTCCACGGAATCCAGGTTCCTTTCCAGGCACCAACGAACCCATCTTTTCCAGATGCCGTTGTATCTATAGTGTGTACCGGGTGCCCAAGATTCTTGGAGAAGAGAGGAAGACTGCGCCGAAAGCCCAGAGATTTCATTGGCTCGCCTGACACTTTCCAGGCAAGAAGGTTCAAAGTCCCGTTCAGAAGAAGCGGGTGATCCAAATCGTCTGTCTCTTAGGAGGCCTGGTGAAGCTGGGAGCAGAAAGGGTATTTCGTAAGCTAATTCCAAGGTCGTTGGGAACCAGGCTTGGGACGGCCAAAAGGGAGTTATTTGGACTATTGAAGATTGTTCTGTCCTCAACTTCTGAAGGACGCGCTGGATCATTGCAAAGGGGGGAAAAGCATATCCCCGAATTCCTTTCCAATGTTGGAGGAAGGTGTTCACTGCCAGAGCACCCGGGTCTGGCATCCAGCTGAAGTAACTGGGAAGTTGAGACGTGAGTCTGCTCGCAAAGAGGTCTACTTCTAGGGGACCCCAAAGATAGTCTAGACTCTTGAATACGTTGCGTTGAATTCCAATCCGCACAAACATGCTTTAAACCAGGAAGGTATTCTGCTCTTAAAGAAATTTGGTGTTCCAAGCAGAACATCCACAGTTTTTTGGCTAGGTTGGAGAGGTCTGGTGACCTCATGCCCCCTAGACGATTTATGTAGGCAACGGCTGACATGTTGTCCATCTTGAGGACGTCTGACCTCCCTTGAAGAGATTGTTTGAAACTCATTAGGGCATAAAGCCCGGCAGTTAACTCCAGAAAGTTTATGTGGTGCAAACTCTCCGAATAGGACCAGAAACCTCCCGTGTTGAGATTCTGGAAACAAGCAACCCAGCCATGAAGGCTGGCATCTGATTCCAGCACGTAATCCGGGGAAGTCCCATAAATGGCTTTGCCGTTCCATGCATCCAGATTTTCTAACCACCAAGTCAGTTCTGTCTTGGCTTCTGTGTCTAGGTGAATTTTGTCTCCGTCCCAAAGGCCAGAACGGAGGGCCCTGCCCTTCAGTCTTTGAAAGGCTTGATAATGTAGAGGGCCCGGGAAGATAGCCTGGATAGATGATGAAAGGAGGCCCAGAAGTCTGGCTAGTTCCCTTAAGGTTACAAGATCTAGTTTCAGAACATGACGTATCTCTTTCCGAATCTTGGATATCTTCTTCGCGGGAAGTAAGAGCATAGACTTCGCGTGTCTACCGTGAAGCCCATGAACTCTAGAGACCTTGAGGGAGTCATGATGGATTTCTCCCTGTTTATAATAAAACCTGTACTCTCTATTAAATCCACAGTAGTGTTGAAGTCTTTCAGAATTTGAGAATGGTCTTGAGAGATAAGTATGTCGCCTAAATAGATTATGAGGCGGACACCCCTTTCTCTCAGGACCGTGGTGATGGCCTTCATTACTTTGGTGAAGCACCAAGGGGCCGAAGATAGGCCGAAGGGAAGAGCTTGGAACTGATAAAGGTGGTCGTTCCACGCAAATTGAAGGAAGGATTGTGACTCTTCTGCCATTGGAATCGTGAAGTAGGCGTCTTTCAAGTCTAGTTTCACTAGCCAGTCTTTTTCTAAAAGCATGTCCCTGAGGAGATGGATACCCTCCATCTTGAAGTGATTGTAGGTGAGATATTTGTTCAATTCTCTTAGGTTTATTACTTGTCTCCACCCTTTGTCCTTTTTATCCACTAGGAAAATGTTGCTCAAGAAGTTCTTACGTTCCCAAGGAACTTCTACGATCGCGCCCTTCATTAACATCGAATTTACCTCCTCTGCCACAATAGATTGTTGCTCTAGTGTCAAGTTTAACACTTGGGGAGTTAAAACTTGAATGGGTTGTTCCGTGAAATCTATTCTGAAACCCTGAACAGTGTCTAAAACCCAAGGATCGTGTGTAATTTGTTTCCGAATGTGTAGGAAGTGTTTTAGGCAACCCCCTACTCTCTGTGTTAAAGAGGAAGGATGAGGAGGAAGGGTACTTACTTGAGGTGTTGGAGGGGTTGGTGCCTCTGGCCCTGAAGCCTCTTGAGCAGGAGGATCGACCTCGTTGAGGGTAGAATGAAGGGTTAGGCTGGAATGGACGACCGAAACCTCTTTGCCTTGAGAAGGGTCTCTGGAAGAGGCGGCCGGCAGAACGACCCCTTTTGCCGGCCCTTGCAAAAACACTAGGCTTGAAGACTCGGCGCATGTTGGCTTGCGCTTTATCCAGAGCCGTAAAGGTTGCCACGTACTTTCCCAAACCTTTAATCATATCTTCCCCAAATAGGAGGCCATTTGGGTTGGAGGAGGATTCCTTTTCTGCCATGTCGCAGAGCTTGGGATCAATTTTGGACAAAACCACTTTCCTTCTCTCGGTATTTAGAGAAGCGCTGGCATTACCGAGGAGGATTAGTTGGGTTAAGAACCATTAATATAGCTCTCCTCAATTAAGTCAATCATACGGCATAATGGGCCGAGCATGTTAAGCATGCGGTCCTGACAGCTTTTGAGGGAGCGTTCCATACCTTTCCTAGGGTCCCTGCCCATTTTGAATAGGAACTTGATAAGTTCGGGATCCAAGTTAGGTGTAAGACAGTATTTATCTTGGATGACAGGTCGTGGGCATTCTGCCTTCAGGATGTTTCTTGCCTCTTTCGAGGGGGTTCTTGACCCACCTCTTAATAAATTTGGCCACATGTCTTTGGGGCCACCATTGGGAACTCCTAGGGTGCTGTATGTTGTCAGGGGAGAACATTTCCCCCCCTAGGGGGTCAAAAATAATCTCCTTGAGGAGGAGGGGAGTTCTTCTTCCGAGAGGTCAAGGTCGTTATCATTGTCAATTTGATGTAGATCAAAAATGTATTAGTCCAAGGACTCATTAGAAGTATCCACATTGTTGGGTAAGAGGGGATCCGTAGTAGCACTTTGATATTGTGAGCCGCTTAGGGCATCCAAATGAGTTGTGCCGTTATGGGCACGTGGTCTTTTTGGGGTGCGTAGGCCTCCCGTATTATTTGAGGAGCTTAGTCCTCCTTCAGTTCTTGAGGTGCGTAAATCTCCCAATACATTTGAGGTGCTTGGACCTCCCAGAGTACTCTCATGTTCTAAATTGTTGCATTTCCTTAGTTTTTTACCCCCACTTTGGTTCAGGTCATCAATGCGCCCTCCGTGGAGAGCAGAGGGGTTAATGGGATCGGAAAGAGATCAACAATTTTATTTATGGTCTCCCTCATACAGGAGTGTAACTCCTTGTGTATTATTTTCTTAATGAGCTGGTTGGCATTAGGAGCTGGTATCTGGGTCTGAGAGTCATCGGACTCAGCATCAGATATGATGGGATGAGGACCAAAAACCACTAGATATGTTATAATTGGGGTTAAGTGGATAAGAGGTAGTTTTTTTTTTTTTAAATTAATATGGGCAAGGGATTAATAATGTGGTGGATGGAGCCAGGAATCTACTAATTGGCGAGAAAAACTACAAATTAGAGCCAAGACAGAGGAAATCCTATTGTGCTGCCAACCGTCGGGCGATCAGCTGTTTGAAGCTACACGTTGCTAGGCGACCTTGTTAAGCCTAGTTATGCATGGACGCACTAAGCGTGGTTGCTAAGGGGCTCTCCTCAAATCCGGGAGAGCCCTTGGTTGACTTCCTCCCTTTTTTTTATTTTTTTTTATTTAATAATGCGGGGCAAAGTCACAAGAAACGGCAGTAAGGGGAAATCCCGTGGCCACGACGGGGGCGCAACGCGGCCCGCACTCCGTAAATTGGAGATGCGAGGCACGGCTGTGCCGTGCCCAAAATGCGTGAGTGAAGCCCGGAGTGAGCAGGAGCGCACGGCGGTAAGGGAGGAGAGAGGCGTCTCTTGTAGGAAAAAAAAGAGCGGATAACAGTCAGGGAGCGGCGGGGGTGGGTCGCGAGGCCAAAATCTGAAAAAGTAGGGACCTGTGTGAGGTAGCGCTCGGAGATGGCATAGGACGGGACATCAGGCACAGAGGACCCGGGTGGGGTCGGGCATGGAAACGGGGACAGAGCTTGAAAAGGGGTAAAATGGTCATCAGAATTAGGGGACCAAACAGTGACAACGAGTAAAGGCACGAAGGCGAACAACGGTCACAAAAGCAATATCAAGGAAAGTTACCAGGTAAACAACAGTAGAATGACAGAGCATAGGAAGAACACAACTTATTTGTCTTGAAGCCGCATTTAAAAGAGGCAGATCTGTGTGTTGCTGTTGCCAACGTTACACTTGTACGTTCTAGAGCTTTGCTTTATGATGTAACTTTAAAATGGCTGTGCTTGAAGTTGCATTAAAAGAATAATGCATAATGTTAGCCTCCGGTCTTGTAATGAAATTTAAATTCCCACTCCAAAGAGAACAACAGTAGGGAAAGTGTTGGATAGCGGAGGGGTATAAATTACTATTCTCACTCCAGCGAGTGGAACAGTAGAGAAAGAGTTGGATAGCGGAGGTATAAAAATTACTATTCCAACTCCAGTGAGTGCAACAGTAGGGAAAGTGTTGGATAGCGGAGGGGTAAAAATTACTATTCCCACTCCAGTGAGTGCAACAGTAGAGAAAGTGTTGGATAGCGGAGGGGTAAAAATTACTATTCCAACTCCAGTGAGTGCAACAGTAGGGAAAGTGTTGGATAGCGGAGGGGTAAAAATTACTACTCCCACACCAGTGAGTGCAACAGTAGGGAAAGTGTTGGATAGCGGATGGGTAAAAATTACTACTCCCTCTCCATTGAGTGGAACAGTAGGGAAAGTGCTGGATAGCGGAGAGGTAAAAATAATTATTCCCACTCCAGTTAGTGCAACATTAGGGAAAGTGTTGGATAGCGAAGAGACAAAAATTACTATTCACACTCAAACAGTTAAAACAAAAATAAAAAACATTTAAAATTATAAAAAAATTATACAAATAAATAAACAATATTTAGAAATTAAAAATCTAATATATTAAATATATAAAAAGAAAAAATATTATAATTACATATAAAAAAACTACAAATATATAATATGATATAATAAATACATTTATGTAAAAAAATCTTTTACACTAGAAAATATTTACAAAAAAATAAATAAATTAATACATAAATGTATTTATTATATTTCCTATCCTATAACACCACAATAACAAAACACTTCAACATTTTTAATTACATTATTTGTTCTCCAAAATTAACATAGTTAATAATCAATTTAATGAATATTATTAATAAATACAAAACTTATAAACATTAATTGACTACACACACTTAAACACTATGATATCCACAACACACACCTAAATTAAACTCTAAAATAATAAAACACAATTAAAACTTATTTATAAATTAAAAACTATTACTATTAACAACTAATAATAAAGTAATTAAAATGTATTTAAGTATTTAATACTTTAAAGGTAAAAACAACAGACAAAAAAATAAACAATTACCAAAAATACATATCAATAATTAACATTAATTAACAACTATATATTAATTACTTAAATACAAATTACTTCCGACCCTTTACTCCTATAAACACCAAAACACACACATAAAATTACCATAATTAATTACCAATTAATTAATTAAAATTAATTAACATCCAATTATTAATTCATCAATTAAAAATAAATTACTTCCCACCCTTAACACCTATAAACACCACAACACACACCTTTTTTTTTTTTGTCCTCATACCACCATTATATGCAAATAACAGCCTATCAACCGATCTATTCCTTCCCAGGCTTTTGCGATATTTCAATAGTTCCTGCGCTCGTGCCCCTTCCAGTATCCTGGCAGCACAGCCCACGCAGGTGTAATCATTGGACAGATGGGGTTACACACTTATAAAACCATTCCAGTCCTGGAAGGCCACCCAAATCTTAGAATATGTATTGGACTCCAGGGCAGTATCCATTTTAGCCGTTCTTCTTACTGCTTGTAACCAGTCCAACCCTTGTGGTGAGGCGGGTTCAATCCATTTTTTTACAAATTTCCTGCCTAGCTAGAAGAATTAGATAAAATAGCAAAGCCTGTTTATCCCCAGTAATAGCACTACATAGCTTATCTTCTACGCCCAGCATTATCAATAAGAGGCTAACTTTGATATTTGTGTCAAAAATTTCGTTAATTATCTTTTCCACCTCAGACCAATACTCCTCTAACTGAGGACATTCAAAAAACATGTGCTTATCATTAGCGCTCAATGCTCCGCACCTGCGACATTTGGGGGGGTGACAATTACAAACTTTGCCAATTTTTGTGGAGTCCAGTAAAGTCTATTTGCCGTAAAGAAGTGATTCCTCTTCAAATTCGATGGTTTAACCGTTTTGTAAAGCAACTTGAAAGAAAGCTGCCATAATTTTTGTGGCTCAGGAATCTGCATAACTTCGTTCCATATTGCGTAGGGGGCTTTGGTTTTTTCCTCCTCGGAAGTCAATAGTGCATGGTACCATCCGCTTATTTCCTTCTTCGCTATAGTTTCGTTCTTTAATTTTTTTTCAAACTCCCAAAGACTCTTAGGGGCCGATTCCGATTCGGGCCGGAAAACATACCGACCTGCGTAGTACGATGAAATGCATGTGAATCACGACCGACTCGTACGGAACACAAGCCGAACGACCGAACCGCACGGAAACCAGCTATCCGGCCGGGAAACCACGCGAATCGAACCGACCGACACACACCAGGAATGAACCCGACCGAAACGTACCCGCGAACTCCGACCCGCGCAGTACGGTGCAATGCGTGGAAAACCAGACCGAGTCGCACGGAGCCCAAGCCGTACGACCGACACGCATACAAAACCCAGCCGAAGCAACCCAATACTCCCCGACCGACACGTACGCCGCACATGAAACCTAGCAGAAACACAGCGTGAACGACTCTGAGAAGCTCGCACGAGACAACTGCAGCGTCCTACTCGGTCAGAAGAACGTCTCCTACATGCACAAAAAATACAAAGGAAAAATACAAAAAAAGGGCCAAACAAGCAAGTACAAAGTCAATAAATACTGGGGGAAACATGGAACAAAGACACACCCACAACTCCACCCATATAAAGGCCACAAATCCCTACCATGATCCTTTGCAAATTCAACTGACCTGCCAGCACAGAACACCATCAGACAGCAACCACAGACACACTCACAGCTCATCCATCACACAAGTCACACACCATTAGCACCTCAACAAATAGCACCCTCATATACACCCAGCAAAACCTACACTCACACACCCTCACTTGCACACACACACACATCAATCACCACCACCACCCATCACCATGCCCCCAAAGAAGAATCCAAAGTTCCTAGACAGTGAATTGGAAGTCCTGGTAGATGAGATCCTCAGGGTAGAACCACAGTTGTTTGGTACATTGGTCCAACAGACCCCCATGTCGCAGAAAACCAAGATGTGGGAGAGGATCGTCGACAGGGTGAACGCACAATCACCATGTTTGCGCACAAAGGAAGACATCCAGAACAGGTGGTATGATGTGCGCAGGAGGGTCAAGGACCTACTAAAGAAGGATTACGTCTTGAGTCAGCGCACCGGCAGTGGCCCTCCTGCCAAACCACTATACCTCAGGCCCTGGGAGGAGAAGGTGCGGGCCATCCTACCACCAGTGAGCGTATATGGACTATCAAACATCCCAGAGCCTGGTGAGTACACAACAAATATACACAATATTGTGTGACAATACACACACATCACTGTCAAGGGGATAGTCAAACCATGCACCCTTAGCAAATCCATAGCAACCAAAAGATAATCACCCCAAGATGTGTCTGTCAGTCAGATAAACACAATCCATGCCATCTCATAGTGATATGTAACTGTGTCATGACATGTACAAACCTAACAACAAATACAGCAAGGCAGTGGCACAAATCTAACCAACAAACACAGTCAGATATTTGGCCACCACTAGAACACCACCTCACAGGGAAGCTCACTGAAAGGAAGGAATTCTGTGTATACTGGTGAAGTCAGTGTAGCCAATAGCATGATGGGAGTTGTAGTCACAGATATTGGTCACCCTCACAATTGGCCCATCAACACCACCCTGAACCATGCTCACATCACAGGGAGTGGAAAAGAAATGACAAGATGGCTGACACTGGGTACTGCTGTGGGGAGCACAAGGCCCTGCTGGGAACTGTGCACCAACAAACAGCAGGACACCACTGTCAGCCATCTTGCCATTGCTGTCACACTCACACACAGTGATGTCCACTCAAAAGGAAGGAAGTATGGGCATGCTGGGAAGGGGGTGTAGGCAATAGCATGATGGGAGTGGTAGTCACAGCTCAACATCCCCCACCCACATGGCCCAGCAAGCTCACACTGAAGCATGCACACCTCACAGGGAGTGAAAAGCCACTTCAAAGATGTCTGACACTGGCCTCAGCTGTGGGGAGCACAAGGCCCTGCTGGGAACTGGGCACCAACAAACAACAGGACCACACTGTCAGCCATCTTGCCATTGCTGTCACACTCACACACAGTGAAGTCCACTCAAAAGGAAGGAAGTATGGGCATGCTGGGAAGGGGGGTGTAGGCAATAGCATGATGGGAGTTATAGTCACAGATATTGGTCACCCTCACAATTGGCCCATCAACACCACTCTGAACCATGCTCACATCACAGGGAGTGGAAAACAACTGACAAGATGGCTGACACTGGGTACTGCTGTGGGGAGCACAAGACCCTGCTGGGAACTGTGCAACAACCAACAGCAGTACACCACTGACTGACATCCTGAAAGCCAACTTGCACTCCCTGCAATGGAAGCACGTTCCATGGTGGGATATCTGGCTGGGTGGGAAGGAGGACTGACAGCTCTGACAATAGTTACAAGCAGTTTTTCCCACACACCCCCTTAACACAAACTCCACATAACCCACCTGGGAGAATGCAATGCCTCACACTCTAATTAAATATCCCACAAAGAACCACCACCCTGGGTTATGCTGTGTGAAGCACAGGGACACTCTTGGGACTTGTAGCCAAACAAACGCCAGGACAACACTGTCAGCCATCCTTTCAGCACAGGCACACTACCCACAGGGAAGCGGAGTCAAAAGGAAGGAAGTATGGGCATGCTGGGAAGGGGGGTGTAGGCAATAGCATGATGGGAGTGGTTGTCACAGCTCAACATCCCCCACCCACGTGGCCCAGCAAGCTCACACTGAAGCATGCACACCTCACAGGGAGTGAAAAGCCACTTCAAAGATGTCTGACACTGGCCTCAGCTGTGGGGAGCACAAGGCCCTGCTGGGAACTGGGCACCAACAAACAACAGGACCACACTGTCAGCCATCTTGCCATTGCTGTCACACTCACACACAGTGAAGTCCACTCAAAAGGAAGGAAGTATGGGCATGCTGGGAAGGGGGTGTAGGCAATAGCATGATGGGAGTTGTAGTCACAGATATTGGTCACCCTCACAATTGGCCCATCAACACCACTCTGAACCATGCTCACATCACAGGGAGTGGAAAACAACTGACAAGATGGCTGACACTGGGTACTGCTGTGGGGAGCACAAGGCCCTGCTGGGAACTGTGCAACAACCAACAGCAGTACACCACTGACTGACATCCTGAAAGCCAACTTGCACTCCCTGCAATGGAAGCACGTTCCATGGTGGGATATCTGGCTGGGTGGGAAGGAGGACTGACAGCTCTGACAATAGTTACAAGCAGTTTTTCCCACACACCCCCTTAACACAAACTCCACATAACCCACCTGGGAGAATGCAATGCCTCACACTCTAATTAAATATCCCACAAAGAACCACCACCCTGGGTTATGCTGTGTGAAGCACAGGGACACTCTTGGGACTTGTAGCCAAACAAACGCCAGGACAACACTGTCAGCCATCCTTTCAGCACAGGCACACTACCCACAGGGAAGCGGAGTCAAAAGGAAGGAAGTATGGGCATGCTGGGAAGGGGGGTGTAGGCAATAGCATGATGGGAGTGGTAGTCACAGCTCAACATCCCCCACCCACGTGGCCCAGCAAGCTCACACTGAAGCATGCACACCTCACAGGGAGTGAAAAGCCACTTCAAAGATGTCTGACACTGGCCTCAGCTGTGGGGAGCACAAGGCCCTGCTGGGAACTGGGCACCAACAAACAACAGGACCACACTGTCAGCCATCTTGCCATTGCTGTCACACTCACACACAGTGAAGTCCACTCAAAAGGAAGGAAGTATGGGCATGCTGGGAAGGGGGTGTAGGCAATAGCATGATGGGAGTGGTAGTCACAGCTCAACATCCCCCACCCACATGGCCCAGCAAGCTCACACTGAAGCATGCACACCTCACAGGGAGTGAAAAGCCACTTCAAAGATGTCTGACACTGGCCTCAGCTGTGGGGAGCACAAGGCCCTGCTGGGAACTGGGCACCAACAAACAACAGGACCACACTGTCAGCCATCTTGCCATTGCTGTCACACTCACACACAGTGAAGTCCACTCAAAAGGAAGGAAGTATGGGCATGCTGGGAAGGGGGGTGTAGGCAATAGCATGATGGGAGTTGTAGTCACAGATATTGGTCACCCTCACAATTGGCCCATCAACACCACTCTGAACCATGCTCACATCACAGGGAGTGGAAAACAACTGACAAGATGGCTAACACTGGGTACTGCTGAGGGGAGCACAAGGCCCTGCTGGGAACTGTGCAACAACCAACAGCAGTACACCACTGACTGACATCCTGAAAGCCAACTTGCACTCCCTGCAATGGAAGCACGTTCCATGGTGGGATATCTGGCTGGGTGGGAAGGAGGACTGACAGCTCTGACAATAGTTACAAGCAGCTTTTCCCACACACCCCCTTAACACAAACTCCACATAACCCACCTGGGAGAATGCAATGCCTCACACTCTAATTAAATATCCCACAAAGAACCACCACCCTGGGTTATGCTGTGTGAAGCACAGGGACACTCTTGGGACTTGTAGCCAAACAAACGCCAGGACAACACTGTCAGCCATCCTTTCAGCACAGGCACACTACCCCACAGGGAAGCAGAGTCAAAAGGAAGGAAGTATGGGCATGCTGGGAAGGGGGGTGTAGGCAATAGCATGATGGGAGTTGTAGTCACAGATATTGGTCACCCTCACAATTGGCCCATCAACACCACTCTGAACCATGCTCACATCACAGGGAGTGGAAAACAACTAACAAGATGGCTGACACTGGGTACTGCTGAGGGGAGCACAAGGCCCTGCTGGGAACTGTGCAACAACCAACAGCAGTACACCACTGACTGACATCCTGAAAGCCAACTTGTACTCCCTGCAATGGAAGCACGTTCCATGGTGGGATATCTGGCTGGGTGGGAAGGAGGACTGACAGCTCTGACAATAGTTACAAGCAGCTTTTCCCACACACCCCCTTAACACAAACTCCACATAACCCACCTGGGAGAATGCAATGCCTCACACTCTAATTAAATATCCCACAAAGAACCACCACCCTGGGTTATGCTGTGTGAAGCACAGGGACTCTCTTGGGACTTGTAGCCAAACAAACGCCAGGACAACACTGTCAGCCATCCTTTCAGCACAGGCACACTACCCCACAGGGAAGCAGAGTCAAAAGGAAGGAAGTATGGGCATGCTGGGAAGGGGGGTGTAGGCAATAGCATGATGGGAGTGGTAGTCACAGCTCAACATCCCCCACCCACGTGGCCCAGCAAGCTCACACTGAAGCATGCACACCTCACAGGGTGTGAAAAGCCACTTCAAAGATGTCTGACACTGGCCTCAGCTGTGGGGAGCACAAGGCCCTGCTGGGAACTGGGCACCAACAAACAACAGGACCACACTGTCAGCCATCTTGCCATTGCTGTCACACTCACACACAGTGAAGTCCACTCAAAAGGAAGGAAGTATGGGCATGCTGGGAAGGGGGGTGTAGGCAATAGCATGATGGGAGTGGTAGTCACAGCTCAACATCCCCCACCCACATGGCCCAGCAAGCTGACACTGAAGCATGCACACCCCACAGGGAGTGAAAAGCCACTTCAAAGATGTCTGACACTGGCCTCAGCTGTGGGGAGCACAAGGCCCTGCTGGGAACTGGGCACCAACAAACAACAGGACCACACTGTCAGCCATCTTGCCATTGCTGTCACACTCACACACAGGGAAGTCCACTCAAAAAGAAGGAAGTATGGGCATGCTGGGAAGGGGGGTGTAGGCAATAGCATGATGAGAGTTGTAGTCACAGATATTGGTCACCCTCACAATTGGCCCATCAACACCACTCTGAACCATGCTCACATCACAGGGAGTGGAAAACAACTGACAAGATGGCTGACACTGGGTACTGCTGTGGGGAGCACAAGGCCCTGCTGGGAACTGTGCAACAACCAACAGCAGTACACCACTGACTGACATCCTGAAAGCCAACTTGCACTACCTGCAATGGAAGCACGTTCCATGGTGGGATATCTGGCTGGGTGGGAAGGAGGACTGACAGCTCTGACCATAGTTACAAGCAGCTTTTCCCACACACCCCCTTAACACAAACTCCACATAACCCACCTGGGAGAATGCAATGCCTCACACTCTAATTAAATATCCCACAAAGAACCACCACCCTGGGTTATGCTGTGTGAAGCACAGGGACACTCTTGGGACTTGTAGCCAAACAAACGCCAGGACAACACTGTCAGCCATCCTGTCAGCACAGGCACACTACCCCACAGGGAAGCAGAGTCAAAAGGAAGGAAGTATGGGTATGCTGGGAAGGGGGGTGTAGGCAATAGCATGATGGGAGTGGTAGACACAGCTCAACATCCCCCACCCACATGGCCCAGCAAGCTCACACTGAAGCATGCACACCTCACAGGGAGTGAAAAGCCACTTCAAAGATGTCTGACACTGGCCTCAGCTGTGGGGAGCACAAGGCCCTGCTGGGAACTGTGCAGCAACCAACAGCAGGACACCACTGACTAACATCCTGAAAGCCAACTTGCACTCCCTGCAATGGAAGCACGTTTCATGGTGGGATGTCTGGCCTGGGGGAGGAGGAGTGCCAGCTCCGAATACAGCTACCAGCAGGCCCTTACACACACACCACTTCCACTAACTCAAAACAACACACTTGGGACCGTGCCCTACAAGAGAGTGAGTGAAAAGCCACTTCCAAGATGTCTGACAATGGTGCTCTGTTGTGGGGAGCACAAGGCCCTGCTGGGAACTGTGCACCAACCAACAGCAGGACACCACTGACTGACATCCTGAGAGTCAACCTGCACCCACTGCAAGTGTGGCATGCTTTATGGTGGGACAACTGGGCTGGGGGGAGAAGGAGGTCCGGATGTCAACCAAATACCACCAATGGTGGTCATGCACACACCTCAGCATCCACATAGAAATGCATCAGGTTGGCAGGACAATGAGCCACACCAATATCAACCTCTGACTGTGACAACTTAGGACAATGCAATGTACAGGCCCGCATCCAGAGGTACAGTCACAACTGTCATGTGTTTGAACCAGTGATGCCTGCAGAAACATAACATACATTGTGTGTCTCTTCCAAAAACAGGTGATGATGGGGACACAGCAGCAGATGAGGAGTCCCTGTCCCAGGCTCCGGGGGACCCTGAGCTCTCTGGTGTGGAACAGCCTCTGCCCTCATCGGATGGCGAAGACCAACCTGGCACCTCCGGTGGGAGTCATCATGCAGCACCAGCAAGACCACCATCTGCACCCCCTGCACCCATTCCTCCAACATCTGCCAACACACAGACCACCCCCGCCGACACAGACAGACCAAGGACACTCAATGACAACAGCACAGGGACCACAGCCCACCGTGAAGCAACGGACAACAACCCCAGTACTAACCCCCAAGGGGGCCGAGGGTCACCTGTGCGTGCCACGGCAGCTCCCACACGTGTGTCCAGGGGTGGTGGTATGGGTGGTAGGCAGAGGTCGCTGTTTGCAGAGGGATCTGGACTGCATGATGACCCACAACTGGCACGCATTGCTGAGGCGTACCAGAATAGCACCGGAGAGGTCAGCCAGGTAGTGGGGATCCTCAAGGACATTCAACAGCAGCAGGCTGCCCATCATGCCCGCTTGGACTCACACATGTCCCGTGTGGAGACACACATGTCCCGTGTGGAGACACACATGTTTGGCATGGAGTCCAAGTGGGACACATTGGAAGAACTGACAGCGGTGCAGAGGGACATATTGACATGCCTCCGCCAGATTAGCACCAACATGTCCACACCTCCCTGTGTGCCCACAACATCTGGTGCCGCAACAACTGCAACTGCCACAGGGAGGGAGGATGACTCTGGTGGAGAGTCCTCTGCACCGCAGCGGCCTGCACGTGAGGGTCCCCCCAGAAAGAAGAGGGGTTGTCTGAGGAAGGACAACTGAGAGGCCGATGGCCATGTATATCCCCCAGGAACCCAACACCTGTTCTGGAAATTCTCCTTTGTGTGCAAACTGTTCACCCTGTCGAATGCAACACAACTCTCCCACATGACATGGGGAGTTTAAGTTGGACTAATGTATCAGATGACTGTGGACTTTACTCAGGACATGTCTGCTACCAACATTTCCAACTCATCTGGGAACTTTGGATTACAATACCAATGTACAGCACCCACCATCCTGTGCACTATCCTCACACATGTATGTAATAAACTCACTAATACACCATACTTGCCTCTGTTGTGATTCCAACGTTGTTTTTGTCATGGAGATTATGATCTGCTAAATGACACTGTGCATGCTAACTGCCACAGCAAGTTCAACACCGTCATGTGAGTCATGGCGACGTGACACATATCAGGGAGACACACCACTAGGGCTACACAACACATAGACACCAGGGCCATCTGACTCATCGCCTACACTGATGTTGCCAGGAAATACAGTGGAATGCACAGACACCACACCTATTCAGAGTCTGTGTTAACTAGCCGACAGGTGCAGTAAGCAAATGTCAGTCAGATGTATGACCACAGACAACGCACATCCCAAAGTGAAGCACAAGTTTATTAAACATTTGCAACATGTTGTTTCCACTACAAATGCAAGGTAATCCCACGTGGCAGTGGCCACACAGTCAAAAAGTGTAGAAGAAATAAAGTCCAGGGGTGTGTGGCACATCACCTGTAGGGAAACGACTGCTGCCACCCTGAAAGCTGAATCATGGTGTCGGGGGATCCAAGTTGACCAAACAACTCTGTAAGCACCCTGTGAAGGACAGACATGACACACAGTCAAAAGCACTGAAGAACAGGACAGAACTGCAATACTCATGCCCAATACATGTCACAAGATACCTACACAAAACCAAGTTAGCATGTCAACACTGTTGGGGAGTACAGACTACCTGTAAGGACACATCGCTGCACGCATCCAGTCAAGTAGCACATGGCCACACTCAAACAGCACCAGAGCACCACACACATATCATGCAAACTCACATCATTGACATGACAACTCTCTGGATACTCACATTCAGCTGAAGAAGTTGGTGATGAGCTGTGTGCGGACATCACCCTCATCATCATCATCACTGGCATCGTGGCCCAGGCCAGGATCCTCCACAGGTGGCGGATGTTGGTCATCGTCATCCAGGATGAGAGGCAACTCCTTCCGCACTGCCAGGTTGTGTAGCATGCAGCAGACGATGACAATCTTGCACACCTTTGCTGGGGCATATGGGAGGGCCCCTCCTGTCTTGTCCAGGCAGCGGAAGCGGCTCTTCAGGAGACCAAATGTCCGCTCGATCACTCTCCTGGTCCGACCATGTGCCTCATTGTAGCGCATCTGGGCTGGTGTCACAGGGTTCCTGAGGGGTGTCAGCAACCACGGCATGTTGGGATATCCGGAGTCACCTACAGACAGACAATTGCACATTAGCTGAGTTGGAAAAGAGGGCGGAATACAACATAGCAGAACACACACAATGGTACAAAGTAAGTACACACCGACAAGCCAGGCACGCTGGTTCTGCATCTGTGACATCATCCTCGGGATGCGACTACTCCTCATCACGTAGGCATCGTGTGCCGAACCGGGGAAACGGGCACACACATGTGTGATGGTCATATCTGCAAGACATACCACCAGAGCATTGATCGAATGATAATGTTTCCTGTTCCTGTATGCCTGCTCATGTGCCTGTGGTGGTACCAAAGCCACATGTGTCCCATCAATGGAGCCAATGACATGTGGCATCCTCCCCAGGGCATAGAAGTCACTCTTGACGTCAGTGAGTTGTTGAAATTTAGGGAAATAGATGTACTGGTTCAGGTATCTCAACATTGCCTCCAAAACATTGCGTAGCACACGGCTGAACATAGTCTGTGACATCCCACCAGCAGACGCCACAGTGTGTTGAAAGGTACCGGTGGCAAAGAAGTGTAGGGCTGCCATCACCTTCACCTTGGGGGTCAGCGCTGTAGGGTATGGCCGGCCAGGTTGCAAATGTGGGGCCAACCGCACCGCCAATTCCTCAATCTGCGCCCTGTTGAAGCGGTACCGTCGGATGCAGTCACGTTCCACCATCGTTGCAAGGTCAGGGAATGGTCTATGGACAGCTGGTGCCCTGCAGTGCATAGGTGAAGAAAGAAAGATTGTCAGTCACCCCACATATGTGCCATTGACCATACTCAATATCACATGATACATCAGTACGAGACACAAGTACCTGATGTGTGTGCCGTTCTGTATGGACATATATGGCACCTACATGGCCAACATCTAACATCACAGTTCAACATGTGTTGACAACAAGTTCCATGTTGTGCTATGGGAAATCATTAGGCTGTGTCACAGTACCCATTTACTGCTGTCACGTTCCAAACACACACCACAGTGACATGTCAGGACAGATGTGCCACAGGCATCACAGCTCATTGACAGGTAGATTCCCAGGGACCGTGTATTGCCACATGGACACTGGCATGAAATGGCGTATCATGTACACGTCAGCAAAACAACCATGACTCCCACAGGTAGTGGCCCCTGTTGCCTCTGCAGGACAGACATGGACGTCTGTGACACACACACGCACAACATCAAAGTCCATGCACAAACAACGTGGATGTGGAGACTGTCTCCCATTGTGCACATGGAATCAGAAACATCGGAAACACAACATGCACACATACTGTGGAGGGCCATCACTATTGTGGCAATGGGAGACGCTGTGACGTACATACCTTCCCACATGGGACTCAGGGGGTATGTGACATGACATACACAACCTGGAAATGTGACCATGCCACATACTCTGAAATGAACAGTTGCACATCACAGTGGTCATGTGCACAACACACAAAGGATTCTGTCCCCATGAACACGTGCACAGCCTGGGAGTGGCTGCCCCCAAGTGCCACCCAAAAAACCACATGTTGACCCCCATACACAGAAACGGTAATGCAGCCTTACATGCCTTAGGATACAGTGTGGACAGGCTGTGGTGTTGTAGGTGTGCCCCTGAGTCCCTGGCAAGTATATGTGGCTGGCATACGTTCACCAGTGACAAGCATGGTGACATATGCGAGTGACTTGTACAGGGACGCGTTGTACAGCAATGGACCGATAGGTGCGCACGCATTGGCCATTGCATATGATGTGAGCGGGTACGCGTTGTACAGCAATGGACCGATCGGTGCGCACCCATCAGCCATTGCATATGATGTGAGCGGGTACGCGTTGTACAGCAATGGACCGATCGGTGCGCACGCATTGGCCATTGCATATGATGTGAGCAGGTACGCGTTGTACAGCAATGGACCGATCGGTGCGCACCCATCGGCCATTGCATATGATGTGAGCGGGTACGCGTTGTACAGCAATGGACCGATCGGTGCGCGCGCATTGGCCATTGCATATGATGTGAGCGGGTACGCGTTGTACAGCAATGGACTGATCGGTGCGCACGCATTGGCCATTGCATATGATGTGAGCGGGTACGCGTTGTACAGCAATGGACCGATCGGTGCGCACGCATCAGCCATTGCATATGATGTGAGCGGGTACGCGTTGTACAGCAATGGACCGATCGGTGCGCACCCATCGGCCATTGCATATGATGTGAGCGGGTACGCGTTGTACAGCAATGGACCGATCGGTGCGCACGCATTGGCCATTGCATATGATGTGAGCGGGTACGCGTTGTACAGCAATGGACCGATCGGTGCGCACGCATTGGCCATTGCATATGATGTGAGCAGGTACGCGTTGTACAGCAATGGACCGATCGGTGCGCACGCATTGGCTAGGGCCTGGCATGGCAACAGACGCGTTTTCGAAGCTTTAACGAGTCTGATGCAGTGAATTCAGTTAGCCAGCCACAACAATGTTGCAAATTCATGGGTGTCATGAAGTTGAACTTTTGAAGGATGCTGTGGGCGTGTATAAGTGGTGCAATTCCATGGATTGGCCAGATTCAGAAGATGCAAACGACTTGGACCTATCACTTTGGACACATGGGACAGTATCTGCCTCTGCAGCACACATATAATGCTGGCTGTTCCCCTGAGAGCTCACTTGCCTGCACTACATGCTCCAGGACGACATCTGCCACTACCACTGCTGCTGTCTCTGCATCCTCTGGCTACTGCAATGGCACGTACTGTGGAGAGAGCCCCAGCCTTCAGCGCTGAGGAGAACCAGGCCCTGATGGACAGCCTCCTTCCACAGTACAGCAAGCTGTATGGAAAACCAGGGGAGCAGGTGAGTGTGCTGTCCACTGCCTTACTAAATGTGCATGTTGTCTGACTAGCAAGACTTACAGTGTGCACACAACTGGCTAGCATGCTCACTGAGTAGTTCTCACCCCCCAAAGTGTGTAGTTACATGCACTGAACAGGTATAGTGCAGTAACAGTGCATTCCAACAAGGTTTTACTTCCCAGGCAATGATACCATGTAGTAACTGCTGGCAAACTGTTCATAGCCATCGTTGCACTGCCTGTGTACATCACATGCCCCTGTGATTGAGACATGTATATCCAACTGTGTGATGCACGGATATGTTGCATGTGTAGTAATGGCCTTTTCACTTTGTCATCCTCACAGGTTGATGCCCACCAGAAGCAGGAAATCTGGCTGACCATCGCCCGGGCAGTAAGATCCGTGGGGGACTACAAGCGCCGGATCCGCAACTGCCAGAAGAGGTGGCAGGACCTTCGGGCTGGACCTGGAGGATCGCAAGGGTCCAGCTGAAGCTGTCGCCTCCTCGCAGGAGGGGCGGACACCGGACCCTGACCCCCCACATGCTCAGGATGCTGGCGGTGGTCTTCCCTGACCTGGATGGGCAGCTGAAGGCCAGACAGCAGCAAGGAGGGGGTGAGTCCATGACTGCACTGTGAACTTTGTCTGACATGCTATATGCCCTCCTCTGGCCTGGTTAAACTTCCACAGTACATCAGTCTTGTGGTCCAGGACCCATGTCCCTCAATTGTGACATGCCCACTCCTCATCTGATACCCAGGTGTGGCCCTTACAGTCAGGAAATTGTGTCACTGGTGTACTGTGTCCTTGCATTTTGCTTCGCTCAAGGTGGGGGACAGCATTTGTTCCCGTAACTTTGTGGTGGGCTTCATCGGTGGGTCAATTGCTTACACAATGCCTGAGTTCTGACATGTAATCTGCGTGTAACTTTGATATGTGGTCCAATTGCTGATCTGAATCACCACATGTGCCTGGGGTATTTGGCACACCACCATGCTGCGGGTGGGAACAATGTTTGGGCCTCAGGAGTATGTATATCAAGTGTGTCACACATGCTTAGCCACCTGCCTACTGTCCAGGGCTCATCCCTCTTTCAGGTGGAGCAGGACAGTCATGCCTACTCCAGGGCATACAATACACTCTGTACTCCCACTCCCGTGTATCAGCTGACACGTTGTGCTCAGTGAAATGTTCCCTCAGGTGTCTGCCTCTGTGTCATTGTGCTGTGGCTTCGTTGTCAGGACTACTGGGGTGTTTATCGGTTAGGGCTCAGCATGCCATCTGAGATGTGACCATGAGAGACGATACTTCTGTGACTTATAGGTGTTTGATCACTTGACTGTGCAGACTGGTGTATGCGACTGTGAAGTTCAGGCAGCTGTTTTTCATTCACAGCAGACTGTGAGGTGCTCAGGTTCAGAGAGTTGTGTTTCATGTCTCCCATATGTCCAATTGGTATGACGTGGACAAATAAGAGTTCAGATGATGTGGTTTGTGGGGGATGGACATGTGCACTTGTCAGCTACAGAACTTGCATTCCCCATGACCTAGGATTGTGACACAGTGCAGACTGTTGTTGGCTGGCTGCCCTGCCCATGTGACTGGAGACAGTGATGTATGACTTTGCAGGCATGCCTGTGCCATGGCATTAAACTTCCTAAGAGTGATCCTGCAGGGAGGTGACATGTGCAACATGCACCCCATTGTGGCATTGACTATCCGGACATGGGTGCATCATGGTGTCTGGTGCTGGTATGCATCACATGCATTTCTAATTTGACTTTGGCCATCCCTTTATCCGGACACCTGTACTGACTCAGTGGCAAGAGATGTGATGTGTGCATGTTCACATACTTCACCGTGTTCTCTGCAATGTCCAACAACTGTGTAGGTGGTGCATGTGTCCACACTGGGGTATTACCATCCAACAGGCACCAGACAGATGGGTGCAAGGCCAGGAGGGGTGTGAGTGCCATGGTTGACCATCAGACTGACAATTGGCTTCTCCTAATCTGTGTGAGCACTTTTGGCAATGTTCAACTAAGGATGCCAGGGCTTGCTCTGTAATGTGCTGTACTTACTGTGGTGTGTGGGGTCAGTGCAGGTGACTGATGTTTGTCTGTTTCCCTAATTGTTTGCAGATATATCCACGGCCACAGGAGGGGACAGCTCCACGGACCAGGATGAGCTGCAGAGCCAGACTGGGTCAGCAGCCGATGAGTGGTCGGAGGGACCCAGTGGCACGGAGGGCGAGGGGAGCCACACCGAGGAGTCCTCAGCACCATCCACCTCAGCTGAGGACCACAGCAGCTCGGAGGATGACTCCCTTGTGGAGGCGGGTGTCAGCAGCCACCACACCCCAGCTAGTATGGCTGGCCCCGCCACCACCACCACCACCACCACCACCACCACCACCGCCCTCCCATTGGCTCCCATTCCAGAGGTCCGTGGAGGCTCCCGTGTTTGGGAGCATGTCTCCTTCGTGCCAGGCAACGCACCCCTGCCCCTGTGTCCCCTGCTGCCCTGAGTGAGGAGTCTGTGTACTTACTTCGCCAGCTCCATGTAGGGCAGACAGCAATGCTGAGTGTCCTCCATGCACACACCACTCTGTTGACACAGCTGGTGTCGTTCATGGAGGGCATCTCATCGGGCATGTCTGCCCTACAGAGGAGCAATAAGTCCATGGACTCCTCCCTGACGGCAGCAGTGTCCCTCCTCCAACAGTCCCTCACCCCTCCTACCTCTGCCCCATCCACACTTCCTGGCACCCTACCTGTCCCAAGCACATGCACATGGGGAACAGACACACACACAGGCATCCACAGTCACTCCGCAGTCCTCCAAATCCTCTCCCTCCAAGACCCCTTCCCTTGCCTCACCTGCAACCCCACCTAAAAAGCAGCTCTTCCTCTGTGACCTTGGCCTCTTCCCCTCCGATCCAGCTGATCCAGCATACAGGGGGAAGAGGAAGTCCACCCACACAGAGGGAGTGCCCCTCACCCCCGGACACCCTCCCCAGGCACAGACACACTGAGGCCCCCACCCGCAAGTCCCCTCGGGCCCGGAAGAGCAAGACCCCGCCACCGCCCTGCAGCTCAACCACAGTCTCCTTCCTCCATCCCTCAGGCCCCCACAACACAGGTTCCCCCACCACACCCTGCCCCAGGTTCCCCCACCCACAGATACACCATCCCCAAAATGATCCGGCCTTCTCCACCTACCACTTGCTCTTCCAGCCCCACACCCCCGCTGCACATGTTTGTTCCACTGGTGTGGAGACCGTGTCCTCCCCCTCTGTCCTGCCCACCTTACCTGAACCCCATTCTACTCCCCTGGAGATGGGCACTGCAGTGGAGTCCACTACCACCCCGTCTGACTTGGGCACTGCAGTGGGGAACCTGTCCACTCCATCTGGCCAGCCCACTGCAGTTGTGAGGGCACCCACACCATCGGACTCATGCCCCCCAGTTGTGCCGGCACACACCATGTCAGACACCTCCACTGCAGTTGTCAGTGACTCTCCAGCACAAGCCACCCCTTCCCTGCCTCCTTCTGGTGAGCCCTGATCCTGTCCCTGCGGTGCCTGGCCTGCCCCCCCGTATGCACCTCCGAGGGGAATGTCCCTGGTCCGTAGCAGTGCAGGCAAGCAAAGGGTGACATCTGCCACTGTCACCCTGTTTGGACTTTAGTGATGGACTGGCCATTGGCCTTTGTGTTTTTTCAGGACTTTCTATTTTACACACACATATGCTGAATAAAGCTACTTTCAGTTCTCTAGTGGTTTTGCTTCAGATGTACATGATGTTGATGATGCTAACCATGCCCTTGCTGCAGTGATGGTGATTTTTGATATCAGGAAAATGTAGTGTTACTGTGCAGGACCCCATGTGGTCCAGGGGGAATGTGTCCTATCCTTGTGTGTAGCCATGTCATCCTTTGCAGCAATGTGAGGGTGTCATGTTTTCAATATTTGCCAATGGGATTCCCTACATTTATTTGCAATATCACATCTCTGGCTTACACCCCTGCACATCAGATGTGCTTGCCATTGTTCAATTTGTCTATTTCCCTGACCGTGTGACCATCTCCACTGGACATGCAAGTTTGGGCATCAATGGGGAAGGACTCATCTGTGGTATCAGTGCAACTTGCTATACATGTGTGTTGGATCTGTGCAGATGATTTCGGTGACACTCCCATGACCAGGCTGATGTGACGAGAGCCTTCATTTTGTGCTAATTGTTGACTGAGTGACCAAGTGTTCTGCTGACATGATAGAGCCCTGCAGAGACAACGTATGGCACAGCTTTCCTTCCACAGGAGTGGAGTCCCCTCATGGCAGTGTGTAATTCCGTGACATTGCCGGAGCCCAAGGTGTGTGTTGTGTGAGCATGTCTGTGTGTGTTCACTTCCATTTTGCTACGCAGGCTGGGATCCCTAGTGATGTTCCTGTTTGTGATGCTTGCTGAGTTGACCTATGTTCCCCCCAAATCTTCGCCCTGGGTTCTCTGTGATGTGGGTGCATGGCACATTACTGGTCATCAGGGTGTCATCCATAGGGATCACTGACATAATATCGAGGAAGAAAATATCGACCTGACAAATTATCGAGTTAAAAATATCGAATACCAAAATATCGACTCCCTATCTACAAACAGGTAAGTACAAAAATATCGAATCAAAAATATCGTTGTAAAAAATATAGTTAGTCAAAATATCGATTTTTTTTAATTTCTTAAAAGTAATGTAAAATTAATAAGATAATAAATATAATTAAGTAAAACATACTTAAAAATACTTAAATAACTTTCAAATTAATGAATAATTAATTTAAGTAAAAAAAAATAAACATACATTTTTATTTTTTAATACATACATATATTAACGTAATATTATTAAAAAATATTCAATATTTTTAACGTAGGATAGCGGGAGGGTAAAATTTACTATTCCCACTCCAGTGAGTGCAACAGTAGGGAAAGCGTTGGCTAACGAAGGGGTAAACATTACTATTGCCACTCCAAAGAGTGCAACAGTAGGGAAAGCGTTGGATAGCGTAGGGGTAAAAATTACTATTCCCACTCCAGTGACTGCAACAGTAGGGAAAACGTTGGATAGCGGGAGGCTAAAAATCATTATTCCCACTCCAAAGAGTGCAACAGTAGGGAAAGCGTTGGATAGTGTAGGGGTAAAAATTTACTATTCCCACTCCAGAGAGTGCAACAGTAGGGAAAGCGTTGGATAGCGGGAGGGTAAAAATTACTATTCCCACTCCAGTGAGTGCAACAGTAGGGAAAGCGTTGGATAGCGTAGGGGTAAAAATTACTATTCCCACTCCAAAGAGTGCAACAGTAGGGAAAGCGTTGGATAGCGTAGGAGTAAAAATTACTATTCCCACTCCAGAGAGTGCAACAGTAGGGAAAACGTTGGATAGCGAGAGGGTAAAAATTACTATTCCCACTCCAGTGAGTGCAACAGTAGGGAAAGCGTTGGATAGCGTAGGGGTAAAAATTACTATTCCCACTCCAGAGAGTGCAACAGTAGAGAAAACGTGGGATAGCGGGAGGGTAAAAATTACTATTCCCACTCCAAAGAGTGCAACAGTAGGGAAAGCGTTGGATAGTGTAGGGGTAAAAATTACTATTTCCACTCCAGAGAGTGCAACAGTAGGGAAAGCGTTGGATAGCGTAGGGGTAAAAATTACTATTCCCACTCCAGTGAGTGCAACAGTAGGGAAAGCGTTGGATAGCGTAGGGGTAAAAATTACTATTCCCACTCCAAAGAGTGCAACAGTAGGGAAAGTAATATTTTAATAACAATTATTTAATTATCAATACTAATAAACATTATTATTAAAATTAATTACCAATTACAAAATATTTAATAATTAATTAATTATAAATACCAATACAATTTATTTATTAGAAATTATTTACCTATTAATAATTAATTAACAACCAATTAATATTCAATACCAAAAATTTATAAATAATAAAAAAATACCAATTAATAATTAATTAACAGTAAATTAATTATCAAAACAAAAAAATATTTTCAATAATTAATTATTTACAATTAAATTACTTCCCACCATTTCCCCTATCAACCCACAACCCGCTACAAATAATAAATTAATAGAATTAACATAATTAGCAATAATCAATTAATAAAAATTAATTACCAATTAATAAAAATTAATTACCAATTAATAAAAAATAATTACCAATTAATAATTAATTAGCAATAAATTAATTATCAAAACAAAAAAAATATTTTCAATAATTAATTATTTACAATTAAATTACTTCCCACCATATCCCATCAACTCACAAACATACATTACAAAAACTAATATAAACTTTTAACACATATACTAACATACAAAACACTTTGAAAAATTCGATATTATTAAAAATTCGATATTTTTTAATGCCTATATTTTGTACTTAGATATTTTGACAATCGATATTACTTACCTTAATTTCGATATTTTTAACGACTATATTATGTCCATTCGATATTATGTCCATTCTATATTTTGGATTCGATATTCTGTCCATTCGATATTTTTGTTTCGATATTATGTCTATTTACCATCCATAGGTGTGTTTGCTGTCAGGGCTGAGTTTGTGGGCAAACGCAGATGAGACACAGTCAGGATTCCTCTTGGCACTTGTTGGTTACACAAGTCATGTAATTTACAGTTTGTGTTAGCTTTCAGTGATTGTGACACGTTGTGTGTGTGACTGCTGCCACTCCTCAGGGTCAGAGCTGCAATGTTGGAAGTTGTCTATGTGTGTTCTTTGTGGGTGACCTTGGCTTCTTCATTGGTGTGTGACTGTGGCCGGGATCCCATTGGTTGGTGTGGATTTGACGTCATGCCCATGTACAGCGTACTGTGCAGTGTGTCAGACATTCACGAGTCTTGTTGACTAGCCATGTGTGATGGGTTTCTGCACCTTAGTTCCCCCACCACCCCTGGGATTGTCATGGGTGCATGTGCAATGTCACCAGTCCATGTGAGCTTCACTGCTGCACATTGGTGGAGATCAAGGTGTGTGGTGTTGAGTGTGTGCAAATGAGAGTTGTTGCACGGCTAGACCCCTACCTCCATGTTGGCCTTGGCTGACAGGCCGTGCTGATTGATTTGTGCTTGTGTAGGTGTGATGGTAGTTTGTTGCTCAGGACACATGACTGTGGTTCACAGTGTGAACGACATCTACCTTTGTCATCACAGTGGGATTATCATGCAGGCCAGTGTCACCACAATGTGGGGTCCCTGGGGGTAGTGCTGTGGTGGGTCTGTCTCTTGCTGTGTTAGTTGCTGTTCCTACAAGCTTGTGTGACATGTGTAATTTGGGTTCCCTCTCATCTAACAATGCCTGATTGCCCACATAGGGGAATCCAATCCATGAGTTACTTTTGTGTGGCACTGTATACACATCTGTGTAATTGGGATTCAGGCCTCCTCATGTGTTGTGTGGTTGCCTGGGGACACTGGCACACCCCCCCATCACCTGTTGTGTTTGATATTCAGTGTGAGTCTGCCTGTTTGTGTTTGTGCATCTGCACCACTGCATTGGCATATCTTTAGTGTGCCATTGGCTGTATGTTGTTTGGTGGCTTTCCCCTGCTGTCCCTGGGACTCCTAGGTCATCAGTCAGCACAATGATCATGGTTTGTATGTCCCATTGCTGCCATGGTATGGTATTTGTTCACCTCACATCTACAGTCTCCACAGGATATCTACATTTGTGTGTCCATTGGTGCAGATATGTGGGTCTGCATTATGATGGTCACTTCTGTCATTGTGTTATTGGTGAATGTTGACAATGTGAGCCCCCATGGGTGATGTTTGTCTGCACATGGCCAAAGGTATGTCTTATTTGCACTGCACTGTTTGCCTCACCCAATCTATGTTGCTATGGGACACAAGCACTACTATGCCACTGATGTGTTTGTTGTTCTGTGACCAGGAATCATCCATGCTGTTTGGCAGTTACAGCTTTTCCCATGACAACACTTACATTTTGCTCACTGTGATGATGGGGTTTTAGACCCCATTGCCACAATGTTCAAAATGTGCTTCAGCTATGGACCCCACACTTACATTTTGGTCACTGTGATGATGGGGTTTAGACCCCATTGCCACAATGTTCAAAATGTGCTTCAGCTATGGACCCCACACTTACATTTTGGTCACTGTGGTGATGGGGGTTTACACCCCATTGCCACAATGTTCAAAATGTGCTTCAGCTATGGACCCCACACTTACATTTTGGTCACTGTGATGATGGGGTGTTAGACCCCATTGCCACAATGTTCAAAATGTGCTTCAGGTATGGACCCCACACTTACCTTTTGGTCACTGTGATGATGGGGTGTTAGACCCCATTTCCACAGTGGTCATGGTCTGCTTGCATTGTGGAGGCCACAAACATTTATGTGTGAAACATGTGATAGGGGGTCACATTGTATGTTCAATGTCATGTTCAGTGTTGTAGGCATTTGACACAGACTACACACCCTTGTCATGGTGTTGGGGGGATGTATTTTTCTGACATTCCTTATGTTGGAGTATGCTGGTTGTGTCATGCATTACCCGTCCTATGAGTAGGGGTGGTGTGGGTGGTAGGCATCCAGCACCCATGAGTAGGGGTGGTGGTAGTGGCAGGCATCCATCCCCCTATGAGTGGGGATGGTAGTAGTGGCAGGCATCCAGCCCCCCATGAGTAGGGGTGGTGTTAGTGGTAGGCATCCATCCCCCTATGAGTGGGGATGGTAGTAGTGACAGGCATCCAGGCCCCCATGAGTACGGGTGGTGGTAGTGGCAGGCATCCAGGCCCCCTATGAGTAGGGGTGGTGGTAGTGGTAGGCATCCATCCCCCTATGAGTGGGGATGGTAGTAGTGACAGGCATCCAGGCCCCCATGAGTAGGGGTGGTGGTAGTGGCAGGCATCCAGGCCCCCATGAGTAGGGGTGGTAGTAGTGGCAGGCATCCAGCCCCCCATGAGTAGGGGTGGTGGTAGTGGTAGGCATCCAGGCCCCCATGAGTAGGGTTGGTGTTATTGGTAGGCATCCAGGCCCCCTTGAGTAGGGGTGGTGGTAGTGGCAGGCATCCAGCCCCCCATGAGTAGGGGTGGTGTTAGTGGTAGGCATCCAGGCCCCCATGAGTAGGGGTGGTGTTAGTGGTAGGCATCCATCCCCCTATGAGTGGGGATGGTAGTAGTGGCAGGCATCCAGCCCCCATGAGTAGGGGTGGTGTTAGTGGTAGGCATCCATCCCCCTATGAGTGGGGATGGTAGTAGTGGCAGGCATCCAGGCCCCCATGAGTAGGGGTGGTGGTAGTGGCAGGCATCCAGGCCCCCTATGAGTAGGGGTGGTGGTAGTGGCAGGCATCCAGCCCCCATGAGTAGGGGTGGTGTTAGTGGGAGGCATCCATCCCCCTATGAGTGGGGATGGTAGTAGTGGCAGGCATCCAGGCCCCCATGAGTAGGGGTGGTGGTAGTGGCAGGCATCCAGGCCCCCATGAGTAGGGGTGGTGGTAGTGGCAGGCATCCAGGCCCCCATGAGTAGGGGTGGTGGTAGTGGCAGGCATCCAGCCCCCCATGAGTAGGGGTGGTGTTAGTGGTAGGCATCCAGGCCCCCATGAGTAGGGGTGGTGTTAGTGGTAGGCATCCATCCCCCTATGAGTGGGGATGGTACTGGTGACAGGCATCCAGGCCCCCATGAGTAGGGGTGGTGTTAGTGGTAGGCATCCATCCCCCTATGGGTGTGTATGGCATTGGTGATAGCCATCCCGCCCCTATGGTTCTGCTGTTGCTAGTGTACGTCATTTCTGCATCCCTATGTGTGTGTGACATATTTCGGGTACGTGTCGTTTGTTTGTGTTGTGGGTGTTTGACTTACCGTCTGCGCCGTACGCGTCCGTACCGGGCCCGGTAATAGATGTAGAGTATTGGTAGGACCTGCGCGATGGGATTCATGGTTGGTTCGTCTCGTTCGGGTTTCTCGTGGCTTCGACTCGTACTCGTCGCTGGCTTGTTCGTCTCGTCGCCGTGGATCGTCTTGTGGCGCGAATCGGAGCTTATGTACAGCTCTCCCGGATGCTCTGACGTGCCGGACGTAACGACGGGTTCGGCGCATACGGAAGGCGCATCGTACTAGTCCGGCCGGAAGGTGCTGTGTATTTGGTTCTGTGTGACTCGATTCGGCGTTTACGGATCCGGCTCGGGCGGGGAACAAGAGCTGGAATGGGTAAGTACGGCTCGCTCGGAATCTGTGCTGTTATGCGCATCGTACTTGCTCGTTTGGACGACTGTTCGAATCGGTCGGGAAACACGCGTTCGACTTGGTTTTTTTCCGGACAAATACTGTTAGGTGCGCTTCCGGCCGAGATCGGAATCGACCCCTTAGTCTCATGCCTATTCGCCTCCCCCCAACACTTTAACTGAAGAAATTTAAACCGAGACAGGGATCCCCCTGTCTTGCTCCATAATACTTCCCATGGGACCACTTCTTCCATCACTATCAGGTCCCCCCAGACCTCTATTCCTGCCCTCCTCAGTGGGATGCTCAGTTGGTCCAGCAAACATTCGGCGTACCAGGTGAGTCCCATATTGGAGCCTCTCCTGAATAATATCCAATTCCCAATATGTTCCTGATCTTTACCCACAAAATCAAAGCTGCCTTCAACATCTTTAGTTTTACTTTTTTAAAGAACTTCTTTGCACCAAACTTAAACAAAAATCCCTTCCCGCCCCACTCTTTAATCATCTCTTCACACAAACCCCCCCACACCCTGTGCCCTGGCGTGCATAGTAAAACCCTACAGTTTTTAAACTGGAATGCCATACAGTATAATTTTATGTCTGGGAGGCTTGCATTACCACAACACACACCTAAAATTAATTACACAGTTACCATAATTAATTACTAATTAATTAATTAAAATTAATTAACATCCAATTATTAATTTATCAAGTAAAAATAAATAACTTCCCACCCTTAACACCTATAAACACCACAACACACACCTAAAATTAATTACACAATTACCATAACTAATTACGAATTAATTAATTTGAATTAATTAACAACCAATTATTAATTAATTAATAATAAATTACTTTACACATTTAACACTATAACATCTCAAATAAATAAGTATCAATAAATAAAAAATAATCAATACATTTAATATCATTAAATTACTTCCCACCCTATTCCCCTATAAACCCACAACCTGCTACAAAACTAAAAACGCAAAATTCAAATTAAAAAAATTAATAACTACTAAAAATGTAACACATATATTAAAAATACAAACAATTCTTATACAAGAAAACATACAATACATACATATAAAATGTATACTAAAATACATAACATTAATAAACAAACAATATTTTTAACAACTATGGGGCTGATTACGATGGCGGATGGACTTTAGTCCGTCCGTCATTGTCCCGGGGCTTGGGACCGTCTGCCTATATGGCGGCGGTCCCGCACATGGAATTACAATGCGACCGCCACTGTGGCGGTCGCATTATGCATCTTTACCTTTGCGGAGGGTGCTGCTGGCTGCAGCACCCGCCGCAATGGTAAAAATGCAAATTTTGCATTTCCCTGCACTACGTGGCAGGCACCATGCGGTGCCTGCCACATGGTGCAGGGAAATGTTGCGCCCCAAGTACAAAACTTGAGTGCCCCTGCTGAAGGGGGGCCCGCTAGGGGCCCCCAAAGTACATCCCGCCAACCTGTGAATGGTGGTTGAACCGCCATACACAGGCTGGAGGGGATGCAGCATCCTAATCTGGCAGACGGTGCCTGCTAGGCACCGCCACCATTTTAGAGATGCTTGGTGAGTCCGCCAGGCAATCGTAACGATTGCCTGTGGCAGACCCGTGGCGGACGGACTTTGAGTCTGCCAGCACACCACCCTGTGTGGTATGGTGGGCGGAGAAGTGCTTCGAGATGACTGTGAAACCGCCACCGGCAGGCTGCCGGTGGCGGTTTCACCGCCATCGTAATCACCCCCTATATTTTTGCAAACGATATTAAACACTTCGATATTTTTTAAATCGATATTACTTACCTTAAGTCGATATTCTTGACCACGATATTCTTGCTGTGTCGATATTTCTGACCCACGATATTTGCAACTCGATATTTGTGCAACTCGATATTTGTGATTCGATATTCTGTCTCTGCACCAACTTCAAACTGAGACTGCCACTTACAAGGCCCTACATCTTAACTCATCCTCATGCCGCAAGTATCTACTCACAATCTTTGACAGCAAACGAGTTCTACAAAGCATTGATACATTCCTTCTCAAAAGCCCTTGATCCAGAACCTCCCATTTTCAACACCAATCATTTTCAGGGGCTGCTGCTGCCTTCTGGAACTCTCTTCCTGGAGACCTGAGCTTGAACCAGTCTCATGTCCTTCCGTCGACAGCTGAATACTCACTTGTTCATATTATATCTTCTTAGTACGCAGCCTCCTACCTACTGCACTGGCACGAAGACCCTTTGGGTTGTTTTATTCACTTAAATTGATAATTTCTCTGATGGTGCATGTAATAGTTGATAACTTGTACAACACATATTTTTGCCCTGTGGAATACTTTAAAATAAAATAAATAATGAAACAGAGAAACAGTGCCACATACTGTGTGCAGGAAGTGGCATTATACTAGTGTCATCTTGCAGTCCTGGAGGCAATGCCATGTGGTCAATGCATGAGGGAGGGGGCAGCCAGAATGGCACAGTGTACAGCGAGGGGGGCAGTGCCACAGGAGGCCTGCAGGGGCAGAAGCATGCTGCACTGCGCAGAGCTGCTTTGCTCCCACTTCAAAGCGTTTTTCTGCCTAGTAACACATACAAGGCAGATGTTGGCTTGTGAGAGGGTTCTGAATGAAAACATAATTTATTCATGGAGCTCTCGCAGATGACTGAGCGTCAGACACAGTACAGCTCACAGGGTCTGACTGCAGAGGAGAGTGTAGTGAGCCTGGACAGCATGGTCTGAGCTGAGAATACAGGGTTCCATCTACGTAGACAGTATGAATGAATGAATATTGGATTTATAAAGCGCAAACTTAGCCCCAGGGCATCAGACAGTACGGCCAAACCTGAGAGCACCACTATCTGCGGCCTGCACTGAAGCATAGGGTGTGCCCTGCACGGACTCCAGATGTGGCGTATATTGAGCACAGCAGCTGGCCACATTGAAATCACACCAGGGCAGGCTGCAGGCCAGTGGGTATCCAGTGGGGGGGGGGGCATACAAGGGCCACAGATATAACTGGTGGGGCCACCTACAACGAGCGAGCAAGAAAATACTCTTGGCAAATGCAAAAGAGAGTAAAACGTGAAATGTAAATAGGGATAGCTCTTCCCAGTCTGAAAGTGCAGGGTCTGTTTTTGCTAGCAGTCACTAGGGTGCCAACCAACTCCCACACCCCGCAACGCCACTGCTCACAATTTAGGGGCCGATTCCGATTCGGGCCGGAAATCTCTCCGACCGAGCCGGACCCGGAGAGATTTCCGACCGAATCGGACCTGTGCAGCCCGACCGAACGAGTACGATGCGCACGTATGCCATCGGACTCGAGTCGGTCGGACTCCCATTGAAGTCAATGGGAGCCTGTCGTACAACGCGTACGCGGGCTCCCATTGACTCAATGGGTGCGAGGCGAACAAGGGCGCCCCTACAGCGTGTACGCGGCGAAGCGACTCGCGCCGTACACGCACAGGTAGGGGGGACCCATGGGTCCCCCCTGTGTGCGACTCGCGCGGCTACGCGTATAGGGGGGTCTGACACGGACCCCCAAAGTACGGCTCCGACTGCTCTTTGGAGCCGGAGTGCGCGGCTCGGTCGGACAGCTCGCGGCGCGCATCGTACTTACCCGGCCGGGGAACGTCTCCATTGCGCGGTGCGAGTCGAGTCCGAGCAAGTCGGTCGGTGCGGTTAGACCCGGGAACGAGTCGGTCGGAGCGGTCGGGATGCCCAAACGAGTCGGTCGGCGATTTCGCATCGTACTCGCTCGCCCGGACGCGCGTACGAATCGGTCGGGCAATAGGGCTCCGAATCGGATCCGGTTAAGCCGAATCCGATTCGGAGCCCTACCGGCCGAGATCGGAATCGGCTCCTTAATGTTACTTCAGAGGGAGAACAGACCTTTGTATTTCAATACAATTGTTGGTCCAAATAAATGAAGAACTTGGCAACTTTTCATAATTGTGTTTCCTGTATTTCAATTAGCGATTAGAGACCAAACATCTTCTATTCGAACACAGCCAAACGTGTTTTGAGGAAACACCTCTTTTTCAGATCTTTTTTAGATCACCGGAACAACGAGCTCTGGTTACAAATATCCAAGGATACTTGGCACAAGAGCCTGATCCGATGATCTAAGCAGGACACTCCTGACTCTATATTGAAATGGGGGAGTCGAAATATTTGCAAAACTAGGACTTGCAACGAAATACGATTTTAAAATTGAGCTTGAAAAAGAATTGTTTACGTGTTGGCTACGTTCCAATAGAAGATTTTTGGTCTCTAACCGATAATTGGAATAAAGGAAACCCAATTATGAAAAAGTTCATCCTTTAATTGGAACAACAATTGTATTAAACTACAAATGTTTTTTCTTCCATTTGAAGTAACATTTAATCTGTACTGCAACAGTGGGGTTTGGTGCTGGAGGAGCGTGGCGCCTGGCGTATTTATACCAAAGCCCTTCTCTTTTGTTTGAAATTTAAAGATTACAATTTACCCTGAAACCACAGATTGTTGCATACTGTTAGAGAAGGCAGTCGCTTACACTTAGAGGCTAGGGTGGGACATCCAACAAATGCTCATGGTGTCTTCTGCAAAGAAGCCACAGGAGAAGCCAATGAGCTTGCTCTAGAGTCCAGCACAATTCAGCATTCTGTCCTCCCGCTTGCGCTCTCTCTTTTACACCATAATCTCCCTTTTAACTTTTTGTCCCTACCTTAGCTCACAGATCAACAGGACAGCAGACCTCATGTGGGCAATCAACCAGACACAGATGACAAGTCCTTGCTACACACAGTCTTTGCCCTGTGGACAACTCTTTAAGGAGAACCCACTCCCTCTAGGCACCCAAGTCTAAGGTGGCCAATCCCCTACTATGCACAGCCTTTGCCCTGTATCAAACCTACCTCTCGTGTACAGTGAACCAGACATGGGTAGGAAGGTACCTACCGCAAACAGTCTTTGCCCTGTACAGAATCCCTGCCTGGAAAGCCTACTCCCTCTAGACACCCAACACCCTTAGATGGTGAAGGACCTCCTACGACAGCCTTCACCCTGTACTGAGCACTTTGCCAATAGCTGTTTTCTTGTGGGCAATCAGACACACAAGGGTGAGCAAGTTTCTTGTGCATAGTCTTCCCTCCTATGCACAACTTCTCATGCAGAGCCAACTCCCTCTAGACACTCAAGGCCCCTTAGGAGAGTAAGCACCTTATACGTACAACCTTCACCCTGTAGCAAAGACTTTACAGACATCCGACCTCTTGTGGGCAATCAACGAGGCACGAGTCAGCAAGACCCTGCTGTGCACAGTGTTCACCCTGTGCATAACCATTCATGGAGAGCTCACTTCCTCCACATGTTACAGACCTATTATGAGGCCAAGTATGTTGCAAAAGTTTTCACTCATTAATATTATAGAACTTATAGAAAACATGCTATAGATGTAGCTCACTAAATAGCTTTAAGTGTGATAAGCGTATAGCAAACTGTCACATTCACTGAATTATGTCATCAATGATGTCATCAATGATGTAATTTGAAATGTCATCAATGATGTCATTGAACATGTCATGAGTGATGTAATATGTGAGATGACAAGCAGTGCATAGAGGGGTGCAAGTTACAGTTAGTTAAATAAACTATAACGGGTACATTCTAAAGTTTTTTATTTTAAAATAATAGTTTTTATATTATTACAAGACTTAACTATATATATATAGGTATATATTCAATGAAAACAACAAAGGTTAAAGTGACACTGACAATATATATTTATTGTTATGGTTCACTCACACTTTTTATTCACAAGGCATATTTTAATTTACTTACTTACTTGCTTACTGCCCAATATGCTGACTGGCATGTAGGGCAGCAATGAAGGGCCTCCACTTCTGTCTGTCTTGGGCACATTTCTGTACGGGGCCTCAGGTGTGATTCAGGATCTTCATTCCTGTTTCCACAGTTCAATTCCACGTGTTCTTTGGCCTGCCTCTCTTCCATTTGATCTAGAATAAAATGGATAGCTGGTCCGGTGATGGAGGCTTGCTCTGTTCTGATGGTGTGTCTTGTCCATCTCCATCTTCTTTGCATCTGGTGAGCAGCTCCTGGTTGGAGATGGTTTGCAGCCAGAAAATGTGCAACATTCATCTCAAGTTAGTGGTGCAGAAGGCTGACCGCTTGGTGATGTCACTTTTCATCATCGCCAGCATTCTGATCCATACAAGAGTGTGGATAAAATGCAGTTCTGGTAAAGCCTCAGACTGGTGTTGATGCTATACTTAGATGACCTCCACACATTGTTCAGCATCCTGAAGGCATTCCTGACCTTGTTCATGCTGCTCTTGATGTCACTGCCTACCTCTCCATCGCGTCTGATAGTACTGCCTAGGTAGGTAATCTCTTTATTCCTGGCTAGGCCCTCTCCATCCACCTTAATTGGTGACACGTTTGGGATGTTGAGTGGCGTGACTTCTGATTTCTCTGTGTTGATCTTCTTGCTGTGCATAGATGTTGAGGTGAGACATCCTTTCCTGCATATGCATGTGTGTGTGAGAGAGCAAGACTAGGTCATCAGCATAGTCAAGATCCTCCAGTGTAGAGAATCAGGCTCATCTGATGCCTCTGGCTTGGTCTTCAGTTATGTGTTGCATCACCGAGTCGATGACTAGGTTGAAGAACAATGCTCGTATCACGTATCCCTGTCTCACACCGGTCTTGACTTAGAAGCTATACTCACTATCTCCCACCTTGCAGGTAAAATTATCATAGAAGCTCTTGATGAGGATGACTATCTGCGGCATATGCCATAGGCTCTCAGTATACACTAGCGGCTCTCAAGGTGGATACTGCCAAAGCTTTCTCAAAAGCAATAAAATCCATGTGTAGTTGTCTCTGCCACTCCATGCACTCCTCTATGATGTTGCATAGAGTAAGGATCTGAACAACACACCCTCTGCTTTTGCTGAACCCAGCCTTTTCTTTCCTAACTGTTTGTCCATTACATCAGTAATGCGTTGTATAATGATTTTCACCAGGTGATCCACACCAGTTGTTACAGTTGGTTACAGCACCCTTTTTTGGAATCTTGACGATAAGGCCTTTTTCCAGTTGGCTGGTGCTTTCTTACCCTTTCAAATCGATGTAAATAGTGGTTGGAGGATCTTGGCTGATGTTTCAGGCTCTCCCTTGAACATTTCTGTATTCAGGTTTCTTGGCCAGGAGTTTTTCTGTTCTTGAGACATTGGATGGGAATGACAATTTCTTCTTTCTGTGGTACTAACAAGCAAAATGTCTGTAGGTATAATAAACGCGGGCAAAGTCTGCATACCCTGATGATGTCTGAAACAGGAAAGCTGGCTCAAGTAACATCTGATATGAGGCGCTAAACCTACACATCCTGCGGTCAGCGAAAGGAGGTTGACCGGACCTGGCAGAATGAAAACCACCACAGGAGAGACGGTACTGTACTCAGGAAGGGACGATGACCAACATCACGAAGGAGTAGCCATCCTCCTGAGCTGGTCAACAGCAGACTCATGACAGCAGTTTAAAAGGCAGATACATCAACAACACCACTGTCCAGTGGTATGCTCCAACAAATGACGCAGAGGAAACTATCCTCACGGTGGAATTGGAGCTGTGCTTGCACAAATGTATGGGAAAATGGAGAAAACTGTGGCCTTTGCTTCTCGTTCATTGTCTGACACAGAAAATAACTACTCCGTCATTGAGTCAGAGGCATTGGCTACTGCTTGGGCTACAAATTATTTTCGTGTTTTCATTTGAGGTGGTAAATTTATGCTCAGGATGGTTCATAAGCCTCTACTCAAAGTGCTGGGGCCCAATGGCATGAACAATTGTTCTGTACGTTTAGTGAGGCTGGCAGTCAAACTACAGGACTATGATTATCGACTGAAATATGTGCTGGGGAGGCAGAACAAAGTGGCTGTCTGTTTGTCAAGGTTGCCAGACAAGGCTGCGGATGAGTGTAGTTTTGATCCTGAGGAAGTGGTAGCTGGAGTAGAGGATGCCACTAAAGGATTGCAGGGATATGCGTATCCATAAAAGACTGGATTAGTGCCATGGAGATTGATTTGGTTCTGAAAGCAGTGAGGGAAATGCTCAGAGAAGGGGTGAGAAGGGAGAGTACCCTTCCTGATGCAGTTAAGCTGATCCATAAGATGGTGGGAGAGTTGTCCTCAGTGGGAGATAGGCTGGTGATGAGGAATGAGAGGTTTGTGCCACCGTTTGCTGTAAAAGAAAAACTCATACAGTTAGCCCACGAGGGGCATGTGGGACAAATGCTCTTACTCAAAAGAGTTGAGGAGAAATTTTGGTGGCCTATAATGGATAACCAAGTGAAAGAGTGGGTTGAAAAATGTGAGGTGTGTAAGAATTCTGAAACGAGATTAGGAGTTGGCCTGGGTGTGATGGAGCATGATCACATGTGATTGAAGCAGACAATGTGTGGGAGAAAGTATGTTATGATTTTATAGGACCATTTATGTGTCGCCCGGAACACGAGGTGTGTAGCAGTCTTGGTTGACGCCAAGTCTAGGTGGTTGGAGGTGGCCTTCATGAGATGTATCAATATGAAAGCCATCAAGTAATCAGGGGAGAATGGATCACTTGTCCTGTTTTTACCAGGGTCTGGGGTTCTTACCGTCTAAAAAACCCTCATTCACGTATTTATCGTAGTAGCGGTATATCTTGGTTTTCCGCTTATGTTTCTTACGTGAAAAGCATCATCATTGGGTCTTATCTGTGCTTTCCTCCACCAGGAGGGAGACCTTCTGGTTATTCGCAGTAGTGATCAGGGATGGTGATCAGGAGTGGTGAGGGTGAAAGTGGAAAAGCTTAAAATTGCCTCAGGAGTTGGATAATGTGGTTTCTCTACTAAAAATGTACATGTATACACCTGCAGGTTGATGTACGGCGACCCCGGTTTTCAGTAGGGATGCGTGACTAAAAGGTGCGGGATACTCATAATGGTGTGTTGCGGGTACGAGAGATTACAGCAACCACCTGGTAAATATGCTACTTTGAGGAGATGGCATATACTGAGTTTTGAGCGCATTTTAAAGCTGTTGCTTTTTATGTGGTATTTATGGTTGGCACGTTCTTCTTTTTATTTTGTCAATAACCACAGGTTAAGCTTGAAGTACCAGTGAGGTGAAGACTGGTCCCCCTAGCCCTGATGAAGTTGCCGCAAATAGATTGGCAACAAAACATGTTGGCCTTTCGCTTTTGAAATGGCCAAATACATGCCATTCTTTTAATCTGAGGGTACTCACGGCACCGAATAAAGTATGCGTTTTTGCAAGTGAGTTACACCTCATTTTAGCTTGGAGAAGCTAATCTTCTTTTCACTATGGGGTCCAGTGGATATTGAATGACACAAGCACTTATAGTGCATCTGTATACACATCACTGTTTGGCTTCCAATTCTATTCTTTGCTTTTCTTCACCTCTCAAAATTTGGACACTTTTTTCTTCCTTTATGGTTATGAAAGTCACCGATGATGATAACATGGGCAAACTGGTGAGTACCAACCAGCAGCTCCCCTGGTGATACTTACGTGAGGTACTTTCTGACCTTTCACAAATTTTTTCTTCTTGCTGTTCACAAGACGAAATGACACGTGGTGTATTGACAAATATTAAGTTCTGCCTGGAGGGGCCCCAACAAATTCAGCATAAGCAAGCACAATATCTGCAGCACACAATGAAGTGACTGGGGCAAGGACAAGACAAGAAGCTGACACAACAACACCCACGTGTCACCTCAGAGGCAATATAAGTACCCCACCAGTGAGATATGGCGTTGTTGGTTGAGGGGGGTCTGAACCATTCTCAAGCATCAGCCACAATCCTAGTCAAGGTGAATCACAAAAAGTCACTAACTTAACCTGTGCTTATCCCTCTGGTAGCCTGACAGAAAAGCCATCAGGCTTAACTTAGGGGCAATGTGTAAAGTAACTTAAACAGAAATAAAGTGAAAACACAACACAAGAAAAATCAAACACACCAAATTAGAAAAATAGAGTAAATTTCAATAAATTATTCAACACCAAAATGACAAACATCCTATCAGTAGAATCGGAGATATGAATTTTTAAAGTGAAAAATAGTACCTAAAAGATCAAAGCCCCAACCATGTACATCTAGTTGCGCAAGACTGGGGCAAAGTCGAAAGCTATGCTCGACCTCAATGGAGTGCGGTTCAGATACATGAAGTGGATACATAAGGGTCTCCGCTTACCTTCGGACTTAGAAGTATTTTTGAAGAAGTTCTCTGAAGTACATAGCAGACCACAGGCAGCAGAGCAGTCCTCTGAGAGTGCTCAGCAGGTTTAGAAGTGAACTGAAGAATGGGTGTGAGGGTCCTAATTTTATGTCTAGTGCCAGATTTGAAGAGGAAGAAACGTCTGGATTTCCCCGCCTCCCCGAAAGAATTGCCTGGAATTTCCCTGCCTCCCTTCCCTGGTTCTAGGATGCCTAGGGGCACAAAAGGCTGGTGTGGAGTTCTTTGTGTGTGAGCTGAGACAGCTACTTTGAAGTGCAAGTGGGGCTGTGCGCAGCTCCACCCCATCCTGCCAACACCCAGTCCCCATATTGTGTGGTTGTCTGGAAGGAATACACAAAGGCCAACTGCCAACTACTCCTAGTCATGTGACACAGGAACAGGCTGCAGGCATGAAATGGATAGGACAATAAGATGCCAACTTTCTAAAAGTAGCATGTTCAGAATTGTGACTTAAAATCTGACTTTACCTTTAAAGAGGATTTTTAAATTACAATTCCTTAGACACCAACCATGATACTTCTACCTGCTCCCAAACAAAAGTTATCACTTATTAAATGTAATAAGGTAATCTAATGTTATCCTATGAGAGAGATAGGCCTCACAGTAATGAAAAACAAATTTGGGAGCTTCTCACTACCAGGACATGTTATACTTAAAAGTACATGCCCAACTTTTTAAATACAATGCACCCTGCCCTCAAGGCTGTTTAGGGCCAACCCTTGGGGTCCCTTATATGCATCAAAAGGGGAGTTTTAGACTTGGCAAAAGGTTTCTTTTGCCAAGTCGGTTTGGTGTTTAAAACTACACACAGCCTGCAGTGGCAGGCCTGGGACATACCTTAAGGGGCTACTTAAGTGGGTGGCACAATAAGTGCTCAGGCCCACTAATAGCATTTAATTTACTGGCCCTTGTTATATGGTATTCCACTTTAGTAGGGACTTATAAGTAAATTAATAGGGAGTGAGCACAAGCACTTTTAGCACTGGTGACCAGTAGTAAAGCGCACGGTCTCCTAAGGCCAACAAAAACGAATTCAGTAATAAAGGAGGGGAGAAGACAAAACAGTTTGGGGGTGACCCTGCAGAGAGGGCCAAGTCTAACGCCACCGTTCTGAAGCAAGCAACACATTGAAGTGGTCAGGCTGTAGTCTGACTATCGCTTGTCAGAGTCTAAGAAAGACTGCATGGCGTGAGCAAGAAAAACCAATAGAACATCATGACCACAGTAGCATCCCTCCTTGGAAAGCAACGAAGAGGGAGACATAGTTTAGTTCACATGCGATACATCGCATGCCATTACAACGCGGTCGTTACAATGACCGCGTTGTTACATTGCATACGATTAAATCGCAAGTCGTTACAACGACTTGCTGTAAGGGGCAGAAGGTGTTGGATTTGCAATTCAACACCTTCCCTGCTGTTGCACAAACTGGAGTAGGAATAGTAAATTATACTATTCCTAAGTCCAGCGCGCCCCCTACAGCAAGTTGTTGTAACGACTTGCGATGTAATCGTATGCGATGTAACAACGCGGTCGTTGTAATGGCATGCGATGTATCGCATGCGTTCTAACGACATATATTCCAACGAAAACAGTGGCACTAAAGTGATATTCAAAACACACAAGATGATGGACGGAATGCTGCACATTGGCAAACATTCACCCCCTGTCACAGATCTGGGTTTAATCCATCGTTATTTTGCTTCACCACGCCACTCCCAGTTCAGACATAGCCATATGCAAATCAGTCTTGACCCTGTGCCTCATGGGAACAGTCCAGACCGAACTGCCAAGCCATGTCTTCCCTGGACCGGAATCAAGCATCCTAGGACCGGTTTCAGGCTATCAGCCTTCATCAGCCAGGATAGCTTGACTCCAGTGGCGTAGTGAGCACGGGACCCACGTCTGGGCATACCCTTCCCACATAGGGCGAAATGCAAAACACACAAGATGATGGACAGAATGCTGCACATTGGCAAACATTCACCCCCAGTCACAGATCTGGGTTTAATCCATCGTTATTTTGCTTCACCACGCCACCCCAGTGATATTACCCATACCCAACCAGATGCTCATCTGCCCCTTCAAGAATTCTGGGGCAATGCAGCAGAGTTAGTCACCATCCAAGTTCTCTGGTACCCAGCCAATCCAGTAAACATCAAGCATTAATTCCCCTACATACAAGATAACTCTCAAAGGTTTTGTGAATAATTGCAACCTGTATTTTAATGTTACAGACCTAATTAGGATGATGGTAATCTATTGTTAAGTATCATTATGCCAAGTAAAGTGATGTAGCTGCTCTTATTGATGCTAGAGATGCACTGCTGAATGCTGTTATTGATTTGTGACCGGTCACTACAGACTGGACCAAAATTAATAATTGCAAAGAGAACAAAGGTGAAACTCCTTGTGATTATCTTGATGATTTAAAGATGTGTTAGATTGTTATTCTGGTATTGCTAATGCTACTGAAAATGCTGAAGAAGCTGTTGGTGCGGCATCTGGTCAATGACTATAACTCAAAGTAAAGGAGTAGCTGTTAACCATCTGCATAAGATGGTCACTGAGTTGGTTTCTGTTGCACATCATTGTGAGTTGGTTTCTGCTGCAAACCGTTGCTGTGCAGGTAAGAAAAAAGAATCTACTAACATTAGCTAATGTGTTTATATATGCAACCCTTCTGTGTTGGACTGGCTGATGGCAACCAACCCAAGCAATGTCAATCAAGTACAAATCAATAAGGACACTCAGTAAGGAGCAACACACACAAATAGCGGATACAATTAAGCTTTAATAAAACATTAACGTGAATACATGTAAAAGCAATTATAGTTTTACATTGGCAGAATGGTTATATGTATTTATAATGCAACATCGGCACAATAATAGAGCAAGAAAGAAACAAACTGAGATCATTCACAATGCAGTGGGTCAAAGCACATAAGTAATTTTGTAACTTTGATCAGCACAGGAAAGTCTAGCCTTTCACTTGTGGTGCTTAACTTAATAGCTTAATGATGGCAAAACAATCACAGAACTATTTATAAGCATACTGCATAATGCTACCACACTAATGGTGACATACCTTAGCAAAATAGTTGCATGTGCATTTATAATGTAATGGTGCAAATAAGGGACAGGTAACAATGCAATAAACCAAAAGCCCAAGAGTAATTCTGTAGCGCAGGAGAATATAACCTATCAACTAACAATAGTAGACAGTACAATACTGGTGCAGTGATGGTGAAACATAAACAACCTTTCAGCTAACAATAGCAAATAGGTCTCATCTAATACATGTATTTATATGTACAGTACAAAGCTAGCACAGTGACGATGAAACACAGTCTTCAATTAATTGCAATGCAGCTAATTAAAGGCACATTAATAAGAAACTAACAAGTTAGGATAGAGCAATAGAGTTAGGCCCTTCATCTCCCCCTGGAACTTAACTTTCCACATAGTCGGGAAGCCCGCTCCAACCTCTCCAACGCCCTCTCTGCGAACGGCACAACTGAGGGGGCAGCAACTTTGGGCTGACGGCAGCTCTGCCTGACTCTGTCTGTGAGCTTCTATTAGAGTTTTCTGCTCCCCTGTTTTATGCACTAAAACTGTCTTGCACAATATTCTGTTGTTCCCTTCTCACAAGTTCTTGCCCTGTTATCAGTATTTACAACTTTGCTCTCTCAACTTTGTACTCATCACGCATCCTCCAGGTCCTCTCTTTGTCAGTACATTCTCAACTGTATCTCTCTCTCATGATCCACCTGGCTGCCCCAGTGTATCATAATTAAACAGAGCTTCTTCGCAGATAGCTGTTTCTATGGAATGTCGAAAATAACCATCACAAGATCAACGCAGCCTGGTACCATAAATACGGCACCTTTGCAGCACATTTAATTTTGTCTAGTAGAAATAGCAAAACAAGCGTCACAAGATTCTCTGGTAGCGCTGCATGGTACAAGGGTTTCTGCTAAGCTAGTTATCACTTTCGCGTCACAATGTCTTCCTCACACTATTCCCTATATACTCACCTTCCATCAAATGGTCAGAGGTGTGTGAAGGCAGAAGGACTGTGGAAGGCAGGGAGGAGGAAGGCTCGATGTAGCCAGCAATGGGGGGGATGGGGGATTCTACTCCGCCTGGTGGGTCTTCATTTTCCAGTTGTGGGCAGTTGGGGCAATGGAAATGCAAATGCCCTACGCTGTCTCAGAGCTCCCAGCTGTTCCAGAGCTCACAAGATCAGCCCAAACCGCTGAATTTACCCAGATTTCACAAATCTGATGCCCTGAAGTCAACTGCTCTGTGAGTACCTATATACAATGTAGATCACTAGGGGGCCGTATGTATCAGAAAGCCGACCTCATACTCTATTAATATTGGTGCTAGTAGGCCTTCTAACTACCCCTCTAGGCCTACACTAGCAAAGCAATGGGCATGTGTAGCACAAATGGTCCTCACTATGTTACTGTCCCTGTGATCAACTCTTTCGGTTCTATCACTGACCATTCTCTTGTGCCCTGGCTTTCCTGCAAAGTTCATAAGGAGGGACATTTTCTGTAAACTGAAATGTACTGCTTACTGTACCAATGATTGTGTCTAGTTGAACGTGCCACTAAAAATGAGAATGCTGTTTTAGCGGTCTTGAGTGAAAATAATGATTTATGTGAAACTGGTGACGCTAAATCTTCATGTCAATCAATGGCTAATGTGTTTACAAATTTCCTTCCGCTCTATGGTTTGAACGCACTAATGATGTAAGTTTGTCCTAACTGCTGAACTGCAGAACCAGTCAAAAAATGTTCATCCTATGAAAACCATCCTGCAAATTTCCCAATAAACTTTACATTCAGAAGTAGAGGCTATGAACATAACAATCATTGCTGCTGAAACAAGGGATTTTAGGGACCACTGTGAGTGTCTCTAACACTTCTATTTTACCGATCAAAAAGTCTGCTAAAGAAACATATCATTTTGCACAAGATGTATGTTCTATTAATGCTGCATTCTTAACAAGTTTCCCTGCTGTGCACAATCCTGCTACTATTCTGTGACATGCATCGGAGACAACATGGTTGACAATTGTGGACTTGTGTTGTGCTTTCTTCTCCATCCCAATACACCCTGACAGCCATTATATTTTTGCCTTTACATTCTTTGGAGCCAAATCACATGGTCTCTCATCTGCTCTAGGTGCAGACGAAGTACCTTGCATCATTTCACAGACTCTAAAGGATCTGTGTTAGTTCAATTTGTTGATCATTTGCCGGTTGCTTCTAGTGTATACGACCAAGGCCAGGTTGCTTCCATGCATCTGCTCCCTGAATAATCTAGGAAGGGGCACAAAGCACTTAAAGAAACATGACAGTTCTATTTGCCCCGTTTTGGATGTTCAGGTTACAACATCTCAGCAGGGGAACAACGCCTGTCCACTGAGCGCATTGAAGCCACCTGTAAGCTACAGAGACAGTTATTGTCTCCCTGGTATGTGCTCTTTTTGAAGAATTTCAGCCCTGAACCTTTGTCTTGGTCCAAGGAAGCAGGACAAGCTTTTCTATCTCTGAAGCATTGTCCTCTGTACCTGTACTAGGTTTACCTGATTACTCCAACCTTTCACATGATGCTGCCATGACACTCTATGTATTCTGGTCCAGGATCACAGTAATAAAAAGAAATCTCTAGCAAAGTACTCTTTGGTCTTGATGTAACAGCATGGCTGCATTCATGCATGCATGCGATGGCTGCATTCATGCATGCATGCCATGGCTGCATTCATGCATGCATGCGATGGCTGCATTCATGCATGCATGCCATGGCTGCAGTCACCCATTCAGTCGATGCTTTGAGAATATTGTACGGAATACTCTCTCACTTTGCTGTTTCTAATGCTATAGCAGTATTATTACTCACCACTAAGACTCAATATCTTTCCATGTTAATATTGTCAACATATTAAGTATTGTTACTATCGGCATCTCATATTACACTTGAACAGTGTCCTGTATTGAATCCTTCTTGTTTTTCCCCACTGTTCTTGGTTGTGAGCCTCATGATTATACTGTTACTACAACACCCTTACTCAAACCTAGTATCGATCTCATTGATGCACCTTTGCCAAACTGTGATGTGTATTATGTTGATGGTTCATGCACTAGAAATGATAAAAGAATGATAGTTGCAGAGAGGGCTATGTCCCCCTGTGTTTGATATCACTTAAAGTCGTTCTTTCCCTAATATCCGTTTTGATCAAGGTGGCTGAACTAATTAATATCACATATGTGTGCATTTTAGGTATCTGGAAATTTATAACAATATTAACTGATTCAAAGTACGCCTTTGAGGTTGCTCTTGACTTCGGTCTTCTCTTAATGCAGATTACTATTGCTTACATCCTATCAAAAATGGCCCCTATGTAAGAGGTTTGCTTGCTTCTCTTTACCTGTCATCTGTTGTTAAATGTGCTTCTGTTTGTGCAAGTTGAAATGTCTAGAGGGAATGTCTTCAGTGATCAAGCCACTAAAAATGCTGCTTTGTCTCCCAAGTCTGAAGTAACTAATTCAATCATTTGTATGTATCCCAATATACTGAATCCCTCATGTCCTCTCTTAAGGATCTCACGGAATTACAAGAATGTGCCCCTAATACTAAAAAGAGTGTTTGGGTAAAACAGGAGTATAAAACTCAGAATGAGTGTAGAAGGACGAGCAAGGGGGAGTGATTGCCCCAAAAGTATTACTCCTGACTCTTGCCAGAATATATCATGGTGTTGCCCACTTAAGCAGAGACAGTACGATCCGTGCCTCAGTGGTTGCCCCTTCTTCTCTTCCATTGCCAAACAGTATTGTTTCCCCTGTGCCCACTTGCCAGGTCTACAGCATTGGGAAGGGTGTAAACACAACTCCTGCTGCCCACCCATCCTCATCTACATTTAAATCGACTTTATTCAAATACCTCAATGTTGGTTCTGTGTTTATGTTCAGGTTCTACTGTAAACATGTTTCAGGATAGATTGAAGCCTACCTATGTGCTCGAGTTTAGGCAATAACTGCAGCGAAGAAACTGCTTACAAATTGTATCCCTAGATTTAGTATTACCCTTCAGATAGGAGTGACACAGCTACTCATTTTGTGTCATCTGTAGTTCAGGAACTATGGAAGACTTTAGGATTAAACAGCACTTTCATTGTGCTTAGCACTCTGAATCCTGTGGGAGAGTGGGACGGTCCAACGACACTGTGAGCTAAGGCTTAGGTTTCCCAATGCGCTACCTTTGGCACTCTGGCCAATCCAAGGTATTCCTTATTAGAACATTGGAATGTTGGGAGCTCCATTGTTCGACAATGGAGTGCTCCATGCTTCTACGGGCCGGTACAGGCCCGCAGAGCAACATTCCAATGTTTTACAAAGGCCTCTCGGAGCTCAAGGGGATTTAAATCGAGAGGCCTTTGTTTTATTTGTTAGAACATTCTGCCCTCTAGTGGCAGAATGTTCTAATAGCCTTATAACCCTTCGTAGCAGGGCTATACCGGCTAGTAAAGTCCCGTTCCCTTGTTAAAGTCCCTCGCCTTCGGCTCGGGCCTTTAACGCGGGAGCGGGCCTTTAATAGCCGGTATAGCCCGCTACGGCGGGCTATAAGGCTATATTAGAACATTGGAATATTGAGAGCTCCATTGAAAACAATGGAGTAGCTCCGGGCTTATAATGGCTGGTATAAGCCCGGAGCTCCAACATTCCAATGTTTCTTTGTTCACAGCTGTGGCTGTGAACAAAGGCTTCAGGGAGCCTGAGGGGATTTCAATCCCCTCGCGCTCCCTGAAGCCTTTGTTTTATTTGTTAGAACATTCTGCCCTCTAGTGGCAGAATGTTCAATTAGCCTTATAGCCCTTCGTAGCTGGGCTATACCGGCTATTAAAGTCCCGATCCCTTGTTAAAGGCCCTCGCCGAACGCTGGAGGGGGCCTTTAATAGCCGGTATAGCCCGCTACGGCGGGCTATAAGGCTATATTAAAACACTAAGCTGAGTCCTTACCAGGTGATATTGGGACGACCCATGATCCTAATCCACTAATGTCTCCAGTTTTGCTTGATTTGTAATTGGATGATGATCTGGCTGTATTGCAAAGAACTGATTCATTATCTCAACAGTTTGTGTTTGCAGGTGCAAGCCACACTACCCATCTGTCCAACCGAAGCCTGCCATGATTTGCAGCCTGGCAACTGGGATCCTCTGAAAGTGCATATTTGAAAGTCATCACTCCAACCTTGGCACGTTCTGCCTACCAAATCCTGCTCACCATGAGCACTACTGTAAAGTGCAAAGGACTGCCTGCCTGAATTCACACATTGAATTGCAAGCATAACACTGTATATAAAAACTCTGGACCTGCCAACCAAGCTACCCCTGCAGCAGCACAAACTGCTACTGCCACTACCTTTGCCATTTGCCATGCTTCTGCCATCTGAGGTGCTCCTGTTGCTGCTTCTCAGCTGTACAGATCTCATAGCAACCCTCTTGCTGCCCGCATCTACGGCCTATGATCCTGGGTGTGGGAAGCTTCCCAACTACCAATTCTGGCCTGTCATGTTTCCTGAGTCCCCAAAAATGTGTCACCTGCCAGGCAGCCAGACGGGCTGTGTGAGAAGGGGAAACTCTGCAAGACTTCTGCCTGTGACCAGGACTATGGGGCCAAGGCCTGCTAATCTCTCTGCTGGATGAGGGACATCACCCAGGAAAATGAAGACCACCTACTCTAGAGTCTGGTGCACCAGTGCCTGCATGCTTGCCAAGACCAGTGTGCCCTGTGAGGAAGAGGAGAGCATTGGAGAGAGCAAGGTCCAGAGGGGAGCTCTACCATGAGGACTCCCTGTGTGAGGTATGAGGATTGGTCTGTGCAACGATCGGGCCGTTGCCTGTGTACAGGATTGTTTTCGGCAACCTCCATCTGCCAGGAGAGGGTCGCTGTAGACTGAGCCATGTGTTGAGTGCCGAGCTGCAGTGACAACATCTACCTGGGGGTCACCCGTAAAATACCATTTCAAGGAGTGCCAAGACTTGTGACCATTTGGGCCGCAGAGCTGAGGCTGGAAGAGCCTGTGCCCATATAACCACGTACCGCAGCAAACCTGTCTGCCAGAAAGGGGTGTCGGTATCAACGTTGCCAAAGGATTCAGGCCGCTGCCCGAAGGAGAGACGGAAGCTATAACCCACGGGTTAGACCCACACTGAGAGGGATCTGCCCCCGACTCACCGCAGAGGACTGCCGGAGATGCCGAGGATGACATTGCATCCTTGCTCGCTCTAGTCAGGAGCTGAAGAAAGAATTACCGCCCCCCCCTTTGAACAAAGTCAACTTACCATGTCTTCACGAGCAGGGAGCTGCTCTGACATCTGAGAGACCTCCAGCAGCGCCGCTCAGGACAGAGACCCTGTTCCGCTAGGAGCTGCTGCATGGGCTGCAAGCAGCCCAGCTTCTCCAAACTGAGCAGGGCTCGTTTATGTGCGTTGAAGGCACCTGCTGCATCGCTGAACTCTTCCTTGCTGCGAGAACAGGTAGGACATGAATTGCGCAGTTGGGCCGTGAGGGACTTGCTGCTACCGGTGCTGTGTCACAATAGATACTTTTGACTAAATTCCTAAAGAGTTAAAGGGAGAACTCTTGAGTACGGCCTAATCATTTGCATTACCTGATGCGTCCACCAGTAAATGGGGAATAACCTGCATACGCTGCTCGCAGAAGAGAGCGACTAGGATTCTCCTGACAACTACTAGAGCCCCAACCTCAAGGGAGATTGTGTTGTTGCTTCTGAATTTCATTCTTCGCTGCATGAATAGAGTTAGAAATAAAATACAACTTTTCTTATAAAAGCAAGTATTTGGCTGGACATTGATTTATTGTTTGTACTTTTTGAACTTTGAGTTATGAGTCGTTTTCACTGACTTGTATCTACACCCCCCTCCCCCTCCAAGGGAGCCTTGACTGCTCGGCCACAGCTACCACTGAGAGTCAAGTGCAGAAGGGGTACTTTGCCCAGTTGAGCGGGATTCAGGCCCCAGGAAATCAGGACTGAAAGGCCTCAACTCCCACGGTTGGGCCCAGTAACCCCAGCGTGCCCCGTGGCCCTCTGAAAGGGGTTCTGATACTTCATAAGTCACACATCCCTGAACATCATCCGATCCATAACAGACTGCCCAGAGAGATTTCTGAAACCGCTCGTTTCCCTGCCATTCTGTTTCCTATCTACAGAGTAAGATTGTCTATCTACTAAATCCAACAACTAGCCAAAGAGTTGTAAGAGGTACCAGACTCTTCTGCAAATGCCCTTAGTTGATCTTATGGATCAAAGGGATCCAATAAGATGACTCTTGATTTTGTCCTGGCTGCCAAAGGTGGGGTTTGTGCAATCATACGCTCTGAATGTTGCACTTTTATATCTAACATCGCTTTAGGCATACATGGGCAGATTGATCCAATATACTCAAGTGTTAAGAGCTTACACAAGTTATTTGTATAGGTTCATAGGTTAGTCAGAGCTGTAATTTAGAGTGAGTTGAAAAAATATTCAGTATTCTTCATTGAAGCAGTTTTAAAGAAAAATCTATTCATTTACAATCATATCTTGATTTTTACTTTATTATTGCAAATCTTAATCTGACTAACTCTAAAATATATTGCACAGAGAGAGGGGAAGCAAAAGAAAAGGCCCGGCTCTGCGCAGCTTGAAGGAAACCAATATGGACTTTTTGCTTTCACTGAAACTATCAATAAAGGGCAGAATTGCCCTGATTATTATGATGACCCGCTTAAGACTGCGTGTACATCATTACATTTTATCATGTATTCACTGTTGTTTAGTGACACATAATGTAATAATAATATTAACAGCAAATGGATTGGGGGCAGATGTTGACCGAAATGTCCACAACGAATGAGAGTGAAACGGATAGCGAGCATGGCACACAGGACACTATACTCGACTTCACGCACCCTGAAGAGTCGTCACCCCCTACACCTTCTCACAACATGAACGTATGATTCACATACTAGTTATGAGTGCACCGCCAACTTTTCTATTAGATTATCTTGGTTGGGCCACCTGTCTGCCGCTGTCACATGGGTGGGGGACGGGGATGGGAATTGGAGGGGGGACAGGGACTTATTCCCTTGTTGGGATGATTAGTAGTGTTGTTTATTTGTTATGTAGAGTATAGGATTTACGAACATAAAATTGTAAGCTGCATTTGCACTGTTATAATGGATAAATAGTACGCTCATGTGATGGTGAGACTGTCTGTAACCAAAATATGATCTATGGATATCACAAACTGTACTCTGCCTATACGGTCCCAAATGGTATGTGCATGTCTTTTGTACTTGATACAGTGGAAGCGGTTTTTAATAAAAAAATAAGTTTAAAAAAAATATATATATATATTAACAGCAAAAGTCAATAAAGTTTTTTTTCTAAATGCAGTCGAGAAGTCCATTAAATCAAGGGTATGCTCTGGTCCCGGATATTGAAAAATCCTCCTTTGATATTTAGTAGCACTGAGGGGTCTTTTTCTGAGCGGGCCATTTGATTCCAAGTGGGAGGAAAGTTGAGTGACAACTGTTTCAAGAGTCTTTGCAACAAATGACAGACCTGTGAAGGGACAGTAGTGTAGAGGATGTTGAGGTCTGCCGATGGTTTTCATTATTGTGTGTCTGAAAGGTTGAGGGATTTACCAGCTTGAATGGTGATGTAAATTAGCCTGGTGGTGAGAGGTGGCAGTGGAGTGAGACCCAGGTTTCCAAATTTTGCTTTAAAGATGTCCTACGAAGGTAAAGAATTTTTGGAGGCCCTCTGAATTCATCCTCAGTGACTGGAGTAATAGGCAGTGGAAACACAGGATGATGGAGTGCTGAAACCTTTCAACCACTCACCCCCAGTCAAGAGATCTGGGTCTAATCCATTGCTCTTTTACTCACCACACCACCCTACTTTGAACCCAGCCATATGCAAATCAGTCTTGAACAGATGATGGACGGAATGCTGAATAAATCAAACATTCACCCCCAGTCACAGATCTGGGTTTAATCCATCGTTTTTTTGCTTACCACGCCATCCCAGTTTGGACTGAGCCATATGCAAATCAGTCTTGACCCTGCTCCTCATGGGAACAGTCCAGCCCAAACTGCCAGGCCAGGTCCTCCCTGGACCAGAAACAAGCATCCTGGGACCAGTTACGGGGTATCACCCCTCATCAGCCAGGCTAGCTTGAATCCAGTAGCACAGTGAACAGTGGGGTTGAACAGGCATGTTCTGGCAAGAGAGGGTTGACATGTCATTGTGCAGTGGAAATATTCTCTCTTAAGGCGGCAATTGTATCAACGAAGAGGTTGGTCATGCCATGAGGTTTTTAAAAAATAAAATAAAAGCCTGTTTAGCTCTTTGTGAACCAGTGAGACATCTGTTGCCGTTGTTCGATATTTGGAATGTCACCTACATTTGTACTTGGTGCATGTGGAACTGTAGGCTTTGGTGATGGGCGCATGTGTGTGTGTGAGTGCGTAACTCTTTGAAGGATGTTCATGTAGTAGGCATCGGATTCACTGAAGGATGTGGAAGGGCAGGTATCTGAATGTCGTATGAACATATATGTTGTTGTCGTGTGCCAAAGCCAGTGAGGCGTACACAGGCACCGTTGTGGAGTTGTACAGATGTCATACAGATGCGTAATTCGAGTGTGTTTAAAAGTCGAGCGCGCTTTTGGATGTAGGAGGGATTTGCACGTTATTGTAGGCTGCCTCCCATGCTGAAGGCCCTGCATGCTCGGGTTTCAGGGTGTGGTGTGGGTGTGCAGTGGGTAGTCGCGTGCTGGATGCGGTGAGGGGTGGTCAAGAGTCCGACAGGCACACAGCTGCGTGTGTCATGCGTGTACAAGAGTGCTGTGAACATTGATAACATGCAGTCGCTCGTCCTCCTCACTCCGTCCATCTCTTTCCCTCACTCCTTTCCCTATCACACTTTCGCCTGTTTTCTGTTTTATTCTCTTTCCACCCTCATGCTGTATCGCCTTTTGTGCCGTACCCTTGAGTCACCTTGACATAAACTGTTACTTCATTCCGTTTTTCTGCTTTTTTTCTGACATTGTTGACCTTCCTATACCATTCCACTGTCTACAGTCTCCCCTATTTCTGCGCCTCCCTCCTCTCTGACCATCCCCCACCCCCTGCATCCCCGCCGATCTCCGTATTTTTCTCGCCTCTGTGCCTCTCTCCCTTCCCTCTCTGGACCTCCTTTCTGCCTCTTCCTCTCTTTTACGCACCGCCCCTTCTCTTTTGCCTCCCCTTTCTGTCTCTCTATTCCTTCTCTTTATCTTCCCCACATTATCCCTCTTGTCTTCACATTTCCCCTATTCTCCTATATATCAGCCCTTGCCATAAATTCGCTGATCCCCCACCCCCATATATGCTGCCCTTGCCTGTGAATAATGCATGGATGCCACTGCTGAATTATGCACTCCGTTGTCAGTGTGCTGTGTGTTTGTTTAGGATTATGCGGCCCCCATGGACCTGGGGGCAGAGGAGGCGCGGGTGGCACGTGGAGGGTGCGAGAGGGGTCTGGCTGGGCAGAGTGCTGTCTGTGCTCACAGATTAGCCTCAGATCCAGGTTAAGTGTCTCCCCCGGGGCCCTTCCTTGGGTCGGCGGCGCGGAGAGTGATTGTATCCGGGAAGGTTACAAATGAAGTAAGGACAGACAAGGATGGATGGAAGAGATGAACCCAAGGCCTGCCAGTCAGTGCTTGCTCTCCGACAGCTCTCAGTCCCATAGTCGCATACTTGACACCGTCGTGTGGCCAGAATCATTTAGCTGGTTTACAAGTTTTAAATCCACTGACTAATATGATGATGACGTCGCTGGAAATGACATCACTGGACTGTTGGCCCCGTGATGACTTCACAGGAAATTACAATAGGGGTCTTACGTCAGAGAAAATAACCATGTGGTGTCTGACCCGGACGACATCGAAGGAAATGCATATCAGGGCATAAGTAACTGACCTTTGAGCTTTAACATCTATGAGACATCTGTTCATCAGCAGACATATCTGCGTGGTGCAGTGATGGCAGTCAGTAGCTGCAGCAGCAGCGGCGAGACATACATAGCAGAACACCACAAGGCTTTGCAGACCCCTATTTTCAATTCCTTCTTGTTTTGCCAGCTGGTTTACCTTCTACCAAAAGCAGTGGGAAGACTGGGAAATCTGTAGGCTGTAGTCTGGGTGAAAAAGACCACCTGCCTCCTACATCAGTAGGGTTGGAAAGTACACAGGCAGAGTAGAGCGTCACTCAGCGACCTCGACCCCTCTGTTCAGAAGAGTCAATCGTGCCCCTCTGTGGGACTTGGAACCCGCAGCCGAGGTGTATTGCACTATAAAATGCGTACCATTTAATTGGCAATCAATAGTTCCATTATTCAAGTGTCAGAAGCGCAATAGGTGGTGAATTCCATGTGATATACTTTTCTCTCCTGAATTCATGACGTCAGGATAGCATGTTTCCAAGGTCAGGCCAATAGGTTTAACCGAACGAACTCATTTCTACAACTGACATAAAACATTAGGGGCCTAATTAGGATGTCGGTCGGAGTTTTCTCCGACCGACCGACCTCCCTGCGGTTTCGAGACCCACCGACCTCGGGGTCAGCAGGCCAAATCCGCAATTACAATGCGACCGCACATAGGGACCTATTACGATGGCGGGCGGACAAAGTCCGCCCGCCACCGTAACGGTGAATGGGACCGTCCGCCAGAGGTGCGGTGGTCCCGCTGTGGGCATTAGGATGCCACCGCCACGGTGGCGGTGGCATCCCCCATCCACAACATTGTGGCGGGCGGTGCGCACAGCACCGCCCGCCACAATGCTGTGGATGCACGTTGTGCATTGGCATGCACAAGGTGACAGGCACCGCGCGGTGCCTGCCACCTTGTCCACGCCAATGTAGGGGGGTACCACAGGTACCCCCCATGTGCACCCCCCAACACTCCAGGGGCCCGCAACGGGCCCCCAAAAGCAAAGACTGTATGCCTTTCCTTGGCGGCAACGCCACCATGGAAAGGCTGATCACTGGCTGCATCGCAATATGGATGGCGGTGTCTTGCAGACACCGCCACCATATTGCGCCCGTTTTCCGCCCGGTCGACAAGTCGACCGGCGGACGGTCTTCCCGTCCGCCGCGGACCCCCCAGCCATCCTAATATGGCGGGGGGTCATTCAGGCATGGATGGTGGGCGGATCGCCCCCGCCGGTGGCTACTGCCGGCCCGGCGGGGGCGATCCGCCCGCCATCCTAATGGGCCCCATAGTGCGGTTGCAAAATCCCATTTCCCTATGGGAGCTTGTGAGGTGGTCGGAAACCGACCACAGCACAAGCTCCCATAGAGAAATGGGAGTCCCTGTAAATCCCTGCACCGTGTGGCAAGGATTTACAGGGGGGCATCATAGGTGCCCCATCGGCCCCCAACCGGAGGCCGTAGAGAAAGAAGGGCCCTGCTAGGGGCCCCCAAAGTCGCTTTCCAACAGGCTCTTCATGTCGGAAAGCCCCACATGGAAAGCCTGTCGGAAACCTACATCATAATCCCGACGGCGGAAACGCAGTCCGCACGGGATTATGTGTGGTTTATGACTGGCCCACGGGCTCCATGAGCTTGTCAGAAGCCAGCTGAAATGACCGGCCGGTTTGAATTCCGACCGCCGGAATTCAAACCAAGGATGTCGGTCGGAGGCTTTGAGACTGACATCCTAATTAGGCCCAAAGTTTTCAAATAAAAGCCATGGACATGAAGCATGATGTACTAACGACGTGGAGAGAGGCAGCACAACTAGTGCTTTTAGCCAATAGATGGTGAATATAGCCTCCTGCATGACACTGTGAGGATACCAAGGAGTAACATAACATATTTTCTCCCCCCTCTCCCCATGATCATTCTTTTCCTTTCCCATCCTTTGCTTACTCCTCCTTCAACCTCCCACCTGTAAAATTGCATAAAAAACATGTTGTGATGTGTAATTGGCATTGCATTTATATAGCGCTTACTACCCCTGGTGAGGTATTGAAGCACTTTATGTCGAGCAGCACACTGCTTTGCAACCCAAGGTTAGTGGCTCGTCCAGTGTTAATGGTTATTGAGATTAGTCTTGTGCATGGAAGACACACAAACATATGCACTAAAGCCCATATTGCAATATGCCAACAAATTGTGCTGCTTCCCAGACACAAAATGCACACCTGGTAAACACTGAGGGCTAGCTGTACGAAGATTAGGATTAGCGATTTCCTAATTGCGATTTTTGCGAATTGCAGTTAGGAAATTGTCATTCCTAATGTATGAAACTCATTGATTTTCATTTAGCGATTCGTAGTGGGTCGCAAATAGACATATCTCATGAATGTTAATGAGGTAGGTCGCAATTTGTGACCCACTAGGATTCACTGACATTACAGAGAAAGGTGGCCTGCTGGGGTCAGCATACCACCATGTCTGTGATTGCTTTTAAATAAAGCAATTTTTCTTTTTTTAAACACAGCCAGTTTTTTAAAGGAAACGTTTACGTCTACGTTTTTAAGAATAGGCAGTTGTCCCTTGGACCACTGCCTGCTCTTAAAACATATTTTTCAACCATTCCCATGACACATCAGATGTAACCACATGCCAGCACTGCAGATAAGACTGACTGAACAGTCAAAACCCAAATAGAAGTTGGGGTTAGAAAGAAAGAGGTGGAAGGATGAGAGCCTTTCATAAAACCAGCATATAGAGCATAGCCGTGACCTTTAACCCTGGACTGCACCGTCGCAGCTTCTGTGTGAATGTCAAATGGAGAGGGCACCCTAAGGAGTTGACAAACTGCGGACTGCGGTATTATGGGGCCATCCTGAGGAACAGGGAAAGGAATAGAGCCAAGACCAGTACATGTAAGATGGTAAGTTATCTGCATAAGTTAATATGTCCGCCCCAGAGTTCTGTGTCTAACCTCTAAGTCATAGATCCAAATCCCAGCTAGTGCATACTACATATTTGCATGTGCTCAGGCATTCTTTTGCATGTGCAAATGCTTAGTGATTCCCATAGTTAATTTTTTTTTTTTTAAAGTTTCATATGAGGATATTGAAACAATTAATCTGTTACACATTTCTGTTGACTTCTTTGAAAATTAGGAATTACAAATTACATATTACTTTTTAATACTCCGGTACTCCCGCTTCACTGCTGTAAGGAGCATGAGCTTTTGAATGGAACTGAACAATTGACTTTGAAAAAGTAACTTATTTCCACTTCACAAGAGTATTTTCGAAGTATATGGTTCAATGAAGAATAATTTCATTTTCTGCCTGAAGTTGATAATTCTTCGTCTGGTAGCCATCCTCTTAGTTTAATATGGATACCTTTGTTAGCAGCAGAGGTTGTACACACATTTGATTTATAGAAATGTTTATGAACCAGTAATCCAGCAATGGATATCCAAAATGTGAACCTGAAACAACCAGATACAACATGGTTGTAATGTGGCGTGTTGCAATCTCATGTGCCATGACGTGTGTGCTGAGTGTGTGCACTTGGCATTAGGCCTAAAACGGGACATTCGAAAAGGATTCGATGTTCTGTTGGCGTGGCGTGGTTGTACAGAGCAAAGTTTCTACTGGACTGGCTTATGGCAGCTTGGGCGTGGGAATAGTGTTCATTGTCTGGTACGACTCCAAGGGTGTTGGAGGGGACTTCTAAGTCAACATAGAGAGAGAAGGATATAAGAGAAGTAATGACTTGCATTGATGCATGGTAAAACTTTGTGTTCCATGGCTTGTCGACTTTCGCCAAGCTCGCGCATGACTTGCGTCCCCGCAAGTTATTGTTTTTTCCTCTTTTCGGTCCCTTCAGGTTTGTGTCCAAGGAGATTCTGGATTCTTTCTTGTTTCTCCCCTCAGCTTCTGCTTTATCTAAGTACCTCCATTCTTCAGGATACTATATATGACTGGCATTCTGCAGCTGGTTCCCTGCTGCAGCCCCGGATTAACAAAGCCGCATCTGACTGGAGCCAGTGAGTAACAACTGCAAAGTGGGTATTGGCTGTATCCTATTTCTGCTATAATGCCTATATTCAGCCTTTTGGTGCCAGTCTCTGCATAACTATATACAAGACCATCCTGCTGAGGTTCTGAGACACATGCTTGGCCTTACACCTACCCATATGTTCTGGTGAATCTTGAGGAAACACAGCTATGTTTTTGCCTCTTTCTCAGTCCTGGCCATTCAAACTTCCACCTGAGAAACACCCAGTTTACCTGCTCAGATCAACTGTAGGTGCAGATGATAAAATCCAGGGATGGGGGTGAGTCGGTGATTAACTTGAGCAGGTGGCTGCAGGTGGGGCCCTCCGGCACTCATTTTTGGGGACCGGCACTTACACTTTTTCTAATGAAACTTTGACCCAGAGCGAGTGATACATAAACAGAAACGGGGAGGAAGAAAAAGACGGGAAAACAGTGACAAAGGGAGAAAGTAGGGATGAAAAAGAACCCGCAAGAGAGGAATAAAGGGGCAGAGAGTGTCTGGTGGTGCAAGTAAGAAGCATGAGATGGAATCCTGGTTCACTGATAGAATTTCGACCCCAAAAATATCCCCATACACAAATATCGGGTTATAAATATCGATGTCAAAAATATCGACATCCTATATTTATAATAATAAGTACAAAAATATCGGAAAAAAATATCGATGTAAAAAATATAGTTGTACAAAATATCGATTTTAATATATGTATAAAAAATAATATTAAATATATTAAATAATAAAATGAACTTTAAAAAATAAATTAGATTTAATATACATTTTAACAAATATAACAAATACATTTAATTAAAAAAATTTAAACATATCTATATAAAATGTAATATATATATATATATTTACTTTATAACAATTAATAAACTATAAACTATTAATTTTAATTTATTTTATAATTGTATATATGAAAATTTACAAATAAATATATATATATATATATATATAGATATACCAATAACATAAAATCTAATAAAAAACATTATACTATAAATTAAAACATTAAACTATTTAAAGGTCTTTAAACTTAAATTTTCCACTTCAGTGAGTGCAACAGTAGGGAAAGTGTTGGATAGCGGAGGGGTAAAAATTACTATTCCACTCCAGTGAGTGCAACAGTAGGGAAAGTGTTGGATAGCGGAGGGGTAAAAAAAACTATTCCCACTCCAGTGAGTGCAACAGTAGGGAAAGTGTTGGATAGCGGAGGGGTAAAAATTACTATTCCCACTCCAGTGAGTGCAACAGTAGGGAAAGTGTTGGATAGCGGAGTGGTAAAAATGACTATTCCCACTCCATTGAGTGCAACAGTAGGGAAACTGTTGGATAGCGTAGGGGTAAAAATGACTATTCCCACTCCAGTTAGTGCAACAGTAGGGAAACTGTTGGATAGCGGAGGAATAAAAATGACTATTCCCACTCCAGTGATTGCAACAGTAGGGAAAGTGCTGGATAGCGGTGGGATAAAAATTACTATTTCCACTGCAGTGAGTGCAACAGTAGGTGAAAGTGTTAGATGACGGATGAATAAAAATGACTATTGCCACTCCTTTGAGTGCAACAGTAGGGAAAGTGTTGGATAGCGGAGGGGTAAAAATTAATATTCCCACTCCAGTCAGTTCAAAATTAAAAACAAACAAAATATCACCAACACAAAATATTAAAAAATAAAAAAAATGAAAAATATATAAAAATATTTAAAAAATCTAAAAAATAGAAACATATTATAATGTTAAATAGATATGACAACTACCTAGAAATATTAGATTAAATAAATTTAGAAATAATTTACAAACAAATAACTATTTTTAATTAGAAAGTATTTATAAACAAAAACATTAATTATTACATAAATGTGATCTTTTTTATTTCCTACCCTATAACACCGCACAATTCACAACACCCATCTAAATTTAAAAAAAATGTACTTCCACAATTAACATAATTAACTATCAATTAAAAAAATATTATTAATTAAAAAAATTAAAACAGATAAAAATGAATTTACTCCCTAAACGTTACCCCTATAAAACCAAAACTCACACACAAAAAAAAACAATTATCCTAATTAATTATCAATTGATGAATTAATATTAATGATCAACTAATTATTAATTAATTAAACATAAATTACTTTCCACCCTCTACCCCTATAACCTCACAACCCACACCTAAAAATCATTACACTATTTCATAATCAATTTTAAAATAAATTAATATCAATTAACTACTTAATAATTAATTAAAAATAAATTACTTCCCACCTTTTACCACTATAAACCCCACAACTCACATCTAAAATTAATTACACAATTGCCTTATTTAGATTTTAATTAATTAATTAGCATTAACAAATAATTATTAATTAATTAAAAATAAATTACTTACCACCCTTTACCCCTATGAACCCCATAACACACTCCTAAAAAATGACACAATTAACATAATTAATTACCAATTAATTAATTCATAATAATTAACAACCAATTAATATTTACTTAATAATAAATTACTTCCCACAATTAACACTATAAAATCTAAATTAAATAAATGTTACTAAATGAAAAATAATCATTAATTTATTATAATTAAGGGGCCCATTACGATACCCGGCGTAAATAAATCCGCCAGGCATGGAAGCGGCAAAAATCCGCCCGCACACACCGTCTGAACACCGACCACGCCATTACGATTACACAAACCGAAAACCGCCATCGGCGGAAAAATCACACAAAATACCGCCCGCCATCGTCCGAGTCGGAGTCAAACCGCCCGCCACGGACGGAAACACGCACGACAACACAAAACCGCCCGCCCTCACGGCCGACACACCGCACGTGAAATTACGATCGCACCGCCATGAGCGCGGGAAAACCACAAATATACCGCCCGCCAGCGCAAACAACGCCGATGAGAATCGACACGGCAGAAACCATGGCGCCCACGTCCCTGCACAGAAACCATCCGCTCACAAAACCAATAGCACACAACATGGCCAACAAGTCCACACAGCAAGGCACGCACAAATAGACAAGCACAGTACACATCCCGAAAACACCCCCCGGACAAACAAAAACTACAAAGGCCAGAACCCCAGACACAACACACCTGAAAACAACAGACCATGAGGACACACCCACATAGGTGAGTACAAAAGCAGCACTCCCACAGACCACAACCCCTTGCTACATTGCAAACCAGAGAGGAGAGGAGAGGACACAGTGACACAGCGAGGACAACAGCACACCACAGAAACGCACACATCACAACCACCACCACCACCACCACCAAACACCGGCACCACAAACCCCCTGCACATTACACAACACACACCGCACCAGCACCACAAACACCATGGCACCACAAAGAATGCCCAAGTTCACGCCCATGGAGCTGACGGTCATGGTCGACGAGATCATCAAGGTGCACCCACAAATCTATGGGAACATGGTCCAACACACACCACTAGCCACCAGAAACAGAATGTGGAACCGGATCGTAGACCAGGTCAATGCAGTCGGGACCCTGCCCAGGAACAGAGTCGAAATTAACAAACGGTGGAATGACGTCAAGAGCCTGGTCAAGAAGAAGGAGGGCAAAAACAGAGAGCTGGCTGCCGTCACTGGCGGAGGGAATCCCGCGCTCTTCAAGACCTTCAAAGCGTGGGAGGAGAAGGTGCGAGTCATCATACATCCCGAGATCCTCGCCGGATTAGCAGGGGGAGTGGAGGCTGGTAAGTACAAACTAATGTATACCAGCACACCGCTATGTACTCACATGCACTACCACCATGCCACAGCTCCCAGGGACAAACACCCCCATGTCCAGCACACAATACACAGCACATCACACACACATGCAACAGACACCACCACACACAGCCCAAACCGAACAACTGTAAGATGCGTGGGGACATGTGTACATTCAGCCAGCCACGTAACCACCAACAGGTCCCCAAATATGCCAGAAGCGCCACAACGAGCACCCACCACACCCATGTGTCCGCCACAGCTGCACAAACCGACAAGTAACAGGTAAGTGGCAGGAACACAAAGTGCAGTGGGTGGGACGGTGGACAGCCCAAGTACAACACACACCAGGCCCCTAGTCCCACAGCACAGCAAGGAGGAGCATCCCCCACACCCCACAGCCACGTGTCAGCCACCGCAGTGCACAACGACAGCCGAAAGGCAGACATCACGGTCCACAGCAATCGGTGTCAGTGGGTGTCCAGCCACCCCCACGACCCACAACACCCCCCCACCCCCACAGACCTGCAACATGGAGCACCCCCGCTAAGAGCCATGTGGCATCCAGTACAGTGCACGCACGAACAACCTGCAGGTGGGAAACTGGACAGGGCTGGATTACTGGAGGTATGAGGACCGGCACACGACCAACACATGGGACATGTCACGTAGCAGACGAACACGCAGCACCGCCCACCGTCACGAACAAGTGAACAATGTGCACACGGACATGAACAACAGACTCACACCCCACATGACCCATCACAGACATAGCAACACCCAAGGAGCCACGTCTGCATACACAAGCCACACTGAATATAGTACCACACGGCAGCCACTGTGCAACTCATCACACACAACCGAAACACCATTGAAGTCCTGTCCATGTAGCCCCTACTGCCTGTCAACCACACACCCCACAACTACGCCTATGTAAGACAAACAACACTAGACGCAACAGAGCGGAACAACAGAAATGCACACGAACACCACTGAACCCATCAAACACACAGACACACCATGCACATACAACATACCATCCATCCCATCCGTCAGCCCCAGTCTCATGAAAGGCATGTCATCCGCACAGCTGCCACACATACAGCAGTCACGCTAAGATACATGCCCATGACCAACCATGTGCCAGAAGTCAATGAAGCGCACGACACACTGTGAGCAACAACACACAACATGGGGCCACACCCCCCCACGAGCACTGCAGTGATGCACATGGCACAGGGCAGCACGCACACCAAGGAGATGGGACAACTGCAATACGTTGGCTTTCACACACAACCATCACTCACTCATAACGATGCGTCCAATGCCATGTCCAGTAATCACAACAGACAGCAAATATGCAGGCCATGTCAAGCATGCACACACCTCAAACCATGCACTGTCATGCTGCCACAACACATGTCACGTTCGGCACCCATGGCTCACAGCATGTACCCCAAAAGCATATTCCCTCCCAAATGCGAATCTGGGGCATGGCCCCCATGTTGCCATATGCGTTCCTAAGCGTTCCATTTGAACCCCAAAAGCATATTCCCACCCAAATGCGAATCTGGGGCATGGCCCCCATGTTGCCATATGCGTTCCTAAGCGTCCCATCTGAACACCAAAAGCAAAGTACAAACCAGACCCAGGATGGGCCAGGAGCCCGCATACACCAGAGTCACAATGAGTAGGGGCACAGCAACACACCCATCGGCATGGCCAATCCGTCCCATGCCACATGTGCACAGCACACAGTCCCATTGCCAAGCACACACAACTACAAATGCTACAGCCACACACACGCCTCCGGGAAACCCATGTACGAGATTGCACGAACTGCCAATGTCAGACGACAAATACATACTTCGCCAGGTGCAACACAATAACAAATCTCATTCTCTCCACAGGTGACGAACTGCCGGATGCTGGGGATGGAGACAGCAGCCAGCACAGCCAGCCTACAAGCCCCCAACGAGGACACACGGATGTGGAGGATCTGTCCTCCTCTTCGGACACGGACCACCAAGCAGGCCCATCTGGTGTGGCAGGGCCCAGCCGCTCCCCAGGACCCCTCCTACCCACCAACCCATCATCCAGGGCTGCTGAACATTCCCAGCCCCCTGCTGCCACTGTCGTTGCGGCCACACCCATGGTCATTGCGGCCACACCCACGGTCATTGCGGCCACTACCACCACGTCTTCGCTGGCACCAGCCCCAGCGCAGGTGGTGGCCCGGCCGACTGGATCCACCCTGGGAGCCACAGCGAGGACCGTGGTGAGCAATGTGGCTAGTGGGCAGGCCGGTGGCAGCAGGACTGGTAGGAGGAGCAGGGTCAGGGAAACGCCAGCCTCCCCTGGGAGCCATGCCCTGCCTCAAATGGCCAGAGTCCTTGGGGCCTATGAGGAGGCCCAAGAACAATGGGTCAGGTCTGCTTCAGACACGCGGGAGGTGCTGGGGGTGCTGAGGTCCATGGACGCCCGTATAGGTCAACTCGTGGACCTCATGGGCCAGCTGGTGGTGGCGGTGAGGACACGGCCAGGGATAGCAGCTCCCCTCCGCCACCACCTGCCGGGGCGCAGGGTCGAGCAGCAGTGTCCAGTTCCCCTGCGTCCACAGCCAGTGAGCACACCTCAACCACCAGCATGTCGCAAGCAGGCACCCCCTCGCAAACGTGGAAGGGGCCGTCCGAAGAGGAAACAGATCTCCCGGGAGGACTTCGCACGCTCCAGTCGCAAGTGAGGCAGCCAGCCAGCCTTCCGCCAGCCTTCCTTGACCAGCCACTGCATTGACTTGCTCTACGATCCCACTCCACACAGCCAGCTGGATGGCATGTGTGTGTTGGACTATGGACATAGAACCAGTGGGTACACCCTGAGCATCACGCAGCCATGACCGACAGCTCATTGTCACTGCACGCACCACTTTTGTCATCACCTTACACACAATCACATGTCACAGTTTGGAATAAATGCACCTTTTACACTAACTGCTGTTTGTGCCCTGTGTTTTATTTGTACGGAATACAACGGCCACCTTGGGCGGAAAGGCACCTGATGCGTGGCATGGCAATGGAATCCGGAGGGCCTGTAGGGACCTAGGGGTGGGAGACAGGAACAGGAGCACATTCAATGAGTGTGTCACACACCCATCACACAGTACATGTCAACAACTACAAGCAATGTACACACATCGCACAGAGCAATAGGGCACAATGCCACAGTCACCAACAGTGGCATACTACCCTGGCCATGGAGCGTTGACACACAGCACGCAGTGAACAAACGGCCACCCTGACACAGCACACACACACCTGCACAGATACAGCCACATCAGCCGTCGTACATGGACACTCACCGTCAAGTGAAGTAGCGGGCGATGAGCTGCTGCCGCACATTCCCAGCTTCCTCCTCTCCGCTGTCCTCCTCACTCGAGCTGTCCTGGTCTGCGGGCTGGGGCCCTGGTTGATCTCCGTCATCCACAATGAGGGGGATCTGCTTCCGAATGGCCAGATTGTGCAGCATGCAGCACGCCACCACTATCTGGCACACCTTCTGTGGGGAGTACGCCAGTGCACCCCGGTGCGGTCCAGGCACCTGAACCTGGACTTGAGGAGGCCAAAGGTACGCTCGACCACACGTCTGGTCCTCCCATGTGCCTCATTGTATCGATCGTCTGCTGGGGTGCGAGGATTCCTCAATGGACTGAGCAGCCATGCCCCATTCGGATACGCAGAGTCACCTGGGTGTGAGGGACACAGAGAACCGTTGCTATTCCAACTGGACAGGGGACAGCATCGCACAACCAGCACGCTACACCACTCCACATACTCACCGACAATACAGCCACGATCCTGTTGCATATTGGCCATCAGTCGTGGCAAGATGCTGTTGCGCATTATGTGTGCGTCATGTGCCGAGCCTGGAAACTTGGCACACACGTGGGTGATCACCATGTCCGCAAGGCACACCACTTGCACATTCAGGGAGTGCGTGTGCTTCCTGTTGCGGTACAGGTGCTCAGTGGCCTGTGGTGGAACAAGGCCAACATGTGTGCAGTCAATGGCTCCAACGACGTGTGGGATTCTGCCAAGGGCATAGAATGCACCCTTCACTGCCGCCAACTCACGAGCCCTGGGGAAGCGGATGTACCTGTTTCGGTACAGCATCATGGCTGCCAGTACATCCCTCAGCACCTTGCTGAACATGGGCTGGGACATCCCTCCTCCACTGCCCACCGTGTGCTGGAATGACCCAGTGGCGAAGAAATGCATGGCGGCCATCACCTTAGCCGTGGGGGTGACAGCAGTCGGATACACCCTGCGGGGACGGAGATGGGGCTCTAACATGGCACACAGTCGATGCAGGGTTGGCCTGTCCAGCCGAAACTTCCTAATAACCTCTGTATCGTCCATGTCCGCCAGCAATTGGTATGGGCGGTCAATGTTCGGTCTCCGCCTGGGGAAAATGGCAGAGGACACATGTCAAAGCAACACACCACATAGCAATTTCGCATACACATCACTGACATGACTGAGCAAGCACATGAGCCACAGCCCAGCTGTCAAGCTGGGACGGCACGGCCACAATACACTTACACAGGTCTCCCAACAATGGCAATGGCAAGTGAGACATACCACTGCCATGTGCATGCACATGGGGATCTAGGCCCCAATGACTTGCGTGGCGTGCTGATGGGGACTGACTGCATATTCGTCAAGCGGCAACGCCACGGCAACATGGGTGTCTGCTGAGCATGGAACTGCTTCCGAGGCTGGATGAGTATGGCACACGACGACGACGATGTGGGCACAGGCTGAGCGGTCAATACAAGTGGGACCTGTGGCACGAGGGGATATGAGACAGTAGTAGGTGTCAGCACTGCACCCTATGTACAGCACTGTACGGATCACACCTCCCGAAACATTGACAGGTGTCCACATTGACAGCCCCATGCCAAGACGGCTGTGTGCTTGCAGTCACACGTCACAGGTGAGAGGTTACATTGCACGTGCCAGGTGGCAGACGTACATAGTGGGAGCTGGCATGTGTGTGCATGTGTCTCCTGTTCAGGATCCACCAGATGGGCGCTGACTCTGTACTGACCATTGGACACAGCATGTTCCGTGGAAGGCTTGTGTGTGTGGGATGGTGGCACTGGATGTGCCTCCGTTGGGTGGGGGGCCATGCACAGGGCGGGTACGTCGATGATTGCGCATTGTTGGTCACGGTGGGTGCACCAACTAAGATGTGTTGCCCTGTGTTCAATTCCTATGTCCGCATGATGATGGACTGTGGATGTGGGCAGACTACACATTGGTCGATGTGCTGTCTATATGCATGTGCCTTCACACCAGGCACAGCTGCCCCTGCACATGTGACCCCTGCTGGACTCGCTGCTGGGTCTGTGGAGCTGATGCACCGTCTGTGCGTGGGGCGGACAGCTCTCCTCACATCCCTCATTGCGCATGTCATGTCCTTGCCGCAGGTGACATGGTTCATGGAGGGCCCACATGTACGCGTGGGTAGGCTACACATGATTGTTCACTGGTCGCCACCCCCAGTCAGTGTTTCGAATGGGAAGGTTGTCGTGCTGGTGGTATGTTCGATGTGGCGGATGGGCGAGCCTAGGTGCGGGCTTACATTCCGGACATGGGGGGTAGTTGGATTGGCGACTAGTTGCAGTACACACGGAACACGTCTCTTCCTTTCCACATCTGGGTCATCCCTTGTACTAACTGACAGTGATATAGTCATCTTCGCCCCAGCCCTCATGTCCTCCCCTCGCTCCCCCAATATGCATGCTCACCTGCGAGGCTAGCGCTTGCACAGGCAGCCCCAAGCTCGCACCAGAGAGGGCAAGGAGTGTATGTGTGGGTCCAGTTGCAAGAGTGGGCTGTCTCAGTGTATGATGTGTGGCGGGACGCCGTCCACCTGCGTGGTGCCCCAAATGGAGACCCGGCCTGCATGGACTATGCATCACAGTCTTCGCCTTCCGGATCCGCCACCTGCGACACCCAGTGGCTGTGGCTGCCCTTGCGGCCATGCCGCGTCCGTCTGTGGCTGATGGCCCACACATTCACTCTTTGGCCTCTCTGGGGAGGGCTCGGGGGTGGTGGCGCACGCGCTTGCACTTAGTCGCAATGGCATGTGGCGTGGTTGGTATGATGGGCAATGGATGGGATGGTGCGAGCCACCTCCCGTGACGTCAGTGCTGCTCGTGCTGTGGTGCGTCCCCCTACACTTCCATTTGACTTTTTGCCATGCTAGACGTTGAGGTTCTCTTGCCTGCGTGATATGACCAGGAGGAGCGCGAGGAGACCTCTCACACACCATGCTCCACTGCCATCCCGTGCCCTGTATCGCCTGTGCGGATTGACTATGTTGGGGTTACACCTGGTCGACTGGGGCTGTGTGTGCCTTGTCAAGGGGCATGGCGGGCGCACAACAGGATCCAGCTTGTCCACAGAGGGTGGGCTGAGGTGCGCCTGGTACCGCTATGTACGTGTGCCTGGCTGCTGTGCACACACGTGTTCACTCCCCCGACAGGTGTCCTCTCACAATGCCCAGGGAAGCGGTGGTGTACTGTTCATGACCCCTCCCAACACGGCGTGCTCCAACTTGGCATGTGCGCATCTACCCGTCGCACCCACCCACCTGTGCACTGCGTCCATACGACTTCACACGACACATGTGTGTCTTCCACAGTTGTGCTACTCATTTGCGTTGACATCCAATACCAGTGGACTACATGGTCATGTCACGACTGCCGTGTACTTCACATACTCTCATCCTCTCTCATTCGTACATGTGAAATGAGTCAGCGGAGACAGTTTTGGTTTCAAACATTATATTGAGTCTTCTGTCCTCTGTGATGCAGTATAGTGGACACTACTGGCAGCGGAATACATGTTGAGGATATACTGAGCATGATTGCAAATGGGATAGGGTGTGGGGTTACATGTGATTGGCTGTTGCATGTGGGATGTGGGCTTCAGAGTGACATCTGCTTGGCCAAGGCTGTGCTAATGTACATTTACGTATAGCTGCGGAGCTGCGGACTTTGACACAGACGGTATACATGTAGCCTACCAGACCGCTTGGCATCATGGGCACAGTCCATCTCAGTTCCATGTGACAGGTTTGCTGCGGTTGTTCCTCATGCACGCGTGCATGTGAGATGACATCAGGGCATGTGCTTGCGTGCATGCAGCGGCGTGCCACTTGTTGTTGCACTGTGGTGGTTACTGGACATGTCACAGTCACTGGGGTTGTGTTGTTGTTGTATGCACTTGTCGTCCATGCAAAGGTCCTGGTATGGGATTCCCGGGGCGGGGGTGGGAGGGGTGCAGCACCCACAGACTCCAGGCAACCTATTCATGTCCACTGAGCGGTGTGTGTGTCCATGGGCGCTGGATCCATGTCGTGTCCTGGTTGTTCGTGCAGTTCCGTCCATGTGGGTGCGATACACAGAGCCCATGCCACTGCCTCCCACGATGCATGCGGTGTTCCTGGATGTGATGGGGAACAGTGTGCATGTCCCGGTCATATCCGATGTCATGGCGATGTCGTTGATGGTGTGGTTACAGTTGCCGGTCGTTTGGTATGGCTGTTGTGGTTGTGACTGGCCAGTCCGTGCGGAAGCTAAGCATGGGTGCGGGGTTGGACATCATAGGTCACTCGGGGAACCTGCGTTGTGGTCCGACGTATTTACAGGTTGTCAGGTATGCGATGCCGTCCAGCAGGGCTTCCATGTCATTGGTGGTGTACATGTTTGCCAGCCAATGAAGCGGATGGTGGCTGTCAAGGTGTTGTTCGTAGGTTGTCCCTTGGAGGACCATGATGGGGCATGCTGGGTGACATTCGATGTAGCTGTTATCGATGATCCGTCGTGTGGAGGCACAGTGGTCCCATTTCAGTGCGGGTGCGATGTTGGCCACATACGCCATGCCCCCATAGGCAGAGCAGGCCCTGTCGTGTGCGTCCAGAGGGAGGAGTAGTGGTAGCAGGTCCGCCTTCAGACATGCCGGGTTGGAGAGGCATATCTCGACGGGATGCTGGTAGGGACACCTCCGACAGTAGAAGACGGGCATGACGCAGCTGAACAATGTGATGCGGTAAGTCAGTCGGTAACTTACGTTCAGCAGGGACAGGAGATCGCATCCCAATGTATGGCACAGGTTGGTTTTGTACAGCTTGAGCTGTTCGGCGTAGTTGGGTAGGTGTGTTGCGGTTGCCATTTCGCAGCGGTTCGTTGAGGTGGCGTGCTCCGGCTGTGTGTGCAGTCTGCAATGTGCACGCTCCGGGGTTGCTGTGAGCTCTGTGTAGTCGTAGGGAGACAGGACTTGTGTTCTGTTGGCTTGTTTGGAGGACACGGGCCCTCTTCCCACATGCTTCTCAGACAGTTCAAGGTCAGTGCTGTGTGACTCCTTCCAATTAACTTGCATGTGGCCGACATGGGGGAGTGTTTTCTTCTTTCTTCCCCGTCCGTTGTGTGCTTCTGTGATATGCGCTATCTGCCCTGTGGTCGGTCTCCTCGGCATGCCTGTGTTGGTCTATTCTTGGACAATGGCTGTATTCACCGGCTTCTGTCGTAGGGCTGTGGTTTCGGAGTTGGAATGGAAGGTCATTCAGTGCTGTCTGCTCTCCCTTGTGTGGGCGGCAGGCTGCCTTTCCGCTCTGCGTTGGGCCTTGTGTGTGAATGTTATTCTTGGGCCACCTGTTGTCGGTCCCCGTGCTCTTTGGTGTTCCGTTTTATATGTCTTGTTCATATGTGCAGGGTGGTATGGGTTTTTCAGTGTGGTACTGGCGTTCCTCTTCCCGAAGGGGCCCTGCTTCTCCTAGTTGGTGTTGCCGCCGCTGTGTGCTACGCCATGTTTGTTACACTGGGGTGTGTCCTGCTGTTGCGTGACTTCACTGACATGTGTGCGTCGGTTGTGTGGCGTTGGGTGTTGTCCGTGATTTGGGCGTTGGGGACATGTCTGTGGCAGGCCTGTCACGTGTCATGTGCGTTCGGGGTGGGGCTGATGTGTGTGCTGCTTGGTTGTGTCCCTGTGTCTGTGTGCGACGCATGCATGGCGCTGCGGTTGGCCTCTGCGTTGTGCGCATGTGTGGCGGCGTCATCGCCGCTTTGGGGCCGTGACGGGGTGGTTGGTTCCTAGTCCCAGGTGGTGTGTACACATGTGTTCCGCGATGTTACGATTTGGCCTGTGTGTCATATGTGGATGCACTGGTGGATGTGTAGTGTACACGCGCTGGTGGGGGGTTGTCCGCTTTTTCCGCCCTTGCACTGTGTGCGCTGTTTGCGTGCACTTGTTGTGTGTGTGCCTACCTGCGTCTCCGCGGTACGTTGCGTCCTTGGTGGTGCATCAGCAGAAGCATGGGAAGGGCCTGCAGTGCTGGATTCATGCTCGGGGTGCCGCTTCTTCGTTGTCCGTGCTCTGCGTCCGTGTTACCGCCTCTCTTTCACGTACGGTATCTCTTGGCCGTGGGAGCCGTTTGTTTGCGGCATCGTAATTTATGCGCCGGGCGGGACGTGATTTCGTCGGACGGTGTGTGTCAGTTGGGCTGCGCCGCTACGTGTACGGGCGCACTTTGATGGCGGACGGTGTTGCTGGCTTGCCGGCGGTGTTTGGCCTACTTTTCGCATCGTAATTGGACGGGCGTGTGGACTGCTGCGTGCCAGCGGTAACTGGTGGTTTTTGCATCCGCCAGCACGGCGGTTGTGCTTCCGCCCGCCATCGTAATGAGCCCCTTAATGACATATCCATTTGAAACAAGCATTTAATTTTAAGAAAGTCAGCAAAAACCTTGTATTTATGAGCAAGACAGTTTTGTTAAAAAAAACGAAGTAAACATTGTACTTGAAATAGTGCCAACAAGTGGCAAGTAAATAAGTGGGACAAGATGCACGCTTTTCACAGCGTACTTACTGACAGTTCTCGCTGCTTAAATGCAGCTTCTCATACAGCGTGCCTGGTGGTCAGGGCCCTGGGGTGTATAGTTTGAATGAATAATCCATTCAACTGTGGTGATGCGGACACCAGCCCTAGTCTGACCCTGATGTGTGGGACTTGACAGGACTGCAAAGGTGGAGAGTGCACATGCTTCAAAATTTCAAAGTATATTTCTGTAACACATAGAATCTTTGACATTATCATGTCACATTATAGCACCGCATTGAGAAGTATTTATTAATAGTGATAGTGTTTAAACATGAACTTAGAATCATTCTACCCCTGCCCCCACCCTGGCGACAGTGCCATTAGTGCACTAAGAGGCAGGACAGTTGTGAACTCTGTATGTGGGCTAGATTCCTATAGCTAGAGCAATATACAGTCTTTTAAATGGAACAAGCTATTTTTTTTGAAGATCTTGCATTCTGAACATGTAATGTGTTTAAAAACTAAAGGAAATACAGATTGGTAAAATAAAATATATACAAATGTAAACTTACCTTGCTAGGCTATCCTGCGGGATGGTGGGATGAGGCCAGGGTTGGTGTGCTGCATGTCTCTGTAGAGGGGTGTCCGATGATGATTCCCAGCAACACTGCACACAGAGGAGCGGAAAGTGAAAGCCCTACTCTGGCTGAAATGCTATAAAGCAGAAGCATGCTCAGTGTATTCTGTTTGCAGCATGCTGCATGAGACTCAACATCACAGGGTCATGAGTTGAATCTTATGACTCTGTGATGTCATGCCATAATAGTTAAAATGCATTTTCATTTCCAAAATGCGGCATTTCCTTGTAGTACGTTGTAAAAAAATTAATAAATAACCCCTCCCTTTCCTGGTGAGCAGTCAAAATATCGAAAATAAAATATCGACATACACTAATATCGAAGTCACAATATCGAAGGGACAGAATATTGATGTTAAGAATATCGATGGACAGAATATCGACCCTAAGGTAAGTAATATCGATTTTTTTATATCGATGTAAGTAATATCGAAGTTAGTAATATCGAAATCAAACATATCGATGTTACTAATATCGATGTTACTAATATCGATATTTGTATTATTGTTATGTATTTTGTTATGTTTTTAATATGTATGTGTTATATGTGTTTTTGTTAAGTGTTCTACTTGTCTAAAAATATATGTATACAATTTTTATATGTTAATAATGTTTTTTTAAGTTTTTTTTTTTTTTTGTACCGTAGCGGGTTGTGGGTTTATAGGGGAATAGGGTGGGAAGTAATTTAATTATACTAAATTAATTATTAATTTTTAGGAATTATAAATTAATTTTAATTATTTTTTGCGTTTAAGTTCTGTAGCGGGTTGTGGGTTTATAGAGGAATAGGGTGGGAAGTAATTTAATTGTAATTAAGTTATAATTAATTTTAATTAATTGGTATTGATAATTATATTATTGTTAATTAATTAATAATTGGTAATTAATTTTTATTAATTGGTTATTAATTTTATTAATTGATTAATAGATCATTATGTAATTTAAATGTAATTAAGTTATAATTTATTTTAATTAATTGGTATTGATAATTATATTATTGTTAATTAATTAATAATTGGAAATTAATTTGTATTAATTGGTTATTAATTTTTATTAATTGATTAATTGATCATTAAGTTAAGTGTATTATTTTATTATTGGAGTGTGTTGTGCGTTTATAGGGGAATACTTTTGGAAGTAATTGAAATCTAATTAAGTAATTATTAAATTTATTTTTGAGTATTGATAATTAATTTATTGGACATTAATTATTAATTGGTAATTTTTTTAATTAGAATTTTTGGTTCTAAAAATCAATTTATTGTTGTTTTATCATTAATTGGTAATTAAATATTATTAAATATTATTTATTCATAAATTTAATTAATATATTAAGAAGTAATTATTAATTTATAATTAATGTTTAATTATTATTATTATTGGTATAAAAAGCATTTAATTGTTCAATATTAGTTAATTGGTAATTAAGTTTTAATAATTTATATGTTTTTTGTTATTAAAAATATTTTATTGTTCAATATTTATTATTTAGTAATTAATATTTATTAATTATTATTTATTGGTATTTATTATTAATTTATTGTTAATACATTTTCTATTGGTAATTATGTTTTTAATAATTATTTATTGGTATTGGTAAATAGTTTAGAGTTATTTAATAATTCATTAATTATTTTAAAAAATTATTTTATTTATAAGTATGTTATTTGTAACTTCTACGCTATCCAACACTTTCCCTACTGTTGCACTCTCTGGAGTTGGGATAGTAATTTTTACCCCTACGCTATCCAACACTTTCCCTACTGTTGCACTCTCTGGAGTTGGAATAGTAATTTTTACCCCTACGCTATCCAACACTTTCCCTACTGTTGCACTCACTGGAGTGGGAATATTCATTTTTACCCTCCCGCTATCCAACGCTTTCCCTACTGTTGCACTCCCTGGAGTGGGAATAGTAATTTTTACCCCTACGCTATCCAACACTTTCCCTACTGTTGCACTCACTGGAGTGGGAATAGTAATTTTTACCCTTACGCTATCCAACGCTTTCCCTACGGTTGCACTCACTGCAGTGGGAATATAAATTTTTACCCTCTCGCTATCCAACGTTTTCCCTACTGTTGCACTACCTGGAGTGGGAATAGTAATTTTTACCCCTACGCTATCCAACACTTTCCCTACTGTTGCACTCTCTGGAGTTGGAATAGTAATTTTTACCCCTACGCTATCCAACACTTTCCCTACTGTTGCACTCACTGGAGTGGGAATATTCATTTTTACCCTCCCGCTATCCAACGCTTTCCCTACTGTTGCACTCCCTGGAGTGGGAATAGTAATTTTTACCCCTACGCTATCCAACACTTTCCCTACTGTTGCACTCTCTGGAGTTGGAATAGTAATTTTTACCCCTACGCTATCCAACACTTTCCCTACTGTTGCACTCTCTGGAGTTGGGATAGTAATTTTTACCCCTACGCTATCCAACACTTTCCCTACTGTTGCACTCTCTGGAGTTGGAATAGTAATTTTTACCCCTACGCTATCCAACACTTTCCCTACTGTTGCACTCACTGGAGTGGGAATATTCATTTTTACCCTCCCGCTATCCAACGCTTTCCCTACTGTTGCACTCCCTGGAGTGGGAATAGTAATTTTTCCCCCTACGCTATCCAACACTTTCCCTACTGTTGCACTCACTGGAGTGGGAATAGTAATTTTTACCCTTACGCTATCCAACGCTTTCCCTACGGTTGCACTCACTGCAGTGGGAATATACATTTTTACCCTCTCGCTATCCAACGTTTTCCCTACTGTTGCACTACCTGGAGTGGGAATAGTAATTTTTACCCCTACGCCATCCAATACTTTCTCTACTGTTGCACTCTCTAGAGTGGGAATAGTAATTTTAACCTCTACGCTATCCAACATTTTTTCTTACTGTTGTTTTTTTGGGAGTTGCAATAGTAGTTTTATTCCCTCCGCTATTTAATATTTTTTGTATTATTTTAGTTAATGTAGTATATAATTAATTTTACAAATATTAAAAGTAAAAAATTTTTTTACATTTGTTATACATAATTATTTCATTTTTATTTATGTTATTCTTTTATGTGTATAGATGTATTTGTAATTTATAATATTTTTTAATAATTTATAATTTATTAAAATAATTATTAAAACGTATTATTAAGTAAGTATATATATTATATATTATATGTATATGTTTAATTAATGTTTTATTAAATTATATGTTACTTATTAATTTTAAACATTATAAAATATTTTTAACTATGTTTGTTTTATTTATAAGTATTATTTAGTTTATTTTACATTTTTTTTTAACAAAAAACCCCGATATTTTTGATAACGATATTTTTGACATCGATATTTTTCTCTCGATATTTTTGTACTTACCATGTTGTAGATAGGATATCGATATTGTTGACATCGATATTCTTGCTCCGATATTTTTGTAGGTCGATTTTTTGACCTTCGATATTTTGTCAGTGATCCCCCTTTCCTACATCATCACAGGGATGGGTGGATCAGTTATGCTTGATGACCCCATCCAGTGACAACTTATGAAAGGGAGGATCATCATGTTGCAGATTAAGATATAAGTAGCCTTGGGAGGTACAGGTCTTAAACTGTACCCAACCAGGGCTGCCTTAAAGCATGACGCTGCCTCGCTTCGTATTGTTAGAATGGAAAATATGCTTTCGCATTGTTTTATGTAAAAGTTAGCATTCGCTGCACCATTTTGTGTATGGCCGCCATTTTGAATTATAATCGAAACTAATCCTTTGCCATTTCTGAGAAATGGCCTTCTCTATGTTATGTTTCTTCGGAGCTGAGTTTTGCTACAACTAATGAATACCCTGTTCTTATTAGTGCATACCTTTCTCGTTGGATATAGGCCTTCTCCCACTTGTCTAGTGGTGGGCACAGGCAGAGTGACCTTGAATAGTAGATAACGTGTGCCCGGTCTCAGAATCGAAACTTACTCCTTTGGAATTTACTGTCCAGCTGCATCAGCTTGGAAAATTCCATGGTGGGCGTGCTTTTACTGGTTTCTAAATGTACATAATGTATCGTTATGCTTGCTGATGTCAGTCCCTCTGCAGCACTCCCTAGAGACTGGGCAGACAGGGCTCCGCTCTGAGCGTACTCTGAATAAACAGATATTGGTTTGTATTCTCTACTGTCTGACCGACTCTTCATTTGGTATGGAAGGCTGAGAGGTGGTCTTGTGTGACCCGGGTGACCAGAATCGGGTCACTTCCTTCAGTATGTGGGAGGTCTCAAAGGAACTCCAAATATTGCATTGCAGGGGTGGCACTATGTCAACTCGTATTTCCTTAGGCTATTAAGCAATCTTGTGACACATGCGCACTAGCTCTTGTGTTGCAAGTAACGTGCCTGCCTGACTGCCCTGTCTGACACCCTTGTCTGAGAGAGCATCATCACTCACCATCAGGCATGCAGCAGAGCAGGAGTCAGATGGCTTACACATTTCTTTTAGAATGCTAAGTAACATCGCCACTGGTGTTACTCAGCATTCTAAAAGAAATGTGGATGCCGGTAATTGCTATTTGCAATTACCATTGTGGTAATTGCAAATAGTAATTACTGGCATGACCCAAGCAGCGCAGGCAAATAGGGTGGGTGGAGCCCCTGTGCCCTATCAAAGAAACCACCGCTGTTTTGGAGGTTAGAGGTATAGAGGTATACATGCGAACATGACTCTGAATGAGAAACTGACTCATATTAGGCTTTATTCGATATAAATTACCATTGTGAGTTGAAGAACTATTGTATTCTCGGTGAGAAGATGAGGAGTGATCCTCTTCCCAGGAGAGCAGTGAATGCTGATTTGCTGTAAGAAGAATGAAGAGACAAATTGTTACTGACTTTCATAAAATGTATTGTTTATATAAATGGGTGTTCCCAGAGTAGGTTACCACTCTTTTGTCACTTTTGCTAAACCATTTTGCTGCTTCTCTCAAAGACGTTCCAGATCAATTTACTTAGACATTACGTCGTGTTGCTCTGAGACTTTATTGAGTTTCTTGAACCTCTCTTTATAGGAAATTCTGCTTTTACCTTTTGATCTATTTGAGCTGATTTATTGCTGAAGCTTTATACTTTCTCTCACTCTCTCGTTTCAGAACTCTTTATGGGTTCTAACTGACTAATTTCTTCCATATTCTTAGAATAGGGATTTTTTCCTTTGTGGAACGTGCTTAATGCATTTGATCAAACTTCTTATTTATTAATTGATTTTAATAAGATTCTCATGACTAAAACTTGATGAATTTACTTGTGACTCAATAAAGATGATCTACTAAAAGATTTTTATTAATAAAACCCTTTAGACTTACACCTAACTCTATTGACTGAAAATATTAATGATTGCGATGATAAGTTATTTGATGCATCACTCTCCTTTTCTCTAAAACAACAGAAAAGACCCATGCAGCCCTAGGACGTTAAACAGAGTGGGAACTACCCAGATGATTGTAAACTGATAACCTTTCATTTAAAACTTATTGTCACTCCAGCAAACTTGGTAGCAGAGATATGTTTTTCGTTATGAGAAGGGGAGCTATAAATAATTACCCCGAGCTAAAGAAATGCCCATTTCCCATTGCCTCAAGCTTAGAATCCGGAAACTGACAACTTGTGATTTCGAAGGAGGTTGCTGTATTGAAGGTATGAGTATCAATAGGGTTTTGCATTGTGAATATTGATCACTGTTGTGTTTATTTAGTGAGATGTTGGTGTATGTGTGTTGAGTGAATTGGTGATGTTTATGTTCTTATTTTAAAGAAGTGAATAAGTTGAAAAGGTTATCAGGCTCAAAGTAACTTAAGATCCGGGATACATAAATTGATATTGAGATAGTTGTATAATACACTATATGGTTGTTGTCTGCTAGAAGATTTGTGGTGTAGTACATGAGGTACCGTCGACTACACAATTGAGATAGGGATTGTAATGATTTGTTGTGATTTTATTAACATTGGTTGATGTTAGTAAAACCTACCTGCACAAAGGTGAAGCTGCATTGTTTAGGGTGAATTCGGCTGGTCCAGATTTCATTCATGTATGTGCAAAATGTTTTTGTTTGGAAGAGTCAGAGGGTATTAAAACCTTAATATTCCAATTGTTGAATAGTGGTCACTTCTTTAGAGGAGCAGACAAAGGTTTGTTTATTTTGCATTCGCTTAGAATTGGAGAACTGTGTATGTATGAGAGAAATTGTAAAGGAGAGTGAACTGCTACGAGGAGTGAGATCATGTGTCATAGTGTGCCACGCTGTGATTGATTGGTTGATGTACTGTTGTGCTCTTATTGGTTAATGACAAAACAGAGCGCCACGCTGTTATAGGTCAACTTGTTTTGTAAGTGCCCCATTGAGATTGGTTAGCAAGCCTTTAAGTATTAAAGCTTTAACAGAATTGGAGAAAAGAAATCTGATGTTTATGGAAAAGGATCAAAACATTGTTTTTTTTATTTCGTTGTTTGCTATTTAATGAATAATCGGAAATCATGAAATGTTTTAAAAGCTTTGAGAATTTTGTGAGAGGTGATGTGACAATTCCAGTACGGAAAAGTGATGAGGCACCCCTTGAGGGCACACCAGCACATTATATGACAACAAATGTGGGATTACATGTATGTTTTTGGCTTCATCAATGGTGCAAGCTTACAGAAAATGAGGATCCTTTAAGTTTTCCAAAATATGGTACATTTGAACTGCACAATATTGAAAGATTGAGGGACAAGCTATACAAGATGAACCACCACCCTAGACCCACACAGTATGAAACATTCAATATTTGGGAGAAATAAGCACATGCTAAGGAGAGACAGAAATACCAGAAATACCAGAATAAAACTAGAGCAGTGCTTAATTATGCAGCTGCTTGATTGGATGAGGAGCAACAGAAATGGAGGAAAGCTATAGTCAAAGAAACTGTATCTACCAATTATAACTGATAAGTCTTAGAAGCTGAAAAAGAATAAGTCACAGGGAAAAGATGATGAGGGAGCTGCAAAGAAATCAGACACTTATAGATTACATTTTCTGTATTTGGAAGGGGGACGAGGAGTCTGCCAAATGTTTTGTGAACAAACTGAACCAAAACTCCTACAATTTGACTTTTAGGGAACACATCAGTAAATCAATGATTGAGTTCTTAGACATTAAGGTTTGCGTTAAGGGAATAAGCTTGAGACAAAGCTATTCTGGAAGGAAACTGCAGGAAACAGCTTACTCAGTGCAAGCAGTGCACATCCCTCTAATTTAGTGTGTAGTATACCATACGGAGAGCTATTACATGCTCATTGTAATTGTAGCACGGAAGAGGCGTTTCAAAAAGAGAAAACAACTATGTGCAAAAAATTTACTGAAAGAGGGTACAGCAAGAGAATCATATGGCAAGCGAGCACAAGAAGAGATGCAGTTTCAAGAAATGAGTTACTTCATAAGAAAAATATTGTGGATGATTCTGTGAATGTGAGGTTTATTGCCACATTCTCCAATCAGGCATACAATCTACGTACTATTTTGACTAAATATTGGCACATGTTAAAAACGGATAATGTGCTAAGCACGTATCTTCATCCTAATCCACAAATCACTTTCAGAAAAAGTTGATCACTGAAAGACAATCTTAGTCATAATGTGATAACCATCCAGAAACGTATCACCAATGAGCGGGGTAGGGGTGGATTCTTTTGCTGTAAGAACTGCAAGGCATGTAGCAGCAGCATTGATTGCTCGAAGTTCCAAACACAACGAGAGAATTTGTGATCAAGAACACATTAACATGCAATACAACATACTGTGCATATGGTTTATTATGTCCTTGCAATAGGATGTATATTGGTAGTACCATTCATAAGGCGAAAAAACATGTCCTGGAGCACATGCAGGCAGTTAGACACAATGACAAACACCATCCAGTGACCCGACACTTTTTTAATGCTCATTTTTAGAATGAAAAATTGTTGCGAATGATTGTGATTGATTCAGTAGAAATTGATATACGAGGTGGCAATCAAGAACAAAAACTGAGTAAGTTGGGATCTTGGTACATCATTGATTTCGAAACCATGGCCCTGCAGGGCCTGAATTCCAGCGAAGAACTAGCAGTACATCTAGGGTAATTAGTATGAGAAAAAAGAGAGAGGCTCAACTTTGCAGTTTCGTTAATTTTTAACTTTTTGTGAGGAGGCATAGTTGTCTTTTTATTGATTTTTATTCATTCTATTTTTCATGTAGGTGACTGCACTTTATGGGATATAGAGTAGCTGTCCGAGGATCTGTTCCAAACGTCACAGGAATTTTGCTCTTTTAACGCTGTGACGTAACTATGTGTTTAGTCCACTTGGGCAAAACTAGTTTTTCAGATTTCATAGCATACTGTTCAGACAAATATATATTGTAATTAATTATGTCGATGTATGTGTATTTATATTGGGTTAATATTCTGCTTTGTATGAATTGCCCAGTTGGGCAGAACTAGTTGGGTCTCTTGTTTTGCATGAACTTCACTCATGCGCAAGACAATCCTGCATGGCTTTAACTGTCTGTTGCTACATTTATTATTTATTGGTTTTGAGGCATGGTAATTTCAGCATGCATTAGATATATGCATTTTTGTGCATATATCAGTGTAATTGTTTCCTGAATGATTTTGTTATAATTTTATGTTTATGATTAATATTCATGAAATATGTATGACAAGAGAATTGCTGCTAATTTATCACCAGCACTACATCCAGGGATAACTCAATTTACATATGTTCTGTGTTTATGTCAGTTCATCATATAAGATGCATTATATTACTATTATAACTAATGTTATGGTGGTCTGCTCCAAGATGGCGGTCATTGCTGCTCTGGTTTTTGCACACATGTATGTATAAGTCACTTTTGCATCTTTATTTCAACACAGAAGTGTTTGGCTTTTGTAATTTGACCATGAACAAGGCATAATGCCGAAACGCTTCGAAGAAGTCATTAAATTGAATTATTTGGCATACAGGAGCGTCTGAGTATTCTTCAAATACGAGTGGAGGATTCTTGGCAATATATATATAGGGCGAAGACAGAGGAATAAAAACAACAATTTGCACAATACCTGGGTCCGTGTCCGTCTTTGGAGAGATCCTGTACTGCGACGGTTCTGCATGCAATATATATATAATAACATAATGTGGTCCTGCCTGGGCCACGAGCAAGCACCACCACGATATCCCAGTGGGTCTGTGGCAGCCTACGTAGGCAGCATTTCACGGAGCAGGTTGGTGCTGCCATATGGAAAAGAACTGTGCGGGACTTTTTAATTCACCCTGGTGTATAAAAAGTGCAAATTGTGACAGCAACCCACATGGGGATTATTTATTTGCCTACTAGTCCCAGAATTCCTAGCGAGACAACTCACCTGAAAGCAATTGGAATCTGAAATAAAGGGGATGTTCTAGTGGCTAATGCGAGTCCTTCTTTGCTCAATTTGCCCATGAAGAAGAGCGTCCAGCTTGAAACGCATCGGCATCATAGTGAGGTGATTGGAGTCACAACCGGAGGCTTTTCAATTGTCAGCTGTATTCCAACCAGCGAGTGCTTCTCACGAAACGGCAACTTTTATTTACATAATGTGGTCCTGCCTGGGCCACGAGCAAGCACCACCACGATATCCCAGTGGGTCTGTGGCAGCCTACGTAGGCAGCATTTCACGGAGCAGGTTGGTGCTGCCATATGGAAAAGAACTGTGCGGGACTTTTAATTCACCCTGGTTTATAAAAAGTGCAAATTGTGACAGCAACCCACATGGGGATTATTTATTTGCCTACTAGTCCCAGAATTCCTAGCGAGACAACTCACCTGAAAGCTATTGGAATCTGAAATAAAGGGGATGTTCTAGTGGCTAATGCGAGTCCTTCTTTGCTCACTTTGCCCATGAAGAAGAGCGTCCAGCTTGAAACGCATCGGCATCATAGTGAGGTGATTGGAGTCACAACCGGAGGCTTTTCAATTGTCAGCTGTATTCCAACCAGCGACTGCTTCTCACGAAACGGCAACTTTTATTTACATAATGTGGTCCTGCCTGGGCCACGAGCAAGCACCACCACGATATCCCAGTGGGTCTGTGGCAGCCTACGTAGGCAGCATTTCACGGAGCAGGTTGGTGCTGCCATATGGAAAAGAACTGTGCAGGACTTTTTAATTCACCCTGGTTTATAAAAAGTGCAAATTGTGACAGCAACCCACATGGGGATTATTTATTTGCCTAATAGTCCCAGAATTCCTAGCGAGACAACTCACCTGAAAGCTATTGGAATCTGAAATAAAGGGGATGTTCTAGTGGTTAATGCAAGTCCTTCTTTGCTCACTTTGCCCATGAAGAAGAGCGTCCAGCTTGAAACGCGTCGGCATCATAGTGAGGTGATTGGAGTCACAACCGGAGGCTTTTCAATTGTCAGCTGTATTCCAACCAGCGAATGCTTCTCACGAAACGGCAACTTTTATTTACATAATGTGGTCCTGCCTGGGCCACGAGCAAGCACCACCACGATATCCCAGTGGGTCTGTGGCAGCCTACGTAGGCAGCATTTCACGGAGCAGGTTGGTGCTGCCATATGGAAAAGAACTGTGCGGGACTTTTAATTCACCCTGGTTTATAATAAGTGCAAATTGTGACAGCAACCCACATGGGGATTATTTATTTGCCTACTAGTCCCAGAATTCCTAGCGAGACAACTCACCTGAAAGCTATTGGAATCTGAAATAAAGGGGATGTTCTAGTGGCTAATGCGAGTCCTTCTTTGCTCACTTTGCCCATGAAGAAGAGCGTCCAGCTTGAAACGCGTCGGCATCATAGTGAGGTGATTGGAGTCACAACCGGAGGCTTTTCAATTGTCAGCTGTATTCCAACCAGCGAGTGCTTCTCACGAAGCGGCAACTTTTATTTACATAATGTGGTCCTGCCTGGGCCACGAGCAAGCACCACCACGATATCCCAGTGGGTCTGTGGCAGCCTACGTAGGCAGCATTTCACGGAGCAGGTTGGTGCTGCCATATGGAAAAGAACTGTGCGGGACTTTTTAATTCACCCTGGTTTATAAAAAGTGCAAATTGTGACAGCAACCCACATGGGGATTATTTATTTGCCTACTAGTCCCAGAATTCCTAGCGAGACAACTCACCTGAAAGCTATTGGAATCTGAAATAAAGGGGATGTTCTAGTGGCTAATGCGAGTTCTTCTTTGCTCACTTTGCCCATGAAGAAGAGCGTCCAGCTTGAAACGCGGTGGCATCATAGTGAGGTGATTGGAGTCACAACCGGAGGCTTTACAATTGTCAGCTGTATTCCAACCAGCGAGTGCTTCTCACGAAACGGCAACTTTTATTTATATATATATATATATATAGTACATTTTCATTGTAAAGCGTTCATTGTTAAGGAATCCCGTTGTTTAGCCTTCGTTGTAAAGTCTGTTTCCCATTTCAAACACATGATGAGGACATAAAGTTTAAAATGGCCCAACAAGAAACAGCTGTTGGATTGTATCCAGTGAGGGCAGTGGAAGAGCTGCCTCCTGATTTAAAAGAAAGAGTAAACCCAATGGTAAATATCGGATTGTGCAGGATCTCCGAAAGATTAACAGCACTGTTATTCCAGGTTTTCCTATTGTACCAAATCCAGCCACTGTACTTTTTCACATTCCATGTACTGTTGCAGGGATTCTGCACATACACAGAACTATGCGCAGGAAAACAGGACCTCAGTGAATAGGGGTGTACCAACCTACCACATCAGTACCCAAAATCCCAAACCGACTAGCTATAGTGTCTCATTTGTTCTCCTCCAAAGATCACAGAGCTACAAATGATTAGACAACCCAGAACACAACACTCCCGACTCTCTCAGGAATCGCGGGTGCAAGACGTACTCTTTCGCACACTCACTCGTACCTGTCCACAATGAGAATAAGCAGAGTCACTGAAATAGTTCAAAATGTTTATTTTAACTATCGTGCTCTACAATACAGTATACGTGCCACTACTAGCAGCAAAATGCATAAACTCAGCACAGTTAGCATTGTTACAATTCCATAGAATACAAAGGGAGAAGTCATTTTATAAAGACTGTGGAAATAAGGGCCTATAGTCCTGACCACCCTCCCCTTGACTAGAAATAGTTTATTTTATAAAAAGTACGATCTCTGGGCTTTGACAGCAGACCCCATACCTTAAAGCCTGGATGTAAGATTTACATCATAGGAACAGCAGAGCTCTTCTCCATGGAACGGCTTTCTCCAAGTGTGTTAAAACAACATGCAACAACGTAATATCAAAGCACGAGTCTTCAGTACTGCAGCTGTGTAGCATGTTATGTCTAGGTGCTAGGGACTGACCAGAACAGAATAACAAGGGGCATTGTTTATCGACCTTGCATATCGTGTTCAGAATAAACTCCAGGAAAGGCAGAGAACGCGAAAGGCAACCCGTTCTCATGTGAAGGGCACAAACAAAGTCTTGCAAAAACAAAGTCATGTAGTAGCGTGCGCAAAAGCAGCATCATGGCAGCAAAGCTCATGCTAACTTAGCAATGTCGATAATGTGCCTAAGAACCATATAACACCCTCCCCCTGGTAAGGCCATAGGACATAGAAAAAAAATCAAAACAGAGTTCACAAGTCAAGCAGAGTTCAAAACGGGTGAAAAAACCAAATTGGAAAAAAATCAAAATTTTTGATTTTTTTTTTTCAATGTTGTTAATAGGGCTCATTGAAGCGGAGCTGCCTCCGGGATAACAAAGTTATTATGAAGGAGGTGGTAAGTCCATCAAGGTGTATGAACCGAGGAATGCAATTCCCTCCAAAAGATCATCCCTATTGTTGGTAAAAAAGAGAGATGCCATCCAATTAAGTATGTCGAAGGAACAAACGTGCTCCTCGTAATCAGACGCCTCTAAAAGCATGAGTGGACAACTTGTGTGATATTCGATGAACCTTCGTTGCATGACGGTCTGCGCAGCCGCACAGACATCCCATTCCGCCAAAACTCCAAGTGCAGCTGCACGCGCCATACGGCCATCCCCAGAACAAGCCTGGTCATGGGCCTCTAAGGGACCCATCAACTGGTCAAAATCTGGGACTGGACGTGACGTATTGGAGAGGCATATATCCAATGCCCAATAGAAGGGACATCGCTGACAGTAAAGGACTGGTTGCACGCAAGTGAAATACTCAAAGTGAAAAGTCAATACATAACTGACGCCAAGCGTGGCTAATGGCAAGCATCCGAAAACCTGTTGCATGCGATCACGGTACAGCTGAACTGGCCTGGTCTGTGCAGTACCACAAGTTGAGCAGCCATTGTGCAACAGGAGCAGGAGCAGCAGGATTCCAGCGCCTAACGTCAAAATCAAGGGGAACCCTCCGAAGGCGCTGGAAAAAATAGAATGAATAAAACCCGGTATTACTCCAAATATAGTCTGAAAAGAAGACACAAGGCGAGATCCCACACATTTAAAAAAATGTGCAAGGCCTGCGGTGTCAGACGCATTAAATATTTGGTGTATTGGTTCTCCAAAGTGCAGTGGGAGGTTGTGTTCAGAAGGGACTGTATCTCTCCAGAAGTCCTAGCCACCTGTAACTGGAAGGTCTCGCGGGCAGAAGTGAGGGCCACCTCTTGTTGGAATAACAGCGCTTTGAGCCTGGTCAACTTGTTGAAATCTGTTTTCAAAGTTGGAATGGAAGGCCAAATTGAGCTATCTAGACCCCCATGCGGGGGCGGGAAAAGCACATTGCTACAACAAGTACGCGCTGGGAAACCGTTACTAAATACGGGACTCCTGCCTTTAAACCACAGCAGTCTTGGTTGTTCAAAATAAGATAACTGCCATTTGTAAGCAATGAAAAAGCGGGAATTATTGATAGCACTAGAGTCCCTTTTAAAAAACAGGCCAGATTAGACGCGGAAACGTTACAAGCGCCGAGCAATTTAACGTGTTTACAAACAAGGGAATGTCCTACTGTGGAATCGCAGTCCTCCCCTGTTAGGAAAACTTCCTTACCCTTTCTTTTACAGCTGTAAGTGAAAGGCAGGGACCACATTTCATGTAGAAAAGCACTACCCAGCGGTTCATAACGGCCAATCGGAAAATGTTGCATGCATGATTTAAATTGAAATAACGAAAAAGGGAGAGAGAAAACTCCATGAATTAACCAAACAGCAGAATCTGTTTCCGCTACAGAAAACGGCAAGGGCTCCAATTGTTCAATATGCAATAGTGTGTATGTAGCATCTTTCATGGACATAAACCTTTGCTTATCAGTCAGATTAAATGGCAAGAATAAAGCAGTGGCATTCAAATAATCCCAAGGTACTTTTCCCATTTTAAGAGTTTGCAATGTCCAAGCAAATTGCATAACAGATCGTAACTGATTTTGACCATGATATAACACGGATACATCACTTTGAACAATATCAATAACAGATGAAACAATATTATCCAACATATAAATGCGTGAGGAAAGCGTGTTTATGCTATTGTCTACTACGGCAAGAACTTTTTCTAAATTGGCCTGATCAATTTGGCGCAGACAAATAGCAACTTCCATCGGCGAAAGTTTCCAAATTTCATTGTAAGCGGCATACATGAATCTTTTTGCTCTCGGAGCCCTGGGTCCCAAGAGAAAATCAGCCAAATTAATGTTATGCGACAGCAGAGAAAGATGTTGCTTCACTGATGTCAGCGTAGAATGCTCCAACCATTGTTGGCATAATTTACCCACCAAGTATGTGGTAACCAAATGGGAACTTGGATAACATGGGTCCGGTCTAGTATGTGTGAAACCAGGTGTTACATTATAAAAGCGCATTTGACATGCATTTGTATTAGTTTGCCACACTAACCACCCAGAAGAATCAATTTCAGAGACATTGAAGGTGTCATTTCGAAGCAAAGCTTGCAATGCCTCAATGGTAAAATCTGTATGTGTGCGCCAATTAGTATATTCCGCTAAAGACGGAATAGATGGCGTATTTAAATTTTTAACAGTTGCTAGGCCAAAACAAGTTGTTTGGTACACTGTGGGGCATATTCTCAAGGAATTATCACCGATTTAGCGGCACTTTATCGCAGCCAAAGTGGTGATAAATTCATCGCACCATTCACAAGCTGGTGCTAACAGCCGATATCACCAGTTTACCTGCGATAGCAGCCGCAAAAAACATCGCCAAGGATGACACCGGCAACTAATGCTAATGATTTGCAGAGAAGGCATTCCCGTGCAAAAAGCCGCGGAAACACCACTTCGCAACATTCTCCATGACCAGCCAGATCGGCGATAAGAATCAAAAACATGCGATAAGGCGCATTAGCAGCAGGGGTTTAACACCTGCTCCTACCTGGTGTTAAGTCGGATGACAACCTGCACCATGAAAGGGAGCCCAGCCCAGAGCCACACCTGAAGAACAACAGATGCCATGGAGCTACTGATCATGCAGCTCGGAGCCACAAGAAGGCCACAACACCCACCGCCACCACACCCAGGCCCCCCACCCACCCCCAGAACCCCCCCCGGGCCCTACCCCGGGCACCCCCGCCCCCCCGGACAAAGATATTTCACATCTACCTTCCAAATTCATGAACACAACAATTCGCCTGATGTCGCACAAGTACAACAATTAACATTCATGTGTGGTCAGAAAAAGGAAAAACATTCATACATCTTAGAATTTCAAAAATAATTATTTTATTCAAATTTAACTCAACACTAATAATTGGAAGAGTCATGGCAGGTCTTCACTGGACAATCTGCAAGTCACAGCCTGCAAGACAAAATTGAAGATAAGAAGGTGCGTCATGTGCTCAACAAAAGACAGAGAGAGAGAGAAAGAGAGAGAGAAAGAAATAGAGAGAGAGAGAGAGTGAAAGAGAGGGAGAGAGAGAAAGAGAGAGAAAGGGGGAGAGAGGGAGAAGGAGAGAGAGAGAGCAACAGAGGGAGAGAGAGACAGTGAAAGAAAGAGAGGGAGAGTGAGAGAGAGAAAGAGAGAGAAAAATAGAGAAAGAGAGGGAGAGAGAAAGACAGTGAAAGGAAGAGAGGGACAGGGAGAGACAGTGCCGACACTGCGCACCCAGGCCTCACAGCTCACCTGCTGCCACCGGTGTGTCTCCAACCACGTGCCGGTATACACTGCAGTCCACCAGGTCCCTCATCTGAAACAGAGTCCACAGCTAATGATGGCAGAGTACATATCATTGCACACGGCAACATCGCTTGGCCGCCCCTGCGCACACAGGCTGCTGCACCCCAGCTCATCCCGCCGCCCAGCGGGGATTGCCCGCCCCTGTGCACCCAGGCCTCACTGCTCACCTTACGCCACCGGCGTCTCTCCAAGAGGGCCCACCACGTGCCGGTGCAAGCTTCAAACCTGGGGCCCGCGACCTTGGCAGACTCCACATCATTCAGACCCGCACCACGGTCCACACTTGATTCTGGGTCTTGATTTTGCAATGGCAGAGATCATATCAGTGCACACGGCATCATCGCAGGCTGCACACCCGCTCAGCTCTATAGGTGCCACTAACTCTGTGAACCGCGAGGCAATGCCATGTGGCGGTAGGCCCACGCTGCCTGCTGGCTCAGGCTTACGCTGCAGTCCACCAGGTCGCACACTTGATTCTGGGTCTTGATATTGCAATGGCAGAGACCATATCAGTGCACACAGCATCATCGCAGGCTGCACACCCGCTCAGCACTTTAGGTGCCCCTACCTCAGTGCACAGAAAGTCACCGTCCCGTGGCGGTAGGCCCGTGCCGGCCGCAGTGTAACCGGTGCCACCGACTCCGTGCAACGCAAGTCATGGACCCTATATGATTGAGTCTCGTCATATGCCAGGCGGACGCAGCCATGTCACCTCAGGCAGTGGGGAAGAACTGGGACACATACCGTCGTCGTCCCCCCTTCATACGTAAGCCGAGTGGGCTGGCTCGGCGTACGCCAGGCCAGCATAGGTGTGTGAACAATTATCCCTGGCCTCTGGGCGTGGTTCATATCTGGGCTGCACAGGAAACCAACTGATGCGTGTGTCTCTGTTGCTGTGTCTGCGCCACATGGCCCGCAATCAACACTGTTGCAATGTTGCATGCAGCCGGCGGGCGTCCGCGCATGAAGGGATTGTACAAGGAGCGCAAGGCCACTCGGGGTCTTGGCTCATACATGCCAACTGTTGTGTGTGTTCATCGCTTTTGGTGCACCATAAGCCCAAGGCCTAGCCTCAATTGCAGTGTGAAAGCCACATCACATTCCCAGGATACAAGCAGTAGTCAGACTAACATTAGGGATAAAAGCCCCTTTGTCTCAATACAGAAGGCGGAAGGAGATCTGCACCTCCGACCTTGGAATTGCATGCAGCAGGCACCCCCTGAGAGAGATACCATGGCAGATGATGACGACACCCACACTACACACAGCGCTAATGAAAGATCAACGTATCCACACCCCACACACAGAAGTCCTTGCTCGAGGTACTCCTGCATGGAATGGCCTTGACACTTATGTACAGGACAACCCATACGTCCAAACTTTGCACACTCATACGACTCATTGCTCCGAGCTGTGGCATATCATCCACATAACAGCCGCAGGTCAGAAGAGTGCCGGTTCTACGAGAGCGAACAACGCAATGTCAGAACATCCCGGGCACATGCACAACCCCTGTCACGTGGAACTGTACCGTGACCGAATGCTGCATTTGTTGGGGGCACTGCCACTGGCAGTGTTGCGCATCAGTTACCGTCTGAGCTTCCGCCTTGCGTACGTCACCTGCGTCCAGCCCTCGTTCCACTGTCGATCATGCATATTCGAGTGGCCCATGGATGTCTGCCTATCCAACACAACGGTAGCTGAACTGAATTATGACATGTGTGTGCGCCCCCTGTTGGACCACGACCAGGAGTGTAACCGTGATACCCGTTCATGGGATGCCTTGGTATTTGGCATATGTGCTGGCAGTTGGGCATGTGAGATTGCACAATTCCTTGTGTGCAGTTACCACATCGAAGCGCTCCCCTATTGGGCTGTGTTGCGGATTGGTGAAACGGCGTGGACGGAGCACATCTGTCCAGACCAGCTAGTGGATTGGCTCGCCCTCGTGTTCGTTGAAGTCGACAACGATGTACTCTTGGAACTGATTGCCCATGAAGCTGCGCTCACTTTCATGGACGAGTAACTACGTTCCTGCAGCCACAAAAGATTGTAACCCATAGCACAGGTCCCAACACCCTTTTGCATCTTGGAGAAATGGACACATATCCCACCATAAAAGTGGACATGGCTGCATTCGCCTGGACTCAGAATGCATGTGCGTGCAACACTGCTGGTTGACACACACCTGTGCAAGGTGAGTGGACAGCGGCGCCTGGCAACGTTCCTCAACATGACACACCTGACACACCGCTGGAGGGCGAGTACACACATGGCAATGTAGTACTACATGTGACCTTGTTGGACTCCTTCACCTGCTCACTGTCAGCAGAGCAGACAGTCAGCGAAGTCCGGTGGTACAGGACTATGCAGATCCCATGGGCTGTGAGTGGTGTCCCCTGACACGGTGCAATGAGCATTCGCCAAACACCACATGACTCGTCCAGCAAGGCAAGGTGGGCTGAGACCGTTGGCATCCGTAATGATTGGTGTTCATTTGTGCCTCCCCATGTCTTGCACCTCTACATGTTCCTTTGCTGCCTGTTAGTGTATGATGCATTGGTCTGCATGTTGTGGCCCATGTCTTGCCCGTACTGACACGCACATGCTAATAAAGTGTACACAACTTCACTAGTGTTCAACTGTGATGAGTGTTGATTAGCATGCCAAATCGTGTGCCTCAATGAGCATTGTCCGTACATAGGGAGGGACTGACTGACGCTTAGGGGTGAGTCCCTATTGCCAGCTCCACCTCTGTGAGCCAGACATTGTGGTTGGGAGAGTTGCTGGTAGACCTGTGCGCTTACGTGTCTTCAGCAATGTGAGTATGGTGTCCAACTTCTTGCCATGTGGATCAATGTGTTCCATCAAACCAGGCTGTGTCCACACAGTTGAGTGTGTGTAGGTATGCGAAGAGATGTTCTGTTGTCACATGTGATGTGGGACACTACTTTAGGCCTCCTACTGACATTTTTGAAAACACAGCCCTATTTAATACATGGACGTGGGGCTACGTTGGTGGGGTTGCGAGATTGCTGTTCATGATCAATGAGGCCACAGCTAGTTCACACCTTCACAGTCATCTAATTGGCCATGTGTGTCACGGTCAAACATGCGCATTGATGTCATTTCCCAGGGTGTACCTTTTGTGCAATCAATGTCCCTACAGTCATCCATACTGTTATACTTGATTGAACATAGACATGACACATCTGTGTGATTAGGAATGTTTTATTCACATTCTGTGGAGTGTCGGAGCTGGAGCAGTACATGGCCATGCACACCCCACATTACATGGTTGCCCAGTGGAGGGCCAAACAGAGTCCTTTAGGGAATGACAAGTTAATCGGTAGAGGAATAGTTGAGTCCGCAGCCTGTTTGCTGTGTCATTGGTAACCAGAGCAGATATGGCAGTCCATGTCGGGGTCCAGGTGAATGTCGCAGAGTGTTTCGGGGGACAGTGGAAGGTGTTGTACCAGGGCATGATGCAGAGGGCTGTACCAAGCAGAAACAGGCCATATGGCGGGGGATGAATGCTACAACCTCCTTTTTGACACAGAGTCATTACCATCCACATCTTCGTCCTCTGATATGTCTTCTGTGTCAAGTGTGCCAGGTGTGTGTGGTGGTGTTATGGCTGCATCACTATGTGCCACTGACACATCAGGGGGAGGAGGTGGTATGGCTGCATCACTGTGTGCCACTGACACATCAGGGGCGGAGATGTGTGTGTCGAAGTTCCTGCAGCAGTCATCTGGGACAGGCTCTGTGGCAGCAATGGCAAGATGAGGTTCTGCAGGGCATGGAAGATCCCAGCTACATCTCGCTGGTGTTCAGCCATGGCAGCCATCCTTCCTGCCTGCATCCGCTCCATGTTCTCCATTGTCCTCCGCATCTGTGCCAACTCTGTGCTGTCATCGCTGGAGCCTGTCTGACTAGACAGTTCTTGTATCTGAGTAATGGCTCCAGCGAGGCCAGCCAAGGGTTGTTGTAGGGCATGGAGCTGACTGTGGGTGTCCGTTAGGGACTGTAAGTGGTCCCTGATGGGACTAAGACTCCCACGTATGGCATCTAGTTTGGCTGCCATGAGGTCGAAACCCAACCGCACCTGTTCAGCCAGCCCCCTCTGGCAGTCTGACACACGGCGTTGGAATGCCATGTGTTCTTCGGTGAGGTGCTGGGAGCCAGCCGTGGTGGTGGGGGCTTCCTGCTGTGTGGTCTGTGCAGGGGGTGGGATCACCTCGATGCAGCTGGGCTGCCCTGCTCCTGGAGGTGGGGTGCGGAGGCTGTCCATGAGCCATTGGAGGGTGTCGGAGCAGATGGCCAGGGGGTCCTCCTCATCATCACTGAAGAGATGTCTGGTCTGCTCTGCAGGAGGTGTTGATTGTCCCTCTGCAATGTGAAGGGGAGATGCAGGTTAACAGTGTGTTCCATGTATGTGCACGCATTGTACATGTTTACATACAGACTGCATGACAATGTACATTGTGACTGTTTTGGAGGAGCTGGGTATTTGATGGGAGACAGTGGACATTTCGACTACATGATGGATGTGAGGTTGTACTTGTACATTATCATCTGGCAGTTTCCTGCTATGCCTGATGTGATTGGCCAGTTTCTACGCACATGCGGCACCAGTTGTGTCCTCTGTTCTGTGGTGTAAGTGTGGCACTTTGTACCACATTGTCGTCAATGTTGATGTGCTGTGATTGCTATGTGTGTGTGCTACATTGTGGGAGAGTCACCCCTGCAGCTCTGATTTAGCGACCCCTTATCCCTTTGAGGCGGTGTGCCTTTGACTTGTGTGCTTTTACGGTGCTGAGATGTTGGCGACTTGGGTCATTTGTGCTCTTGGACGGATTTTGGACTCTTGTGCATTGCTTGTCTGCAGATGTGTTGTTGACGTCAGGGGTTGTATGTGCACGTGGATGTGTCAGAGTGTGACCTGCTCCTTTGAGGATGTTATCCACACTGGGCCACCTCAGTGTCGTGGCGTGCACCATGTCATGTATTTTGACTGCAGCCATGCTATTGGTCATGCAGTGTCACTTGCATTGTCAGTGTGGCTCACAGAGCCACTGCTTTGCTGGGTTCAGCACATGTGCATGGGTAGGTTGTGTGATTGGTGATGGGGGGGGCATTTGTGCACATGGTGGACGGGGGCCTACTTGGTGTTTCTATGTATGCTGCAGTGTGCCAAGGCCATCAGGGACGTGTTCCACAGTCATTGTGGGTGTGCAGTGCCCTACACATAATTGTGCATGTGTGCCATTGTGCCCATCTCCCCCTGTTCCCCCAGTCCCTGGAGTTTCTGCTTGGTTTGGCTTTTCACATCATGCCAGCGCCTCTTGACCTCCTCCATTGACCTCCTCAACACTCTGACTGCATTCACGTTGTTCACGATGGACTGCCATATTTCCGTTTGTGTTGCCGATGACACAGTGGAGGTGACGAACAGTTGTTGGTAGTGTTCTGTCACCTCCGTGACGATGATCCGGTTTTCCTGCGGACTGAACCCCGTCTTCCTCTTCCTCTTCTCCTTGCCCTTCCCCGGCCCCGGGGTTCCTGGCTGGTCGTCTGTGGGGCTTGTGGGGTTTGCGTTGTCCTCTGCACTCGGTCCGGGTGCGTCCATGGTGCTACGCAGTTACATTTTTTTCTCTTTTTTTTTTCTCTGCTTTTATAGTGCGTTCTCACGCATGACGCGTTTGAATCGCAGGCCTGTCGCTGGTTATCGCTGATTTTTGTATCGCCATTGGGGACATCGCCACTTTTTTCGCGTTCGTGTTTCGCATTTTTTCTGCGTCGCGTAAATTTTTCGTGGGCTTTTGGCGCGTTATCGTGAGACTATCGCATGGTGCCGCCGGGTTGAGAATACTCCGTTACCACAGTGTTATTTTCCCACGATGTGAGAAGTTGCGTTAAGCGAATTTGGCGATAGTTAACACACGTTCTTGAGAATATCCCCCTCTATCATTTAAAAACAGAATTTGAGCTGGGATCAGGCAGGCACGATGTAAAGCTTCAGTTCCCTGAACCTGCCAAGGCTTCGTGCCCCAGATTGATTTTAAATCAACAGTATCTTTCCAATGATCATAACCCTGCGTAGCCAATTTATTTCTAAATAAGTTGGAGTAAATCAATTTTGTGTGTGTCAACATAAATTTAGATTGAGTAGATGATCGAAGTTTAAAATAATAGGATTCCGGATTAGATATATCATAATCTGTAAAATAAGTGAATTTATCCCTAAATGTTTTAGAACTCCCCTCCACGGGAGTAGGACAATGTTCCCATTGTGTATAATTAAAAACAGGTCTTAACGTATTTGTTTTGTGTAAAAAATGAGGCCCATAATGCTGATAACAGAATAAATCACCATAATTTGCAGAATTTAAATACAAATCTTCAGCATCAAAAGCAGCATAATACTTTAAATCTGAAAACAGTGCATGTACTGCTTGCACATCCCAATCATCCGAATGTATGTCCTGTGTTACCACATCTCCTAGAGAGACGCGAAACATGTATGGTACGCGAAGCACCTCGGTTGGGCCGTGGACTTCGTAGGCAACTTTGTCCCAAACGATGCCATCTGGAATCAGGAATGCTGAAATGTTAACATGAGACCGATCACGTTTCATGATATGGGACGATGTGTGAGGGGCCAGAACTCCATCGACCAAGTTTACTGCAGAGCGTTCTGGCAAATAATGACCATTGATAAGCAAAAAGAACACTGTCACAAAACCAATTGACATGAAGAGAAAAATCAGGACAAGCAGCAACCAAATGTAGGTCCAAGGAGGGACAGGTAAGTCTTATTGAACCAAGAGAAAAAAATACTTAATTTAGTCGGTGTGTCTGCCAAACGGGATGTCGAGGAAGAAGAGCCGGAAGAGAGACTGGCATGTGATCCATAGCAGCCATTCGTGGGTTGATTTATCAGAGGTGGAAGTGTCGGGTCCTCTTGATGTTCTCCAGGACTGTTCGGCACTTCACTGACGGACTCATCAGGATTATATATATACTCGACATCCACAGTAGAAGATAGAGGTCGGACAGGTGAAAGATCAATGATAGTGTTCATCACATTCTTAGCCCTACGAGGAGAGGTGGAAGATGATGAAGTCAGTGGATCCAATGAAATTGTGTTGCACGAAACTGCAGGTGTGACACTATTCAGAATCGGCCACATGGTGTAGCTTGACATTGTCCACTGAAATATATCTGTTGTCTTTGCGACCAGGTAAAGGAGGTAAGATGACTGCACGAGTACCCTTCAGTCCAAGCACTGGAACCGGTGCACGATAAGAGGGACTAAATTCTTTTTTGTTCTCCAGCTTTTCTCGTACCAGATCTCTGACTTTCGGAAGCCAACCGGCAACTGGAATCAGTAGTGCTGCATCAGTGGAAGAGGGTAAATGTTCAGTTGCATAGCTGTCATGGGTCTTTTGTAGATCCTGTAACACAGTAGAATGATTATCTACATCAAAGGTTGCAGCAGCCGCCACAACGTCTAGACCATCAAGGTCTGGCACAAACATTTTAATGCCAAAGAGCATTTCGTATGGGGTCCGTCCACCCAGAGATCATCTAGGGAGGTTATTAAGTGCACGTTGAACCCCATACAAGTGGGCCAGCCAGTTCCTGCCAGTACCTAAGACTCTAGCTGTCAAGGATTGCTTTAAGTCACGGTTCATTTGCTCCACAATTGAGTTGCCCTCAGGCCTGTATGGAGACGAAAACTGCACCAGCACCCCCATTGACTTCATCGCATCCTTGTACGCCTTAGAGACGAACGCTGGACCTTGGTCAGAATGGAAGGTGCCACAGGCAAACATCCCTACAAAGACACGCAAATCCCTGATGACATTTCGAGCGTCAGCACTGCGTTGTGGCCAAACCCAAAGGAATCTAGTGCACGAATCAACTGCAACAAATATATATTTATACGCAGGATCAGAAGAAAGGGGTCCGCAGTGATCAAGATAGATACAGCCAAAAGGTTGATTAGAAATACAGAGCTGTGTTTGTGGTGGGTGGGTGACCGTAGACGGCTTGATTTGCTGACAAATGTCACAAGAAAGGACATAATTACGGGTCTGTTTATATAAACCATGCCACCAGTAACATTGCTGTAAAATAGAGACTGTCGCCGACACACCGGCATGCGCAGATGCTATGCCTTCGTGTGCAGCTTTGATCAATGTAGGTCTGCGGTCCATGTTGGGGATCATCCGCTCCCCAACAGAAGGAATCAAAGCATAAGGAACTTGTTCGAGAGTTATATGATAAGAGTATTTCGAAGGGAAACCCTGAGGATAAGCAGTTCCCTCCCTCGTTGCAGCTACAGCTGCCAAAATCTCATTATCTATTTTAGTCTTGGATCTTGTAACTGCTGCTACGGAGCACGTGGCTACTGCAGACCTGGCCGCTTCATCAGCCAAAGAATTACCAAGAGCATGTACTCCTACACGCTGATGGCCAAGAGTATGTATAACATGAATGAGGGGCAGACGTTGTTTAAGATCTGCCAGTCGAACCCAAAGCGTTTTATGCCTAATTGCGCTGCCTTTGGAATCCCGATAGTCATTCCGAGACCAAAAGAACAAGTTGTCATTAAAAGAATGGACACAGTAATAAGAATCGCACACAATAAGAGTATTCACATTCGGATCAGCAAACTTGAGAGCAAGTACAAAAGCACGCAGCTCCGCCAATTGTGCCGTACAGTCTCCAAGTGCTTGAGTGTGCACAATGGAAGACTTAAACTCTCCATGAACAATTGAGCCAGCAACAATTGCGCAAGCAGCTGAATAAGCATGTTTGGAACCCGTGGCCGGTTGAGCCAAGCCATCGGTGTAAATGATGCATTTGTACTCATGTAAAGGAATCAGAGACAAGGGTGGAGGATGAACGTGTTCATACTGTAAAAACTCCTGTGTCTGTAAGGAAGGATCAAAGATAAATGTGACATCAGCCGATGTCAAAGAAGTAGCCCATAGTATCCAACGGGGATGTAGTGCCTTTGAGTTAGGTACAATCGCCTTAGTCGCGGCTTCCAGAGCAGGGAACGGCGTGACCATAAGAATGCGTTTGCCTTGTGCCAGTGAGCGTTCTTTTAGAATCGCCATCTGTACTGCCGTCAAGATTTTTTCAACAGTTGAAAAGCGCATTTCAGCAGCAGTGTATAAATGTGATTTGTATGCAATTGGAACTGTGTCTCCCTCATTGAACGTCAAGTAAGTGAAACCCACTGTCCCAGAAACTATACGTATTACCAAGTTTGTGGTGTTGTCATGCGTCAACAAGTAGTTAGTTGCAAGCAAGTCAGTTTGCAAAGAATTCAGAATTGAAGTATGTTCCGGAAGCCAGCTGGCAGAAGAAAAAGTCAGTTGTATCAATGCATAAAGCGGTTTGATACGCTGGGCATAATCGGGAATGTATGTCCTCCCGAAATTAAAAAATCCCAGCAAAGACTGAAGTTTCTTCAGTGCAGAAGGCGGTTGCAATTGGCACATTTCTCCAAGAAGTGAGGGGCCAAGCCCTTTCCTTCATTATTGAGCTCATAGCCCAAAAAGAGCACCGCCAAATGGGCGATATGTGACTTTGCAAAATTAAATTTGTATCCATAGCATAAGTTCATCGTCCGTCAGATAAATGTCATCAACGTACGAGAACGCATCTGGATCAATGTCGTGCAATAGTGACACGACATCTGCTGCAAAAGCCCAGGGGCAATCGTGTAAATTTTTTCTGATTCCCGACGGCAGTGAATGCTGTCAAATCACGGATCTCAGGAGCGAGATTGTGACTAAAGAAACCATTTGAAATGTCAAGTGTAGTTTTGTATTTCTTACGAACAAGGCTGTTCACCAGCGCTGAGCTGTGAGTGTTTTGCACTGCAAATGTGCGGTAATGACTGTTCAATTCTCGGTAATCCAACACAATCCAATAAGAACCATCAGGTTTTGATACCGTAAAGAGAGGATTATTCATCGGTGATGTACATGATTCAATCACTCCTTGGTACTCCAACTGTGTTAGAATATCACAAACTGAAGCTTTTGCTTCACGTCTGATTGGATATTGCGGTTTTGGCTGAGGCATAGAGCGTAAAGGTATTTCATGAGCCGGTGAATCAACATCCCAACCCACCTGATTACGATACACTGCTGGGGCCAGGGCACAAGCCCACCCTGCAGCCAAAGTCTGGGCATGCTCTTCAGGGACGTAACGCGAAAAACTCGGAAGTATCACGTCTTCTCCCCTAGGAACTGTCAACACAAAGGGTGGAGGCCAATCTGCCTCCGCCAACAGAATGTCATATGAGGATGTCAAATTCTCCCAGAACACCGCTTTGATTGGACGAGGGATATCACCTTCAATTTGGAAAATTATTTCATAGAGCCTATCCCGGGGGGGCAACCCGGGTGTCAGCAGTCTCTACTGTAACAAAGGTATCAGTTGCTGTCGCCTCCAGACAGGGACGCAGAGCCTCCCGCACTATGGTAAGCTCCGCTGCGCTGTCGAGCAGAGTCACTGCCCATGTCCAATCCAGGAGTCGCGTTCTCACCATCTGAGGCATACCTCGCTGTTAGAGCGGCAACTTTTTTCTTCTGAAACGGGGGTCAAAACGAGGTAGATCCTCTTGTTTTCCTTTGCCTTCAAACTGTCGAGGCTGATCACGTCCCTGTGGCGCAGGTTGACTCTTGCCATGATCTTGGCGTTCCCCTCCTCCGACTTGAGAGCCAGAAGTGTCCTGTGAAGAACGAGGAGAATGTTGATCAGGGACCTGAAATCTATCAGGAGACTTTATTTTAGCGCGGTTGCGCAAGTCATAAATACGTTCAGAAGACTCTGGTGTCGGTGAACCAGCACGCAAACCTTGCTTCTGTTGTTGCTACCCCTGTTTTTTAGTTTTCCAGTTCTTTTTAGGAAAGAACGGACGCCCATCGTTATCAGTCTGGGCCTTTTGTTGAGTTTGAGATTGAGTTTGCGTTTGAGTAAAAGGCTTAACTCCCAAACTATTGCGACCTATGGTCTTATAAGCCTTTGCAATAATTTTTGGTAATTCGCGTGGTCTGTCTACATCAGGGACAGCCTCCAAGCGATTTGCCACTTGAAAGCTTACCGCATCGCCCTTGACATTTGCAAGGATCATATCAGCAACCACGTCAAACACCCCCATCAATCTCATCCCCAGCTCTACAGCCGCTTTGGTTCCATGTTCATCCTGAACACATTTAATCACTGAGGGGAGCACGGTCATGGAGGGAGTGCCAAAACACTTCGAATATACCGCTGCAAACACCTTGCCCCAAGTGTTACAATCAGCCAACTCGGGAAGCAAGTCTTTAGGCAAACTAATAGTCAATATCCTGTGTTTGTCCACAGGGGAAGTATTTGGAAAGACAGCCTCTAGTTGTCCAAATTTTTCAGCAAGCCAATAAGGTAATTCATCCTTATTCTGTGGACGCTTGCCCATTATTGAATTAACCATAAGGGGACTGATGGTTACACCACCAGGTCCCGCAGGTTGCGCAGCAACGCCAGGTGGTCCCACCTGAAAGTTGCGCGACATGAACTGTATAACAGCTCTATACACGCGTATCAAAGACGTATGTAACACGCGCAGTTCTGCCAGCGTCGCTGTTGTCAAACGATGTGGGTGAGGGGTATACCCAGCCAAAACGGGCCACGTGGCCCCATCTATCGATAAAGGACCTAAACGGACCGGCGTTATTCTGTGAGGAAGGGCGCCATTAAACCAAATTTGGTGTTGCCAAGCTGTAAGCGGAATCTCAAGAGCCCGATAGGGCTGATAAGCATTAGGAAGGGCCCTAGGCGTATATTCGTGAAACAAGTTATCTGTTCCATCCACCGCCGGAAAGGTGACCCAAGAATAAAATACTTCAAAGCGATATGCCGCATCGGCCTCTACTACAAAAATTAGCGCAACACCAGCATTAGAGACTCCATTCTGAGTCAAATAAGCCATGATTGCTGCCCTATTAGCGGCCGGTATCGCGACCGCCATAACTGATAATAAAGAATAACAACCTAGAGCGCGGCAGCGCAATAATGGGTTAAGAATAAAGAGAAACCTTTTAAAACTTCAAGCTTGAAAGAACCTATAAAAACATCAATATAGGAGGTTACACCGTCACAACTGTCTCCGGAAACAGAGGTGAGGGGATTGTGGACAAGCACAAGCACTACTCAAGCGTCTCGCAGATAAGAACCAGACCAAACATTGGCGGCGCCATGTTGCAGGGATTCTGCACATACACAGAACTATGCGCAGGAAAACAGGACCTCAGTGAATAGGGGTGTACCAACCTACCACATCAGTACCCAAAATCCTGAACCGACTAGCTATAGTGTCTCATTTGTTCTCCTCCAAAGATCACGGAGCTACAAATGATTAGACAACTCAGAACACAACACTCCTGCCTCTCTCAGGAATCGCGGGAGCAAGACGTACTCTTTCGCTCACTCACTCGTACCTGTCCACAATGAGAATAAGCAGAGTCACTGAAATAGTTCAAAATGTTTATTTTAACTATCATGCTTTACAATACAGTATACGTGCCACTACTAGCAGCAAAATGCATAAACTCAGCACAGTTAGCATTGTTACAATTCCATAGAATACAAAGGGAGAAGTCATTTTATAAAGACTGTGGAAATAAGGGCCTATAGTCCTGACCACCCTCCCCTTGACTAGAAAAAGTTTATTTTATAAAAAGTACGATCTCTGGGCTTTGACAGCAGACCCCATACCTTAAAGCCTGGATGTAAGATTTACATCATAGGAACAGCAGAGCTCTTCTCCATGGAACGGCTTTCTCCAAGTGTGTTAAAACAACATGCAACAACGTAATATCAAAGCACGAGTCTTCAGTACTGCAGCTGTGTAGCATGTTATGTCTAGGTGCTAGGGACTGACCAGAACAGAATAACAAGGGGCATTGTTTATCGACCTTGCATATCGTGTTCAGACTAAACTCCAGGAAAGGCAGAGAACGCGAAAGGCAACCCATTCTCATGTGAAGGGCACAAACAAAGTCTTGCAAAAACAAAGTCATGTAGTAGCGTGCGCAAAAGCAGCATCATGGCAGCGAAGCTCATGCTAACTTAGCAATGTCCATAATGTGCCTAAGAACCATATAACAGTACTGCAGAGTAGTTCACGGTAGTGGACTTGTGTCAGACTTTCTTTCTGTTACATTACATGAGGACAGTCAGTTCTTGTTCTCCTTTATGTTCAGATAGAGAGAAATAATCTGGAGTTCCTGCAGATGCCTTCCAGATGAGAAACTTGCAGGCAGGCAGGATACCCTTGCCCTCTTCAATCATCTGGCTGAGAATGGACATAAAGTTTCCGCAGATAAACTGTAATATTGTCAAAAAGAAGTCCAGTACTTGAGACATATTACTTAGAAAGGAGCGCGAAAGGTATCACCAGAGAGAGTGGAGCCCATCTTGCACATTTGCCCATCCAGAACACAGAGAGAAGTGAGACTGTTCCTGGGAATGGTCAACTACTGTGGATACCAAACTTTTCCCTGGTGGCTAACCCTTTACTGAGGCTGACACACAAAGATAAGCCTGATCTGCTTCCATGTGACAACAAGAGCTTAAACTCTTTCCTTGAGCTGAGAGAAAGTCTTTGTCGTGCCCCGGCACTAGGAATGCCTGATTGCTGTAAGATGTTCACATTGTTTTGTAGTGAGAGGAAGGACTGCTCTCTTTTAGTGCTTACTCAAATGCATGGAGATTCGCAAAGACCCTTGGCTTATTTTTCAACTACCCTTAAAGCAGTCGCAGCTCTTAGGGTTAGCCTTGAGAGATGTGAGAGTATAGTGATGGGACATCATTTATGTGTTATGGTCCCTCACTCTGTAGAAATGTTGCTACCAGAACAAAAACCCAGTACATGACCAATAGTAGGCTCACCATGAACGTATTAATTCATCCCAGAGGAGGGCAGGTTGAAATACAGGGGTAGTCAGAAATTGTGTCACCAGCCATGGGAGGATTTTGTGGGGGTACTTTTGAAATGTTTGTAAAAAGTAGTGTTATTATTTAAGAAGGTTTTTCTAACCGTTAAATACTTTTTCTTTAAAGAGAACTGGGAAGAAGCAACTGGCTTCAGACTGTGAAAAACATGAAGGTTCAACAGAGAGCTAAGAAAATAATTAAATATTTTGGCTGACAGTACTTTGCACATCTATGTGATTGGAAATGCAGTACTTGCTGCTTAGGCTTTCTACCTAAGTGTATTTTGGAAAGCTACATGTAAAATACTGTTCTATGAAAGAAAGTACAGACTCCTCTGTGTCTGTTCCAAATTTAGGATCATCTTTTACCCAGAACAGCATAGGAATATGAGGAACACCTCTTGCTTGGTACTCTTTTTCTAAAAGAAATCAGCAATTTCTCCAAGAGGTGGATTTTATTGTTGTTGCAGATGAAGGATAGCATTGTTTGAAATCTCTGCTGAAAGTACCTGCAAACATTTTCCAGATCCAAACAGCAAAGTTCTCCTGGTGTCTTGTTTTTAATGTCTTTAATGTTACAGTTTGTTTGTCTCAAAAAGTAATGTAAGTTATCCCATGGATATTTTGCACAGCTCAGAGTTAGAAACCAAGTTGGTGTTCTTAAATTTCTCCTCCATCCTGTAATTACTTACATACACATAGGGCCCGATTTCGATCTCGCTCGGAAAGCCCTATGGCCGACTCGGTCCTGTAGAGCTTTCCGACCGACTCGTGCTCCTGGGCTCTGAACACCCGAGTACGATGCAAGTACGCGCTGACGGACTCGGGTCGCTCGGAGCCCCATTGAAGTCAATGGGAGCCTGATGTACATTGTGTACATAGGCTTCCATTGCAAAAAAAGTACGTCGCGGAAAAGGGTGCCCCCGGTCGTGGGGACGCGTTGGTGCCCCCCGCACCGTACATGTATGTGTAGGGGGGACACTTGGGTCCCCCCTGTGACCGAGTCGTAGGGCTACGGGTAAAGGAGGGCCCGCTACGGCCCCCTGAAGTCCGCTTCCTGGAGCTTTTTCATGTCGGAGGTTCCGAGTCGATCCGGCTGCTCGATGCGCGCATCGTACTTGGTCGCTCAGAAATTGGACCCATTGCGCGGTGCGTGTCAGTGAAGTCAGAGTCGTCCGGACGGCGTCGCTGACGGGTACGAGTCGGTCAGAGCGCGAGGCTATCCTTGCATCGTGCTTGCTCGCTCGTAAAGCGGTAGGAGTCGCCCGGAAATCAAGCGTACGAGATGGAGTCGCTCCTGACGGATGCCGTCAGGAGGCCCTCTGAGCGAGATCGGAATCGGGCCCATAGTGTGCAGTTTTATTTCTATAATCTTTATGATTGTGTTTCCCCACTGTGCATTATTGATGATTCTTTCAACAGTACATCACTTTTGGTGTCTGAGTATAAAACCTGAGAAGAGTAAAAAAGGGAAAATGCACCAACAGAAGACATTTGTATGGTGACAAGCATGTGGCTTTTTGCATAGTGAGTAAGCATCTCACTTAAATGTTTGAAGGCAGATGGTATTATAAAGACTGCAACTGATGGTGGTTCTCCCAAGGGTGCTATACAGGTGGACTGTTCTGTTGCACCTAGTTCCTTCTGAATCATTTAGTTGTGGCCCCTTTCTGGAATTGTTTTTAAGTGCTTCCACGTAGATGTTGTTCCATGTAAATAATTGCTTGTAGTGCCCCTGCATAACTGCCTGCCACAAGCATTACAGTGCAGACATTTATCTGTAACCTTCTTTCCCCTTCATGGTATTGTAAGATGCTTCCAAACATCACTTTGTTTTGTGCTTACTGGAGTACTTGTGCACAAAAGTGTATTTGTAAATAGTTAAATAGATTATGTTATGTTTATTTGTTAATTGTTTGGTTTAAATTGTATTCTAATGTATTAATAAAATGTATTTGTAAACTTATAAAAATGTATATTACTAATTTAACTAGGTATTCATACATGAATGCACACAGCTATCGATTCATTCTCACAGGTACTGACACACTCACACATACACTCATACAACTAGTCAAAACCTCATACAGTCAGTCACAAACCCATTTACACATGCAAACATCTACTTGCATAGACTCATACAGCCATACAACCATTCACACACTCACTCACACACCAAGCGATACAGTGACTCATACACTAAGGTATACATGGATACACCCACTAACACACCCACACACATACACCAATACAGCTACGCACACACCACGCTATACATTGATAAAACCACACAGAGACTGCCACATCCATGCACACACCAATGCAGTCACTGACACAACCAGGCACTTACCATTATAGCCATTGACAGGCCCAGGCTCACACTGATACAACCTCGGACACACCCAGCCAAACTCCAATACAGAAACTGACACGCCCAGGCACATACTCATACGGACAATGATTCTCAATCACATATCGATACAGCCACTTAACATTCAGCCAAACACTGATACAGCATCTTAAACACCCATATACATACTGCTATAGCTAATTACACACCCAACCACACACTAATACAGACTCTAACACAGCCAGTCAGACAGAAATGCATCCAATAATACATCCAGGCACACACTGATGCATACACTGGAATACCCAGGCATACACTAATGAAGACAGTGACATAGTCAGGCATACACAAAAGTAGACACTGACACACCCAACTAAACACTAATGCATCCAGTAATGCACCCGGGCACACACTAATGTATATACTGACACACCCAGGGACATACCAGTGCAAACACTGATGCACCCAGGCATACAGTAATGCAGGCACTGACACACCAGCCAAACACTAATGCATCCAATATCACACCCAAGCACACACTGATGCATACACTGACACATACGAGAAGGACAAATCCCTACTTCTATATTAGGGAGCTGGGAAAATGATAATCAGAACTAGCTTGATGGGGTGAAAAAAGGAAGAAAAGAAAAGAAAAAGAGAAAACCTACTGGAAAATCCAAAAGGTTTTTATGGTTGCCCTCACCCACTATATAGTGGCATGCTTCATCATATGGCCGCTGACACACCCTGGTGCAGACCAACACTCAGAGTGGAGCGCTTATTTTTATATAAAAGAAAAACAATATTTTTGTATTAGGTATCACTATTGCAGAAAAAAATCAATCGGCCAGTGACCCAGTAGGGCGTTGGTAGGTGGCTGAAACACTTTTGGTACAGGCAGATGGGGTAATGGAGATGTAACTCCTCCTATATACCCGTATTTAAATTTTTAATCCTGTGAAGGGGTGCCAAAAATAAATAAATATACAGGCACCTACTTAGACAGTCTTACACAAGATTTTTTCTGAAAGGCTAATGCTGAAACGAGTCTGCTTGGGTTAAAACAGCTGCAACCTGACCCTGTGAGTGCCCTGTTACATTCCTCAGGGATTTTGAGCACATATATATATATATATATATATATATATATATATATATATATATATATATATATCTCCAAACACTCTGCATAACACAGTGTGGTGCACACTTGAGAAAGATATATTAAATTTACTTTATTGTAGTCCCGTATCTAGACAAACGCGTTTCGGCCCTTTATATATATCCACAACCAACTCTGGCACATGTAGTCCTTTAGCCAGACACCGCAGTTCCAGTACTTCAGGTAAGTTTTATTTGATAAAATGCAAGGCTGTAACGCGTTTCGGCAGGATCCCCTACCTTGTTCACACAACGAGCCAAAATGCTGCATTTACTTTTATGTTGATGAACACGATCACAAGGTGTCATAGACACAAACAGCATACTACACTATATACAAATTTCATTGTCAATTGCAAGGGTTTGATTACTGGTAGTCTGAGGGCCCAACATTACATGTCGATATTTGATCTATATTATACCCCGGAGAAAATCTCCAAATGGTCTGGTTCCCGTGGGAATTCGTGTTGCAGATGTGGGACATTGGCAGCAGATACGATCCACATGTTTTTTGCCTGTCCTTTACTAAATAAATATTTACAAGATATTGAAGTATTTCTAGCTCAGATTCTCGGTAAGACGATTTTGATAACACCTACTCTAGTGATTTTAGGGGCTGATCAAACTCAGAATACGGAGGGGTGGACTAGATCTGAAACCGGTTTTGTGTTTATTGCAATGGCTATTTTGAGAGCGGGAATTACATCTCAATGGATCAGCCCCGACTCCCCCACATTTGTTAATTGGAGGGCCCGGCTGTTAGCTATTTTTAGCATGGAGTCAGCAGTATATAGATTAAAAGGCCGTAGGAGACGGGAGATGGGGAAGAAAATTTGGGCTCCAATGACCAACTGGATTGGCTGAACAGTGTTTTGTAAATTATTCTCCCCCTTTTTTTTTTTTTCTTCTTTCGTTTTCTTTTTTTCTCTGCTTTTGCCCGCATACAATGCTGCTTCTCAAAGGACTAATCTGTTAAACCACATTTTGTTGTTTATTTTGCCATAACTGTTTGCTATGTTATGTGTGTGACAAAAAATAAAAAAATATTTAAAAAAAGGCAAGGGTTTGATAAAAGCTCTAACTTATTCTATATTTATCCATTCTTTACCTCTATTTGACTCATATTTTCAATTTTTTCAGTTTTTCAATTTTTTCAATTTTTAGTTTCCTTTTTTCGCATCTTATTAAATTGACATATTCTGTGCATACGAGTGAAATTTACTCCTTAATTTACTTCCCTCTAGTCAAACCCACACATGTTTTAATATTCTCTTGTGTGAATCTACTTAAAAGCCCCTTAATAAACACTTCTCTCATTGGATTCATCCCATGGTGGGATTAGTTGGCATATATATAACATTAGGTCTAGTATAAGCATCACAATGATGTTTTTGTGTTCTGCTCTAGCCTAATTGGAAGTATTTTCCAAAAGGGTATAGACAAGATCTCTAGATGAAATGATGAACAATTAGACCTAATGAACTGTAGCAATAAAGTGCAAATGCAATTCCCTTGCACTCAGCGCATAAAGTGCAAGTGCTTTGAATACCATCACTGATAGAGAGTCAGTGTCAGATGTCCCAGCCTTCATATTGAATCATTCGATTTCTATCTATTGAATGCTATTATGACTCAGTCTTTCTATACCCATTCTGTCGATCCAATGTGGACACATACGTACAGGGTTAAACGGGCTCACAGTCCTTACTGTGGCCCAAATATGTGCAAATACGCAAAGAAAGTGCCAATGCCCCTTGATGTAAGCTTATGGACTCTCAATGACACTGGAACAATATACCTATGCTGAATATAAAATGCTTTCTTCCAGTCTCTGAACTCTCAAAGTGCAAGTGCATCTGTGCATGTTATCAATGTAAAGTGCAACTGCCCTACTAGAAGAACTATTGAAGTATCTGTATTAACTTCCCTAGATATAATACCTATATAGGACGTAGTGATCTATCTTCTAGTCTCAGATATAACAAAGTGCAAGTGCATCAGTGCATGTTATTTCTGTAAAGTGCAAATGCATTACTGGAGAACAATTCTAGAATAATGGCATGAAGTGCAAGTGCATGTATAGGATACTTGTTAAAATTAGTGTGGTATACTCCAAAATGGAGCATTTCACTAACACCCTCAAATGTGCATACAGATTTATAAACTAACCTTTTCGCCTTACTGCCTAGCTTGCTCCATAAGAAATAGAACATTGGGGCATGATCTTAAAACCAAGTTGTTCACATGAAAATACACCTCTACGAAATAAAAAAGTAGTAAAACATTAAAGCATTGTACAGACACGATCAGCATATTTCATTTGTAATCTCCATTTTTCTAACGATGGATTGGTCCTTTACGTGTTTCTCTCACTCGAGATGGACATAGATATCTTCATCAGAGGTTAAGCCTCTAGGTGTCTTACAATCAAACATTAATATGTATCAAGATTCTAGTTGCCTAAGCTTGCCTTCGCGATTTCCACCTCGTCTGCTTTTGGGGACAGAATCCACTACAAAATACATCAGCTCCTCAACTTTGCCTGCATGGACATCATTAATGTGACGGGCTACAGGATATGACTTGTCTCCATTTTTGACTGCTCTAAGGTGCTGGAGAATCCTGACATGAACCATATGGATTGTACTACCCACATAGAACTTAGGGCAGGTGCATTGAAGGACGTACACTACATGGTCGCTTTTGCAGTTAAAAAAGCGTGGGATTTTCCAAGGTTGATTATTTAATGGTAGTTGGATCTTTTTTTTTTCATTCCATGCTTACATGCCTTGCACTTCAAGCACCTGTTGAAACCTGGATTCGCCCTCAGCCAACTCTCGGTTTCAACTACCTCAGGACTAATTTTCACCAATTGCTGCATCATAGATTTGGCTCTTCTGTAGGAGATGAGGGGTTTGCGTGTAACTAGACCACTCAATCTCGAGTCCCCTATAACCAGATGCCAATGCCTATTCATGCAGTCTCTCACCCTTGCATGATAGGCATTGTATCCGGTTATCATCCTCACTTCTTGTGCAGTATCTCCGGTTGATTTCTTCTCTCTTTTTTCTTTAAATAAAATGTCCTCTCTTGGTAGTCCATCCACTTTCCCTAATGCTTGATTCAAGACTTTCTGACTATAGCCTCTCTCTTTGAATCTTACTGTTAAGTCAGTTTGTGCTTGCTTAAGAGAGCTGTCCTCACTGCAATTTCTCTTCATACGGAGATGTTCCGCATAGGGGATACTTTGTTTCAACTTTTGTGGATGGAAACTACTTGAGTGAAGAATAGAGTTTCCTGCAGTAGGTTTTCTAAAAGTGCATGTGTGCAAGCTGCCCTCTTTGATAAAAACTTCCAAATCTAGAAAGTGCACATGTGATTCACTGATGGTACTTGTGAAGGTCAGGTTTAGCTCGTTGTTGTTCAGAGCTGCTATAAAGATTTTTGCCCTCTCAGCTGACCCCCTCCAAATAATAAACAGGCCATCTATAAAACGACACCAGACTTTGATGTTGTCATGCCACTCTGTCTCATGTTCGACCCTGAGCACCTGCTCCTCCCACCAGCCCATGTGGAGATTCGCATAGCTGGGGGCGAAGCAGGTGCCCATGGCTGTGCCCTTTAGCTGCCTGTAGGTGTCATTCCCAAAAAGGAAAAACTTATTTTCTAGGCACAGTTCAGCCATTTTGAACAGCATCTCAGAGTGTTGGTAAACCTTTATCGGTCTGATTCCCAAAAAGTGTCTAAGAGCCCTTAGGCCATCTCTGTGTGCAATGCTCATATACAACGAAGCTACGTCTAAAGTTATCAGGAAATCTGATTCTTCCCAATGGATGCTATGCAGTTTTTTTTTTAAATCCCCCGTGTCCTGAATATAGGACGGCAGGGATTTTACAAGATCCTGCAGGAAGTAATCTATATATCTTGATGAGGTTTCGAACAGACTCCCAAAGGCCGATATTATCGGTCTGCCTGGAGGGGATACCATAACTTTGTGGACTTTTGGTATGAGATACAATATTGCTGTTATAGGATTATTGATTTTTAAATATTTGTATTCTCCTTCCGTAATAAGTCCCATTCCCCTCCAAGCAGATATATGATCAAGGCTCCTTGGAGCCGAAACGCGTAATGCTGCTAGTGCTTTTCTGAACACAATAAATTAAAATCTGCACTTACTCGTGGTCCGTGCTCCAGTGCCTGCCTGCTTTTTTGCTTGGTAAAATCAGAGGTTGGAGTTTTCGTGAAAAAAAATATATATATATATGAAAAAAACACAGGTTTCAGGGACGTTATAGTTAGGCGGACATTTCACTTATACCGAATGTGAGAAATTCAGCCGTTATAGTTAGCTGAGCTAACTATAACTTGCGCCCCCAAAATGCACTGCTGATTACGTCACATATTACATCACTCATGACATGGTCAGTGACATCACTGATGACATCACTGTTGACATCTCAAATGACATTACTGATGACATCACTTATGACATCATCCACTGACTGAGTGTTTCTAAAAAGTTTAAGAATGTTGTATATATATATACCCCAAGGTGCATTGAAGAATGAGTGGGTGTATGAGTGTCTGAATGGATGATTTAGTGGGTGCGTGACTGACTGTATAAGTGAGTGATTAAATGCAAAGCCTAACTATAACATCCCTGAAACCTGTGATTTTTTCAGTGAATTGCTAAGGTTTTTTAAATACTAATTCCTAACTATGACATCCCTGAAACTTGTGGTTTTTTCAGGGAATTTCTAAGGTTTTTTCAATGCTAATTCCTAACTATAACGTCCCAGAAACCTGTGGTTTTTTCTGTGAATTTCTAAGGTGTTTTAAACCATTTTATTTATGAAAAGATGTTTGGAACTATTTTTTTCTTTTTTTCTATGATATTCTATGTATTTTTGTAAACTTTTTAAATAATTATAATCACTTTTTTAAAATATATATATAACCTAGCTGATTAAAGATTTGTAGTGTTATTTATTTGAATAATTTTAATTTTTACAAAATTGTAGTATTGTTTTATTTCTAATTTTGTACAGTGTGATATTATAGAACAGAATTCTGAATAGAAAAAGAAAATTGTATATAATTTTTTAGCATATTTTTTTTACTGTTTTTTGCTAAATTAAATTTTGGATGATTGCTTTTAATAGTATGAAAGATGTTTTGTTCTTTTATTATGATAAATATCTTCTTTATATATATATATATATATTTTTAATTTACAAAAAAGGGTTGTGCACCGTACGCGAACCTACACGGTGGGTGCTCGGATCCGTTATACGAATATCACTCTAAAAACATATTTAGCACAAATTAATATGTTTGTTTCACGAAGAGGTTTGTTACTGAGTACATAAAAATAGTAATATATAAGTTATAAATTTGTATTAAAATGTTTTTAACAGATTTCTCTGGACGCGATGGTATCGCGCACCAGTTGCGGATTTACGCGTTGGGTGCATGAATCCGTTACACAAATGTAGGTCTAAAATACATACTTACACTGAAATAATATATTTTTTAAACAAAGAGGTTTATTAATGAATCCCAAAAATTAGTATTTAGTGTTCTTGTACAATATTTTTAAGATGTTTAAAACACATTTTTATGTATGTGACCCCATCGTGCAGCGGACGTGTAGGGGTCGTGAACCCTGCTGGCACGTATTTCCAGGATCGCATAGGGGTCGCGACTCCGGAGTAATTTTTAAAAGTATGAAATATGAATGTTTCAAGTGTAAATATCTGTTTTGCATAAAGACTTTCCATTGAAATACTTTGAAATACAATATCTTAATAGCAATTTACAGTTTGATATTACATTTAGTACATTTTACAGGTGCGCGACGCGTATGCGATGGGTGCGCCGCCCGTACGCGACTCCCTGTGACATAGAAAGAAAGTTTGTCATTGGTTGAAGAGCTTTTCATTCTCTTGGAAGGTAGAACTAACACCTGTTCCATCCCTTTCATTTTGGGTGTGTCTGCTTTTAAGACTACATTATTTGTAGCCTCTGCTAATTGTTTATTTTCTTTGGTGTTGCTCATGTTTGTGTTTTAAAAATGGCATCAGCTTTTCCTGAAGAGGAGCAGCAGGAGGAGATGGAGGAGCCAGTAAAAAAGCGGAAGGAGAGTATTGTATGGGCTTTTTTCACTGTGCCATTGGGAGAAAAAAATGTGAATGCTCGGAAGGTGACATGCAGCATCTGCCACAAAGTCCTCTCCAGAGGATTGGAGAAGAAGTACTCATGCGGCACTTCTCCAATGAAGAAGCACTTTGAGACTATCCATCCAGTTCGTCTGGCACGAGATATAATGGAGCGCCAGAAGAGGGAGCAAGCTGCCAGTGATGATGGTAGTCAACCATCTACTTCTGCAGGGGTTGTATTAACCACTCCACTACCTCTGATTGTTCCTGAATTGGCAGGTGCTAGGCATCCATTGTCAAAAGTGTTTGATGACTCTTTGTGTTGGAGAGCTCTCCATTGATGCCATCAAAAATCTCCTCAAAGCACATAAGTGCAAATCTTTTTTTTTTTTTTAGTTTTCATCCTTGTGTTTCTTCATTTTAAAGAAACACCACAGTTGGACTGTTTAACTTTTATTTTTTCTTTTTAAAAAATTGAAAACCACCCAAAAAATAAATAAATCAGAAAATACAAAATTGTTAAAAAACAGTTCTCACGGAACCACATATCCTGGTTAAAATTAGAAAAATTGTATGTAGTGAAAGTGATTGCTTGTCTAAATGTGTGTGTGATGAATGTTAGAGTTCTGCATAAGTAGTGTCTCAGTGAATGGACGAGCGCATGCATAATACGTACGTGAATGAATGACTGAAAGAATAGTGCTTGGGTGATTTCATATGTGCATGACTAGTGGCTGAGTGAATGGATGACTGTATGCATAATCCCTAAGTGAATGGTTGAGTGTAAGAGTAGTGTTTGAATGATTGCATGAGTGCATTGGTGGTGCCTGGGTCATTGTATGAGTGCATGTGTAGTGTCTGGGTGATTGCATGAATGCATGGGTACTGCTTGAGTGAAAGGATGAGTGCAAGAGTACTGCCTGAGTGTTTGTATGAGTGCAGGTATACTGCCTGAGTGATTGCATGAGTGCATGGGTAGTGCCTGCATGAAAGGATGAGTGCAAAGGTAATGCCTGGGTAATTGGATGAGTGCATGGGTAGTGCCTAAGATAAAAAATGAGTACATGGGTACTGCCTGAGTAAATGGTTGACTGCAACACTTCTGCCTGAGTGATTGCATAAGTGGATGGGTAGTGCCTGGGTGATTGTATGAGTGCATGTGTAGTGCCTGGGTGATTAGATGATTGCAGGGTTACTGCCTGAGTGAAATGATGAGTGCAAGAGTTGTGCTTGAGTGTTTCTATGAGTGCAGGTGTACTGCCTGGGTGATTGGATGAATGCACACGTAGTTCCTGCGTGAAATGATGAGTGCAAAGGTAGTGCCTGGGTCATTGGATGAGGGCATGAGTAGTGCCTGAGTGAAAACATGAGTACATGGCTAGTACCTGAGTGAATGGTTGAGTGCAAGTGTATTACCTGAGTGATTGCATGAGTGGGTGGGTAGGGCTAGGGTGATTGCATGAGTGCATGGGTACTGCCGCAGTGATTGGATGACCTCATGTGTAGTATCTGAGTGACTTCATGAGTGCAAGGGTAATACCTAGATGCTTAGATGAGTGCATGGGTAGTGCATGAGTGAAAGGATCAGTGTAAGGGTAGTGCCTGGGTCATTGGATGAGTGCATGGGTAGTGCCTGAGAGAATGGATGAGTGCATGGGTAGTGCCTGACCAAATGATTGAGTAGAACAATAATTCATGAGTGATTGCCTGAGTACAGAGGTACTGCCTGGATGATTGGATGAGTGCATGGGTAGTGCTTGACTGAAAGGTTAAGTGCAAGGATAATGCCTGGGTTATTGCAATAGTGCATGAGTTGTGCCTGAGAGAATAGATTAGTCAGACCCTCCAGGATTTCGCGATTTGCAAACAAATCGCAAAATCTGCAGTTTTTAAAAAAAGCAGCGATTTTTACAAAACTGTCCGTGAAATTTGAAAAATGTGATCCATGCCGCAATATCCTGGGGGGTCTGGACAGTGTACAGACATGCTGACACTGGGACTAGGAGACAGACACGGGGGAATCGGGTGGAGCAACACTCAGGCCTGGAACTCGAAGACAGACCCTGGGGGAGGAAAACAGAGCCTCTGACATTGGGATAGGAAGACACAGCATCTAGGACTGGGAAGTCAATTTCATGGGGCAGGGAGAAAGGCACTGGGGCAGGAAGACACACTCTCGGGAACAGAGAGATGGGGAAATGTAATTGGGACAGGAGGAGAGTGGGACAACAAGAGAGGAGGACACGTCCAATGGCACTGGGCCAGTGAACCATGGACACAGGGACAGAGCCAATCCCCCTGGTAGTACCTGTCGACACTCTAGAGGTACAAGTTCTAGACTCGCCGATACGAAAACAGGAAGATTAGCATGCTAACATTAGAAGTGGGAGACATGGACGCACACTGGGCGGAAGACACTGACATGGAGACTGAGAAACACGGACACAAACAGAGACAGGGACTCTGGGACAGGGAGATGCTGACTCCATCATGAAGAGAGAGAGCTACGGACTCACCAAGCGGAGACTGAGTACCAACTACATATAGCCCTGGAGTCCTGGATCCCAACAAGATGCAGTCACTCACTACTCCTTCCCCAGACAAGGAGACTCTGGGGGGGTGGGGTTCAGATACACACAACAGTGGTTGGCAGGTGGCAACTGAAAGAACAGATACACACAACAGGGGTTGGAAAGTGTCAACTGAGAGAACAGGCACACGCAAGAGGGGTTGGAAGGTGGCAATTGGGATTACAGATACACACAATGGGTTGGAAGGTGGAAACTAGGAGTACAGATACACACAACAGGAGTTGAAAAGTAGCAACTGGGTATACAGATACCCACAAGAGTGGCTGGAAGGTGGCAACTGGTAGGACAGACACACACAACAGGGGTTGTAAGGTGGCAACTGGGAGCACAAACGCACACAAGAGGGGTTGGAGGGTGGAAATTGGGATTACAGATACACATAACAAGAGCTGGAAGATGGCAACTGGGAGTACATTCACACAACAGGGGTTGGAAAGTGGCAACTAGGAGTACAGACACACAGCAGGGTTTTGAAGGTAGCAACTGGGAATACAGATGCACACAACTGGGGTTCGAAGGTGGAAACTGGGAGCACAGATACACACAACAGGGCTTGAAGGTGGCAACTGAGATTACAGATACACACAACAGGGCTTGAAGGTGGCAACTGGGATTACAGATACACACAATAGGGGTTGAAAGGAGGCAACTGGGAGTACAGATACACATAACAGAGGTTGAAAGGGGGCACATTCCAGTCCATTATCGGGCCTCCAAGGGAAAGCGAAAACTAGGAGTTGGCTCTGTATAAGCTGAGACAGTGGAAGGTGCATAGAGACCTTGCAAACAGTACAAATGTGCTACATATAAAACTGTATAACATAAGAAGGCAGTGAATTAACCGTACTCAAGTAGTCTGTCAAAGTGATCCCTGTGCATATTAAGTCGCACAAAGTGATCCCTATGAATTTTTAAGTCGCATTGTGTTTAACTTATTCTTTTTTATCTCACAAAGTGCACTTTTATCACCACAAATGTAAATTTTAGGTTAATAAATCTTCTCACACTCCGCTCTGTGAATCTGTTGCTCACTCTTAGATCCCCAAGCCCTAGGTCATTTTTAGATCTCTGCATTTCCTGTCAGGTCCTAAAACTCCTGGTCATCCTTAGGGCTCTTACTTCCCACTGACCAACACGACCTCAGAGGTTCACACTCATCTTCTAGTATGTAAGCTTCTGTTCACCCAGAAGGACCCATGGGTGCTGCACGTCCTAAGGCCTTGAGGCTCTTACCATCAACTGGTCCCTAAACTAGCCACTTGCCAATAAGACCCCTAGGCCCATTTCCACTCTTTGGTCCCTTGCTTTGAGTCAAATTCTGAGGCTTAAGCTCACTCTCGTACCTTTAGATTCCAGGTCAACTTCTGGCCACCCAATTTCCATGTTTAGCCTGAGGCAGAGTAGCTCCTGCTCACGCTTACCTAGAGGCATCACAGTACACTCAGCTCCCTGCAAACAGTGATTACCATGAGATTCTGCAAAGCTTATATTTCCATGTAGCTCCCTTTCTGCTCTGCTAACCGTAAGGGTATGAGGTTCATGATCACGGCAGGCGGTACTAATGAGTGACTAACAAACCTATTTACGAATCAGAAGCTATCATTTACGAAGGACAATGACACAAGCCAATAACGAATATGGGTGGAGAGTGGGTAGCTCCTGCTCACGCTTACCTAGAGGCATCATAGTACACTCAGCTCCCTGCAAACAGTGGTTATCATGAGATTCTGCAAAGCTTATATTTCCATGTAGCTCCCTTTCTGCTCTGCTAACCATAAGGGTATGAGGTTCATGATCACGCCAGGCGGTACTAATAAGTGACTAACAAACCTATTTATGAATCAGAAGCCATCATTTACAAAGGATAATGACACAAGCCAAAGACGAATATGGGCGGAGAGTGGGTGGGGCTTCTATTCTACACTCCAGTACAGCAGGTCTCGCAGAGCAGCGCATGCGCGCTGACTCTAGGCTCGACCTAAAAAGGCGGTTGATTCTGCAATGGCAGAACCCAGAGCAAAGAGCTCTAAAGATCAAGTTGATGATTGTGAAAAGGATCAAAAGGGAAAATATATGTAAGGCTCTCAATTGCGAGAATTATTGTTTAACATCAGAGAAACCCTGGGTTTTAAAGGCAAAGACCGACAGGAAAAGGGGTTTTATTCACAATATATGAGTTATGATGCGGGTGACCTGATTCTCCACGATGTCAAAGGAAATTTTATATAAACAGTGGAAAGATCCAGATAAATCTGCCATTCTGCGATTCTTGTACAAGAGATATTAGGTCAGAGATTTTGAAAAAGATTTTCCTCAAACGCCTAAGGTTAACACTTATTTTTTGGGCTTCAATGGCATCGACATCTATGCTTTTATCAGAGAATTCCAGCCTGCCCGATGTTGTGGAGGCTTCGCTTAATAGGTTTGATGTTGCTTCTAATTTTTCAGTCATGCATATGCCACACCTAAGTGTTACTTAAACACTTTCAATACCTATATGACTGCATATAGGAAAATGAAGACCCCCCACTAATATGGAACTGGCATTCAAATTAGCTGGTCCTAGAATGCTTTGGATGAACTCATGGAAACTAGACTCCACTCAGAGAGGTCTACTTAAAAAATTACATTTAGAAATACAGATCCCTCTTACAAGGTTAGGACTGGAGCTGTGCTTCCATAGAGTTGCAGACACTTTAAACATGCCTATTTCAAAGTGGAATACTCTGCTAAAACAGTTTCCATTGATTTCAGGCTGAAAATAAAGGATTATGAGTAAAATAAAGTGCTGCAAAAATGCTGCTAAATTTACATTATTGTGCCGCTAAATTTCCTAATCCATGCCGCAATATCCTGGGGGGGTCTGATTAGTGCATGGGTAGTGCCTGGGTCATTGGATGAGTGCATGGGTAGTGCCTGAGAGAATAGATGAGTGCATGGGTAATGCCTGTGTGAATGGTTCAGTACAAGAATAGTGCCTGAGTGATTGCATGAGTGCAGAGGTACTGCCTAGGTGATTAGATGAGTGCATGGATAGTGCTTGACTGAAAGGATAAGTGCAAGGAAAATGCCTGGATTTTACATTAGTGCATGAGTTGTGCTTGAGAGTATAGATGAGTGCATGGGTAGTGGCTGTATGAAAGGATGAGTGCAAAGGTAATGCCTGGGCCATAGGATAAGTGCATATGTACTGCCTAAGAGAAAAGATGTGCACCAGTAGTACCAGATTGAATGGCTGAGTGCAAGAGCACTGCCTGAGTGATTGCATCAGTGCAAGTGTATTGCCTAGGTTATTGCATGAGTTCAGCAGTACTGCCTGGGTGATTGGATGACTGCATGTGTAGTACCTGAGTGACTTTATGAGTGCAAGGGCAATGACTGGGTACTTAGATGAGTGCATGGGTGCTGCGTGAGTGAATGGATCACTGCAAAGGAATTGCCTGAGTCATTGGATGAGTGCATGGGTAGTTCCTGAGAGAATGGATGAGTGCATGGGTAATGCCCGTGTGAATGATTGACTCCAAGTATAGTACCAGAGTGATTGCATGAGTGCATGGATAGTGCCTTGGTGATTGTATGAGTATAAGTGTAGAGCCTGCCTGATTGGATGAGTGCATGAGTAGTGCTTGCGTGAAAGTATGAGTGCGAGGGTAATGGCTGGATCATTGGATAAGTGCATGGGTAGTTCGTAAGAGAAAACATGAGTACATGGGTAATGCCTGAGTAGATGGTTCAGTGCAACAGTAGTGCCTGAGTGATTGCATGAGTGCATGGGTAGTGCCAGGGTGATTGCATGAGTGCAGCAGTACTGCCTGGGTGTTTGAATGACTGCATGTGTACTTCCTGAATGACTTTATGAGTGGAAGGGTAATGCCTGGGTACTTAGATGAGTGCATGGGTACTGCGTGAGTGAATGTATCAGTCAAAGGAAGTGCCTGGGTCATTGGATGAGTGCATGGATAGTTCCCGAGAGAATGGATGAGTGCATGGGTAATGCCTATGTGAATGGTTGAGTAGAAGAATAGTGCCCGAGTACAGAGTACAGAGCTACTGCCTGGGTGATTGGATAAGTGCATGGGTATTGCTTGACTGAAAGGATAAGTGCAAGGATAATGTCTGGCTGATTCTATGAGTGTATAGATAGTAATTAATGAGTGTACAAGTAGTTCCTGTGTGATTGCATCAGTGCATTTGTACTATCTGTTTCATTCAATGAGTGGATGGGTAGTCCCTGGGTAATTCTATTAGTGCATATTTTTCCTATGTATGTATCTGAGAAGTCATTGGATAGGGAGTTTAATACACACTTGTCCTGTATAATGAGGAGTAAATAACTTGCAATTAAAGCACTTTTATTGGTCTATGCAGTTCTGTAAAAAGTAAGTGTGATACTGCTCCTCAAAAATATGATGATAGTTTTCAAATAGTGTAAAGGATCAACATTAATTATAATATTATGTATTCTTACCTTTCAAGTAATTTAGATACATTACTCAGTAGAACTATTTTAGAGTCGTATTGTCCGAAACAGCATTAAAACTGTTTTCAAACTTCAACAGTAGCTACTATAAAAAAGAAGAAAAACTTTTATTTAATAATAATAATAATATATTTAAGAAATTGTAATATTATATTTTTAAGAACACAACATAAATTTAGAATTACATAACATTTTCCGTTTCCCTTTTTTGCTGTTCTCAGAGTCCACTTAATTTTACCATACTTGGGGCCAGATGAACGACCAGTGTAAATTGCGACTCGCAATTTGCGCTCGATTGCGAGTCGCAAATTGCAAGTCGCAATTTACAATGTACAACAGGGTCAGAGACACTGATTGCAATTCCCAATGGGATCGCAAATTGCGAGCCTCATGAATATTAATGAGGCACTCGCAATTTGCGACCCCATTGAGAATGGCTGTCCCTCCCAGGGATGGTGGCCTGCTGGGCTCAGCAGACCTCCATGTCTGGGACTGCTTTTCAATAAAGCAGTTTTTTTTATAAATGCAGCCTCTTTTCCTTAAAGGAAAACGGGATGCATTTAAAAAAAAAAAATGAAACGTTTTCGTTTCATTTTTTAAGGGCAGGTAGTGGTCCCTGGGTCCACTGCCTGCCCCTAAAAAGTATTTTTCCCTGCATTTGCAAAGGGGAAGGGGTCCAATGGAGACCCCTTCCCATTTTCGACTGCATTACCACCCTCTTGAAGAGGGCGGTAAATTGCAAGTGTTTTTCGACCGCAATTGTGGTTGCAAAACATTTGTACATGGCTTGTGAGTAGCTATTAGGAAGGGAACGGCCCTTCCTAATAGCGAGTCGCAAAACACTATTTTGCGAGTTGCAAATTATTTGCGAGTCGCAAAATAGTGTTAGTACATGGCCTAGAGGAAAATTGCATGCGCAAATGGGTCCCAAACCCTTTTGCACATGCAATTTTCCATCATACATTTGGTCCATAGTGATTTCAATGTAGTATCATCATTAAACAGCGGGGAAAAAAACAATCAAATGGATTGTACAAAAAAAAGCCCCAAATCAGCATAATACATCATTATGAATATGTGTAGCTATGCGTTCTTTTATCTACACTTTGTTAATTACTTTCTTCATATACATTAACTGTATTGTTTATGTCAAATACATTTGCCAAAATGTAGACTCTCATTTACATCTGGTACAATATAGACAACAAATATATAAACTATTTGCTATTAAACACAATTTTCCAAATGTAATATCAATTAGCGCAAATAATAATCCAAACACTGATTTTAAATACTAATACTTTGCAGTGCTGTCTACTTTCTGTTTACATCTTCCCAATAGGCCAAATGATGTACTCAAAACTTTGGCTGTAGAAATAGCAAATATGAATTTGGTAATTCATAACAAGGCAATCTAGGTTTGAAATCCAAGTGGGCATCATTGCAAAGTGTCCATCCTTTGTTACACTTTAAATAAACAGTATAGTGTCCAGATGTTGCAGTAGGTCCATCATGGACAATAATAGCTGCTGTTGTATAAGTTCTTCCTGAAATAGATACTTGACTTGCTTTAAAATTTGTAATTTTTGTTTCCAATTTTCTTCCATTTGCTCTACATTGTTGTAACATTAATATGAGATATTTTCCAAATGTTTCTATATGTCATGTAGACAACATCTCTGATCTACAATGTAAGCAACTCATATCCTGATTTTCTGTTTCTATCCATTTGTTAAAAGGTACTGATTTGCAGTCTGGTATTGTCAAGTATAGGAATCGTTCTGTTTGTATTTCAGTGGTAGAAGTAAATGAACACTCTTCACACTTATGGTTCCACTTGTAACTTAGTCCAAATTGGTTTTCAATGTGTATTCATTCATGGTCTAATACTCCAAGCATAGGCATTAGAAATTCTTGTGCATCTTGTATGTTGAGAGTAAATGTCAATGAACCAGTACTTATATCTAAAAGATGCAGAATGCCAGAAGCAGTATGCATTTTAGTTATGTCATTTATCAACTGTTAAAATACATGATGTAGCAAAGAACAGAATCTTTTTTCACGATTTTCCATGATTTCATGATGAAGATCTGGTAAATGAAACACAACATTCAGAATCACATTAGCATAGCACTTGATACCTGAACTGTTTTCTAACTGGTATCCTACAATATCATCAACACTTTCTATTTTTTTTCTTTATACTTTCAACTTTTTCTTCAGCTGCTTTCCTTTTTTGAACCTCGATTGCATCTTTGACATATTTCCATTTTGGACACACTATACGTTTCTCATATATGGGATATTCAGCTAAATCAGGAGTATAAAGTCTTCTCAAACGATTGTACTCTCTTACAGAATTTGCATCAGCACTAACCTTTTTCTTCTCAAAATCTATCAATTACAAACCAGACAATGTTCTTACTCGAGACAATGCAACGTATGCCATTCTCTCTTTGAACACCTTACTTCCAATATTTACAAAAGCTCTGTCTATACTTAGACCTTGAGATTTATCAATAGTTACTGCATATGCTAAAGACAGAGGAAACTGTTGTCTGCGAACATACAAATCTTTTACAAGCAAAAAACGTACAACACAACGCCCAATCTGTCTTACCTCTTCAATCTGATCAAATTTTATAATCAAAAATTCTATTCAATCTCTATTTTGAAAATTTACAAAATCAACAACTTTTCCCATTGTTCCATTTACTAAACTTTCTTCTACATTCAAATTATGCCGCAATTTACCCGACAGTTTATACATACATTTAAAGTCTTTCTAAGCCTGCAATTTTAGATACAGACTTTTCCAAAGAATGCAATATAGCCTGTAGTTGCTCTGTAAAAAGAATAGTCACTCCCTGGTGAACAATTTTATCAATAGCTTTAATTTCCACAATTTGTTGTTTTTCCAGTTTCAAAAGTTGTTGAATAAATGTAAAACAGACACTCTTGCAGTGTAGGCATTAAGAAAACTATAGACTTCTTTTCGCCAAGCATATTGCACATTACTTCAGCTGCTGTGTTTCCAGTTGTAAACAAGTTCCTTAGTAGCTGACTTTCTAAAGCTTGTTTACCATGTTCCGTCAAGACACCAATTCTTATGTCTTGAAGAATATTTCCATAATCTTCATCACCTGCTTGTCGCATATTCTTAACAAGTTCTTTATATTCAAAATGTAACCAAATGTTCACATTTCCAATATTTCCCAAAGATTTCCTTGTGTCTTCATGGACAAGTGTTTTAAAAACAGGTTGTCCTTTTACAGGAGTAAGTTGTGGTAGGTCTCCGAATACAATTAAATGTTTTCCTCCAAACAGAACATTGTAATCTGTTTTTAAAATCCGTTGCATTCTTAAATGTACAAAGGCAAGCATTAAGTTTGAGACCATGCTCACCTCATCAATGATTAAAAGTTTAATTTTCTTCAGTACTCTTGAGACTTCCTAACAAGCTTCTCCAGATAACTTCTGATATTCCAATGTATTATCATGTTCAACAGGTAGCATAAGTAATCGATGTAAAGTAATCCCTTTAATGTTGTATGCTGCTAAACCAGTTGGAGCTGTTTCAAAACAAGATAAATGTAATTCTGTAGTTTTGTGTAGATATCTGGTCAAAACTTTAATAAAGAAACTTTTTCCTGTTCCAGCTTGACCACTGATGTACAATAGAATATGTTTAAATGATGAACATTGCCATTCTTTTTTTTGTGCAGCACACCATGTTGTATCTGTTGTTTGACTTGTACATATATTTCTTTTTGTTCAATATTTAGTTGTTCTTCTAACTTTTCCAACTGAATAATATCCTGTTGTGCTTGTTGCATTGCAGTTTCTACCTCATTGCTGCTTAATTTTCGATAATTGGTTGTCCCAGTGGATCTTGACTCAGTGGACCAGAACTTTGACTGCCTTGTGAACTTTCTCTAGCTATTTCAGCTGCAATAGTACTTTCTTGTTCAATATCATCATTTAACATTTGTAGATACGTTGGGAAAATTGTGCACTGAATGCTATCTTTAGTTGCATTAAAAGAATCTTCATAGCAATCAAAACCTCCAAGTAATTCCGTTTCACCACGCCAAGGCTTGAACAGTTGCAGAAGTGCAAAATAGAAAAAGTCACTCTTATCTGGACTTTCGCAACTGAGTTTTCTATGGTTAATAAGATTTTCTTTGGCATATTTTACTAAACATCCGTCACATCCAATTACTGCATATTTATCTTCTTTTATATTTTCTGTAAATTTTCTTTTAAAGCTGTAATGTTGAAGTATTTCATACAGACATAGGTTTTCAAGATGTGGACTCCTTTTGGGATTGTATGTATCCAACATATTAGTTTTAACAATATCTGTACTTTATGGTTCATTCTGTGCTAAGTATTCGATTTCTTGTAAAGATTTCAATACTCTATTTCGTGTGGAGGCAAGACCTAAACTTACCCAAATGATTCCTCTTGACTTTAAATATAAACTGGCAGAGCTCAAGCGATCATAGGATCCAATCTCTCCATGGGAAAGCATTTTCAAGCTAAAGCTGTGCAATTTCTTGCTAAGACTCTTGTGAAATTTCTTCCCACATTTCTTTCATCTCTGTCTTTTCAGATTTGGTTATATATGATGTAACATAGCGAGCAACAGCAATTGAATTATCTGCAACATATTTAATATCCATGTTTGCATTCCACATTTTCAAAATAACAGGATTGTAGTCATTAATGTACTTTGAATCTTCTGTTCTTTTTAATTTATTATGTATTCTTCCGAGATGCCCGAGCTATTGTATGCCTTACTGCTGACAAAAAAGTGTTTACTCTTCCTTTAGAAATTATAGGACGTGGGAATCCAAAACGACATTTTGTATAAAACTTCCCTTTACACTTGTATTTTCATCAACAGAATTTCCCACATCGATGACTTTGAAACCGTAAAACTTCTTGTCTCAAGCTCTTTTCTCTTCCATCTCTTGGAATGGCACATGTAACATACTGCTCGATGAAAGACATAACAGTTTCATCAGTATCAGTTCCAAATTTTGGTGCATTCTTTATCCATAATAGCATGTGCATAGAGGAGCACCTCTGGCTTGGTACTCTTTTTGCCAAAAGAAATCAGTAACTTCTCCAAGAGGAGGAATATTTTTATTGCAGATAAATGACATCATACTTTGAAACCTATTTTTTAAAATACCTGCATACATTTATAGGATCCAAGGAACAGAGTTCTCCAGGTGTCTTCAATTCAATGTTTTTAGCATTTGAATTTGCTTCTCATAGAAATTCAAGTAAATCTTCCCACGCATATTTAGCACAGCTAAGTGTTACAAACCATGTAGGTGTACCTAAGTTTCTTAACATACATTTAAGTTCACCATGACGATGAAACCAATATTCATTGGTACCACGTTGACATGCCATAAAATGAATTAACTGAGATTCTAAATTTTCATCTCTTTGTTGAACTTTGTCCATGGATTCTTTTGCAGAAACATGTTGAAGATGAACTCCTGTTTATAATATGTGGTTCACTGCATATTAAAAAGTGCAGACAAATCACTTTCAAACAGAAGATGAAATATATATGGAATGCACTGTCAAAATCTTGGATCTTCAGAGTACAATCTTGTTCAGCGGTATTCTGAAGCTGAAATCCGTACAACTCGCTCATCAAATCATCCAGCTTCTCCAGTGGGGAATAGCTGTGGAAAACAACGAGCTTCTAAACTTTTTTTCCCATACACTCATGGGAGTTCCCTTTGCTTCCTTCATTTGAAATAATTCAATACTGTTTCCTATCATTTCTTTCGAATGTAGAGGATGTATAGTATAATGTTCATAAATCTCTTCACTCCTGGACTTGTCCACTTTTTCTATTTGGCCACTTGAAATTTCTGTTTCATCTTCTAAGCATATTACCTGTTCATCAACATTTACATTCTTATAATAAATATTATTCTGTACCAGATATAATGTAGCATTTTGAAGTTTATTAACATCTAAAAACTCTTGCCATATTTTTCAACTCTTTGTTGGTACACCATTTACTAGAATAACTACTGGCTCATTTTCCTCCCTGTCTACACCAACAGTTTCAATATTTTTCTTAAAATCTAAAGGTAATCTTCCTTTCAGACCTCTTTGTAAATCTGTAGGTGGCAGCTCACCTGTTTTAGGCTCCATACGAACTATGGACTCATATGCATTCAAATCTGCCAGTTCCTGAGGAATAGGTACCAACTCTAAGTTGTTATGTACTGCTCTAGCTGGCATTTTGTTCTCTTCTAATGTGTGGTAACACTATTTACAAATAACTTGATCAGTACCCAATTCAAACTGACCTTCTACCAACATTAAGCACCAAATTGCTGCCACTTATCATTGTTTTCCTTTTCACTTTTTAAATATAAATCAGCATTCCTAGTTTGACTTCTATAGTGAGTAGGTCGACAACAAATACAAACATAGGGGCCCATTATGATAACGGGCGGATCGCCACCGACCGTATGGCGGTGGCGATCCGCTCGCTATTTTCCTCCGCCCGCCACACATTTTCCCCCCACCATATTAGTATGGCGGGGGTACCGCGGCGGACGGTAAGACCGTCTGCCGCTTTTCCGCCCGGTCCACAAGTCGACCGGGCGGAAAAGGTTTTAATATGGTGGCGGTGTCTGTTAGACACCGCCATCCATATTAGGATACGTGCGGGGATGTGCCTTTCCGTGGCGGCATTGCCGCCATGGAAAGGCATGTGGTCTTTTCTATTGGGGGCCCAGAGTGGGCCCCCAGGAAGTTGGGGGGGGGGGGGTGTACATGGGGGGTACCTATGGTACCCCCCTGCATATGTATGCACAAGGTGGCAGGCACCGCGCGGTGCCTGTCACGTTGTGCATACATATGCAAGACGTGCATTCACAGCATTGTGGCGGGCGGTGCGGTGAGCACCGCCCGCCACAATGCTGTGAATAGGGCTTGCCACCGCCACGGTGGCATCCTAATAGCATGTGCGGGACCACCGCACCACTTGCGGACGGTCCCGCATTCCGCTGCGGTGGCGGGCGGACTTTGTCCGCCCGCCATCGTAATGGACCCCATAGTTTGGTTTTTCAGATGAAACTGCCTTAAACTTTGTAATTTCTTCTGCAAACTCATCAATACTAATCTCTTCCCCATGTTCTTCAACACCTACACTTATCAAACTCTCACTTTGTCTACCCTCCTCTTCTGAACCAAAAAAAATGAAACTGTATATCATCACAAACTTTTTGTACATCTGATACTGAACCGTGCAAAATAGCTGTGTTCATTTCACTTAAACATAATGCAGGAGTTTTTACATAGTAGAGTCTCCTTACTAACTTCCGCATTTCAGACTGGTGTACTGCTAACAGTCCTAAATGATGAAAAGTGCTTTGGCACACTTTTCTTGAAAGACAAGCCAGAGAATGACCCTGCAAGTTGGTATATTTTCTTATTTTACATGGATCTAGTCCTTGTAACATCTTGATCTTCTGTTTAACACTTTTTTTGTGTGCATATTCTCATAAAATAATTTGTAATATGTCAATAGATTCCTGTCGAATACTGCAAATACTGCTGCAATCCCACTTACATACAGAAGCTTGTGTATGCCTCCCTTGAACTTCTTCAGCTATTACTTCTTCCACATTCATAACAACCATTTTTTCTTTTGGAATGGGACAACCATCTTTCATCTCATAGCATCGACCACTAGTATCAACTGAATGTACTAATGTGGTCTGTTGAAAATAGCTTTCTTCATTAAAGAAAGGCCTCAGTACTAGAAGTGTGCTTCCATTCACCAGTAAAAGTTTTACAAAAGTTACTTCTATTAACAAGTCTTTTTCTTTTGCTTTTCTCTTTCATAAACACCATTGTTTTATGCAATGTTCTCATTCTCTTCAATACTAATATAAATAATTTTCGCTTCAATTCAAAAGCAGTATCTACTACATTTTCAATGTGTTGCTTCTCCTTATACACTGCTGATCTTTTTATACTTTTTACAACTTTTTAATACATTTTGAATTACTCTATTTCTAAACATTCTTATACGTATCTCTTTAAATTATTTTTGCCTTCGTATAACATGTGTTGTTTTTACCATTACAATTCTTCTTTTCCTTCTCCTTTGTTGTAAAGCTTGTCTTTTTCCTTTCATTATTATTGACTTTCTTTAATCTCTCTGCAACTTTTTTAACAAACTGTGTAGTGCTCTTACCAGAAGAGATTTTATCCTAAGTAACATTTTGTTCTTTTTCTAATGCACTCCTGAGACACGGTGGGTGTGTGCGCAAGTTGGCTCTAGGCCGTCCTCGCACATGTCAATTGAAATCCCTCTGGTGCGGGCACCAGAGAGATTTCTTTTCCCCCCCAACAGCCTCAGGATCTGGGGAAGAGCTTCCCCAGCTCCAGAGGCTGTTTGTTTGGTTTCCCTGAAATGACAACCATGCGCACATCACCCTGACGTCATTTTAGTGAAACCAAAACTGAAATGAGCCAAGAGGCTCATTTCAGTCTTGCTTTCTACATGCTCAGGGGGCTATCTCAGCCACCTGAGCACGTAGAAAGTCAGGAGAGGTATCGTTGGAAAGGGGAGAATCTCCCCTTTCCAATGGTACCCCTCCCTAGTGGATCCCTGCTTGGGGATTACCTAATAAGGGCGATCCCCAAGCAGGGATCCACCCACTAGGCACCAGGGAGGGGGGAGCAGCCCCTTGGGCAAGGGTCTTTGCTCCCCCAAATTAAATTGGGTAAATTCAGTCTTTCTGCCCCCCTGGGGCAGAAAGCCCACTAGATACCAGGGATTTATTTTCCAATTGAATCAGGGGTGGGGGCTGCTCAATATGGGCATGCCAATGCCCCACCCCTCACAAAAGTATAGTCTTTCGGGGGCAGTAGCCCCCAGAAAGCCCACTAGATGCCAAGGATTTTTTTTTCTCATTACAATTAGGGGTGGGGCTGCCCAAGATGGGCATGCCAATGCCCCCATTCCCACAAAATTATAGTCTTTCTGTCCCCCTGGGGGGCAGATGGGGGCAGTAGTCCCCATTCTGCCTCCCTGGGGGGGGGCAGAAAGCCCACTAGATGCCAGGGATTTTTTTTCATTGAATTTAGGGGTGGGGGCTGCTCAAGATGGGCATGCCAATGCCCCCACCCCGCAAAATCCCACAGTCTTTCTACCCTCCTGGGAGGCAGATGGGGCTAGTAGCCCCCGATCTGCCCCCCAGGGGGCAGAAAGCCCACTAGATGCCAGGGATTATTTTTTTAATTGTTTTTAGGGGGTTGGGGCTGCCAAAAATTGTCATGCCAATGCCCCCACCCCTAAAACAAATTCCATAGGGTTTCTGCCCCCAGGTGGAATATGGGGGCAATAGCCCCTGATCTGCACCCCGGGGGGGCAAAAATCCCACTAGGCACCAGGGATTGTTTTTTTTATGCGTAGGGGTGGGGGCTGCCCAAAATGGGCCTGCCAATGCCTCCACCCCCAAAACAAATTGCCATAGCCTTTCTGCCTCCCCGGGGGGGGGCAGAAAGCCCACTAGGAACTAGGGATTGTGTTGTTTTATTTATACATAGGGGTGGGGGCTGCAGAGAATGGGCATGATAATGCCCTCACCGCCAAAAAAGGCTTTCTGTCCCCCGAAAGGCAGATCGGGGCAATAGCCTCCCACTAGGCACCAGGGATATGTTTATGGGCATGCCAGTGAGAAGCCCTATAGGGAAGGGTCGCTCCCTTATTTTTAGGCACACATTTTGGCTGTTTCCGTGATATTTTTATTCTCATCTACACCCAAGTGGGGGCAGAAAACCACTAGAAACCAGGGAGAGTTTGTGTGTGTGTGTAAACTGGAATTTGGCTAATGGTCTGCGTGTACTGACCTTTGGCTGGCATTTTGCTGACGGTGTGTGTGGACTTGCTCTTGGCTAATGGTGTTGGTGGACTCGCGCTTGATGACGGTGTATGTAGATTGGCGTTTGCCTGGTGGTGTGGGTGGAGCGGCGCTTGCCTGGCAGTGTATGTGGACTGGTGCTGAGCTGGATGTGTGCATGGATGGTGCTTGGCTGCAGGGCCGGACTGGCCATAGTGGGCAACTGGCATTTCCCCGGTGGGCCGGAGAGGTGGGGGCCGGTTTTCTGGCCGTAGGGGTGGTTTTGTCACTGGGGGCCAGTTTTGCAGCAGCGCTGCAATATCGGACCCCAGTAACAAAAGTGGGAGCAGTGCTTTTTACTAGCACGCCCCCCACCCCCAGGGCCGGTTGAGCAGCAATCTGCCAGGGCTGGTTGCTTTTCCCAGTCTGGCCCTGCTTGGCTGGGGGTGTGTCTTAAATGTCTTAAAGCTCACTCTTCTTTTCCAGCTTCATTTTTCACTGGCTCCTAAGAATGTTCGGCCTAACAAAATTTAAAACACCAATACTTCCCATGTTTCTGTTGTAAGTCTCACCATGTTCCTGAAAACATGCATGCATGTGTCTGTGCCTTTCTTTTGCTAGTGGCATCATACATAAAAGAAACATACAAATAGTTCTATACCTGTGTTTCACATGTCTAGCCTCCTTAGATGCATAACACGTGTAAGAATACATGTACAAATAGAGACATACCTGAGTCACAAGACCATGCAGACCTTTAAACTTGAGAGACTGCAATTCCCATTTCAGGCAGACACCTTCATTTATACGACGTACTTCAAGTGTACCTTTCCACAGACTCATACAAAATAGCCTATTAACTAATCCCTCTACCATCATGTCTTAAACCTCACTTTTCTGCTGCACCTTCATTTTTCACCAACTGTTCAGAATTTTACAGCTACCAAATTTAAAACAGCAATCCTTCCCATGTTACTCTTGTACATCTCAACATGTTCCTGAAAGCATGCATGCATGTGTGTGTACCTTTTGCTAGTGGCATCATGCATAAAAAACACACAAATACATGTATACCTGTCTTTCACACGTCTAGCATCTTTAGACGCATAACACGTATAAGAATACATGTACAAGTACAGACATACCTCAGTCACAAGACCACACAGACTTTTAAATTTGACAGACTGCTTTTCCCATTTGAAGCAAACACCTTTATTTATATGGTGTACTTCAAGTGCACCTTTCCAGAGACTTATACAAAGTACCCTAATCACTAATCCCTCTGCCGACATGTCTTCTTAAACCTCACTTTTCTGCTGCATCTTCATTTTTCACTGACTGCTCAGAATGTTAGACCTACCAAATTTAAAACAGCAATGCTTCCCATGTTTCTGTTGTAAGTCTCACCATGTTCCTGAAAGCATGCATGCATGTGTCTGTGCCTTTTGCTAGTGGCATTGTACACAAAAGAAACATACAAATAGTTGTATACCTGTGTTTCACATGTCTAGCATCTTCAGATGCATAACACATGTGAGAATACATATACAAGTAGAGACATACCTCAGTCACAAGACCACGCAGTCCTTTAAACTTGACAGACTGCGCTTCCCATTTCAAGCAGATACCTACATTTATATGGTGTACTTCAAATATACCTTTCCAGAGACTCATACAAAGTACCTTAATCACTAAAACCTCTGCCAACATGTCTTAAAGCTCATTTTTCTGATTCACCTTAATTTTTCACCAACTGCTCAGAATGTTAGACCTACCAAATTTAAAGCAGCAATGCTTCCCAAGTCACTGTCTCACCATACTTCTGAATGTATGCATGCGTATGTCTCTATCTTTTGCTAGTGACACCGTACTTAAAAATACTTGAATGTCTGAATTTCGGACCACATACTCTCTAAATTTATGTAGAAGAAAGTGTATGTATTCCTTTCTGATCATAATACAGGGAACATGGGTATAGAGTTATATAGACTGCAATATAGTTCAATACATCTGTCAATATAAATAAAACATCAGTTTTCTGTACTACTTTCATTAGAGACTCAGAAAGCATACACGACCTATTTCAATCTTCATTTCAGTACAATAAAACAAACTACAATACACTTTCGTACATTTCATAACATATTTCAAACATCACACATCTCTAATAATTTGCAAACTTTAAAAATAATGCTTTTCAAAGTTAAAAATATCACTACTAAGACTGAAACACTATTACACAATACACAACACACCTTACAAATTTGTAACTCACCTCTCAAATAGTATTGCAGAACATCAAGTATGAGAAACTCATAAAAGATTTTCTTTTTCACACAATAAAAGTAATGCACCACTCTCAACAAGGTAAAACCAGTAGGGGGGCGTGGCCAAGATGGCGACGAGAGCGGTCGCAGAGCTCTGAGCTCTGCTCCGCGCCCGCCGAGAAAAATCCTGATTCCTCCTCGCCTGGCCCACTATTCTGCATGAGAGCGGAGGCGAGAGGCTCCCCGTACCGCTCCCCGCTGATTTTCGTGCCGTTGGCGGCTGCGGAGATCTGCCGCGAGCCCAGCCCCTTGTCTGCATGGGCGAGGCACTCCGGAGGCCCGGGGCTACCGGGCGCGGCCGAGCCGATTTAACGCGGGCCATTGCCCGATCGACCAGTGTGTGAGCCTCGTCGACGGACGAGAGTCCTGATGTCCCCCGCACATACTGGCACGACACCGGGACCTGGATCGCGACACTGGCGGCTCCCGACCTACAGCGGGCCATACAACTAGAGGCGCCATCTTGTGGCCTTGAGCAGCAACTCGGTCCCGCTTGACTGCACGACCGGTGCCGGCGGTGACCCGCCCTTAGATGAGAGGAGCTCTGAGATTGCCAGGAGACTGCGGGCCCGCTGAGGACCCCTGTGCAGATGGCAGGAGAACGCCTGGGCCCCCGGTCCCTCCCTTGAATCCAGGCTGGGAGAAGTGCACCGGGACTGGACCCTCCCACACACCCTCCCACACACGGAGGCGCCTGTGGGGGCTGTGTGCCCCCCTGAGACCTGCAGACCACTCGCACCCCGCTGGGGGACACGGGGGCGCCCAACACAAAGTCATCCTGCGCCACGTTTGCAGACCGCGTGAGGTGAGACCGGGGAGCTGGTGGGAGAGGCCTACATGCTCCCACTCCACAGAACCTTACAGTCTGGGCCCACTGCTGGCATTGCATGGTGCGAAGAGCCCCGGATACCCTTTTCTGATACGACAGCGGCTGTCAGGGTGGCCCATGTTGCGAGGCACCTCAGGTCAGATAGGGCGCATATACCTGATTCAGCCCACAGGTACACCGTCTCAGGAACTTTGGCAGCTCCAGATCCCCTGGGAGACGCATAGACCAGCATCCGGCCCATCACCCCTCTGCAGACGGCGCAATGGGCAAGCCCAGAGCGGAAAAGCCCCAGCCACAGCCCCTGGAAGTGGAGACAACCCCCCGGGTTGCTGGGAGTGCGGATCACCCGGGGCCCCCAGCTCAAGGAGACCGCAGAGATCATTTGCACCGTTTCGATGAGCTGCTGGTGGCGATACTTGACATCAAAACCACCCTGGGGATGAAGATTGACTCCCTCAGCATCGATATGGGGTACCTACGGGAAGATCACAAGAAACTGAAGGGACGAGTAGAAGAATCCGAGTCTACACTTGTGTCGATACGACCCACTGTAACAGCGACGGCTACCCAACTGCAATCCCTCCAGCAAGAGGTGGACTTCCTGAGGGCATGAGTGGAGGACCAGGAAGGGTGCTCACGTCGGAACAACATATGCATCGTGGGCCTTCCTGAGCAGGCGGAGGGCCCCAACATGGAACTCTACCTCGAGGACTGGTTCGCACAAGACGTCCTACAGGGTAAGATGTCAAAATTCTTTTCCATTGAGCGAGCGCATAGAGTACCGGGGGCCCCCCTCGCCTGGGCGCCTTCCCCAGACCAGTGGTGGCAAGATTTTTTAACTACCATGATAGGGATCACGTACTGCAAGTCACCCGCGCCAGGGGGCCCTTGGCAAGTTGACAATCCCACGGTTCACATCTACCCAGATTATACTCTGGCTGTGCAACGCCGCCGCTCCTCGTACCTGGAGATCAAGAAATGCTTGAAGGACCACGAGGTCCAATACTCCCTCCAATACCCGGCACGACTTCGCATCCGACACAAAGAGGGCACAATCTTCTGTAATACGCCCGAGGAGGCATGGGCCTGGATCGACCAACAGGGCCTGGCGCATGAGCCCCCACACTATTGTCAGACCCCTCTCACTCCTGGACATTGGTCGGGCCACGTAACGGCCGAAGCAAAAGCTGGCTGCGTCGTCCAACGAAAGCGCAAGTGGCCCAGGAACGGGCACAAGCCATCAAGACGGCAGAACACATGGGATCCCCTGCTTCCTCTCCTAGACAGGACTCGGACCCCGATATACATATGGACCAGACACTGCTCATCTCGTCCTCGCAACTTGAGGCGTTGTCGGGAGACGGCCTGGCCCTCACCCCACAACCTGCAAACGCACTGGGCTGACATTCGCGGACTCTGTGATAACCTTAATTACAGCGACCCGACGGCCTACACATGCTTGCTGGGCGACAGGCTGATTCATGAGAGGCGGCGAGGACACTGTTCTACCACACTGCTGCACCCTCCCCAACGAGCGATAAGTAGCTGATACAGCAAATCATTTGTTCTTATTTTGTTCTATGTTATATTTAGTGATTTCCATGACATGCATTTTAGTGCGAATGGCCCATTGCCCATTGGCAAACAGGCCTGGGGTGGGATGTTGGGAATTTTTGTATATTATGCTGATCTCTCGGTATGCTTACACACAGTGGGGCTTGTGGATTCACCATGCCTGGCCCTCTCACGTGGGGGCTGGAGTACACAGGGGGGGAGGAGACTATCAGCCAGTGGTCTGCAACACACCACGTTCTCACACTCAAACCAAGTAGATGGCGACTGGGGACTATTCACTACTGACCTGGAATGTAAGGGGACTGGCGGGATGCGCTAAGCGACACAAAGTATATCAATACTTGCGCAGCCACAGGATCACGTTTGCACTACTGCAGGAGACGCATCTCACCACACAAACACTTGCATCGCTCCGCAAACGCTGGAGGGGCACGGTCCTGGGTACGACGTATTCTGGATATGCCCGGGGAGCGCTTATATGGGTTGCACCAGGGACCCCACTGCAAATCACACACTCCAGAGTGGACACACAGGGCCGTTTTGTCACCATGGAGGGCCTCCTGAATGGGTCCCCCATAGCACTGGTTTCACTCTATGCCCCGAATTCGAGTCAGTCCACATTCCTCCAAACACTCACACCATCCTTACTCACAGGTCACACAGCCCCCATGTATTGGGGTGGTGATTTTAATGGCGTGCGGGACCTTGACATGGACCGCTCCTGCCTTCCCCTCCCGGGGGCACAATCTATTAAACTGGCACGACACATGGTGGAGTGGGTATCTAAAATGCAGGTCCATGATGCATCCCCAGGCGCGCACTTATTCGCACTATTCGACACTACACGACTTGTATACACGGATTGATACGATATTCAGCTCAGACAACGCCCTTCACAGCGTATTACACTCCGATTAATTGGCTTGTGTGCTTTCCGATCATGCCCCGCTGCAGCTGTGCTTGTCCTGGGGCGTGAAGCGCCCCGAGATCTCGAACTGGCGCCTGCCAAGTGCCGCACTCGCCGACTCGTCCTACCGGGCCTCCCTCCTGGAATCCATTGAATCCTATTTCGCGATGAATGAGGGAACGGCCTCATCAGCAGGAGTGGAATGGGATGCCTTCAAAGCTGTCCTTCGAGGGCACGCCATCAAGACCACATATAGCGCCCATAAAACGCTGGCCGATGCACTCTGCACCCATGAGTTAGCGATACAGAGCTGCGAGCAGCGCATCCCCACCGACCCCCAGATTGGCCCCTCACTAGCCCAGGCCCGCTTGGCATATAAAAGCGTGATGGATGACCTTTGTGCGTTAGATTACAAGACTTACCTGGCATGCAGACACAAGGAGGGTGATAAGGCGGGCAGATTGCTCACGTGGCTACTGTGGACAGACACTACTCAACCTCCTATCACTGCCATATACACATCTACTGGGACTCTAGTGTACACACAGGAGGCCATTAATCAATCATTTTATGAATACTATATGAAGTTGTACACGGCCCAGGCAATACAGGACCCCACTATCATTCCGGACTTCCTCGCAGGGATACAACTCCCACAGATTACACCACCACACTATGATGCCTTAGAGGATCCCATCGCGCTTGATGAGATCACGGACGCAATTGGACAGCTGGCAATGGGTAAGACGCCGGGGACTGATGGGTGGCCATCAGAATTCTACTCCACCTTCTCCGCGCAACTAGCACCTAGGCTAGCCAAGGTGTACACTGAAGCCTTCGAAACGGGTGGGTTGCCACCCACTTTACGAGAGGCGACACTAGTGATCCTGCCGAAACCAGGCCGCGACCCCCTCCAAATGGCCTCCTATCGCCCTTTGTCGATGTTGAATGTCGACTATAAGGTCCTTGGGAAATTGCTGGTGAATAGGTTGATCACTGCTCTCCCACTGCTGGTCCATGAATACCAAAATGTCTTCAAACCAGGCCGTAATACGGGTCTGAATCTGCGCCGGCTGTTTGCCCTGCTGGACTGGGCACAGTGTGAGGCGGAGAAGCCCTGGGTCGCCTCCTTGGAAATCGAGAAGGCTTTCGACACTCTGAGCTGGGCTTATCTCATAGCGGTACTGGAGGGGTTCGGCATCAGCCCCAATTTCACTCGATGGATAAGCTTGTTATACTCCAGACCGCAAGCCAGAGGGAAGACGGGATGCACTTTCGATAAGCTTTTCTCGATAGCGCGGGGCACACGCCAGGGTTGCCCCTTGTCACCAATCCTTTTCGCCCTGGCCATGGAGCCATTGGCATGCAAGCTGCAACAACGGGTTACTGATTGGGGCCTACAGGTTGATCGACGATGGCACATAGTGTCACTGTATGAGGACGACCCGTTAATATACCTACGTGGCAGGGCTGAGATTTTGCAGTCGATCACGGACCTCTTAAACACGCATGCGAGAGTCTCCGGGCTCCAAGTCAACTGGACTAAATCGGTGGTGTTCCCCATGTCTCTAATGACACCGGCCCAGAAACGAATGGTGCCGGACACACTTAAATATTTGGGCGTCCAGGTTTATCATCTAGGAATCGATACTGTAGGCAGGAATCTCGGTAGGGCCATAACTCGGGCCCGCTCGACTCTCTCATTTTGGCAGAGCCTCCCATTGTCCCCCATGGGCCAAGTGGCCATTTTGAAGATGCTGGTCCTTCCCCGCCTTCTGTATTTCTTCTACACACTCCCATACCGCCTACCCTGGAGAATCTTCAGAGAACTGGAATCCTTACTGGTCTCCCTGATATGGGGAAACTCAAGGGCCAGGGTGGCCCTCCATAAACTATACCTGCCACTGGCGGACGGCGGCCTGGGTGCCCCGAATTATGAGCGGTACTATGCAGCAGCTCAGCTGCAATGGCCAATGCGGTGGCTCGCTGGGAGCAGCCTCACTGAAATGGCCACGGGAGCCTTGACCTGGGATACACCAATGCTACTGGAATGGATGTCGGGAAAGACTACCCCGACTCAGAAACAGCGAGGCAACATCTTAATGGCAGCGGCCAAATGACACTGGTCCAAATATGTGATACCCAAGAATCGAACAGTGCCTTATGCCCCTGGCTTACCACTAGAGCTTCTGCCTGGCACGTTCTCCTGTCACGGGCGCCTGGAACTAAGACTGTGGAGAGAGAGTGGGCTGGAGACGTGGGGGGAACTGTACATAGACTCGCGACTGCAAACATTTGAGGACTTAGTGGACACCTATGGGGTACCACAGAGCTCTTTTATATTACATGCCTTGCTGACGCGCCAATCCTTGCAAAAATGGAATGCAGACCGGGCGGAACCCACCACATTGCACCTGTTACAAACACTGCTCACACATGGCAGGGGCCGGCATGCGGTAACTGCCATCTACACCTCCTTTAGACTGGACGACCCACCTGCGCTGATGGCACTGAGAGGATACTGGGACACCGAATTGTCTGTCACTCTTACTGATAAGCAGTGGCTGCAATGCCTTAACCACCCAAGACCATCTCAACAAACGCTAGGATAAAGTATACTCAGTTTAACTATTTTCATCACACGTATCTCAACCCCCACAGGTTGGCTCGCATGTACGCCACCACTGCGGACATATGCCCTAGATCCCGAGACCAGGGAGCCACATTCACACATATGGTGTGGAACAGTACCGAGATTCAAATATTCTGGACTGCGGTGGCCACCACGCTCGCAGAGGCGGCAGGCGCGCGAGTAGAGGCGGAACCCCTTCATTTTCTGCTGGGGGTTACGAAACGCAGTGCGTCTCATAAGGGATTAAACAAGTTCCTGGACCTTGCCCTGGGCCTGGCCAAGCGAAAGATCGCCATGGCGTGGAAGGCACCAATAGGCCCTAATGTACATGCATGGATGCCTGATCTCCGCAGGACACTGGTGTCGGAACACACAAACCAGCTAGCGGCCGCGGCACGAGCTACAGCGACCATGCGACAGACCCTCACACAATGGCAAGACTACTTATCCGTGATTGAGACTAAATTGTCCACAGCACCCCTTCCCTCTTAGACCCGCTCACAGGCGCAGGACACTTAGCATGCTGGAACCCCTGAGACCTACACTGATATGCGAGCACACCAACTCGCGACTCCTAGATGCCATAGCTGTCCAGCATCCACCTCTCCCTCCAAACCCTGCCCGCTTCGAATCTCACCCCGTTGCTGTCCTTTCTCCCTGCACCCCTCCTTCCCCCCCACCCTGGCACATCTACTAACATGGCCTACCACGCCCTTGCAACCGCACACATGCTACCCATTGATGCACCAGACTATCAGACGCACTCAAGCTGGTGGCTCCATGAAGAGATTGTTTGTTCCTTTTTTCTTTTGTTTTCTTTCTTCATTTTTTCTTCGTTGTTTCTCTTGTTCAAGTCAAAATTTAATTGCAAATGTATGTGCCTCAATGGAGAAATGGTTTTGAAGAACAATGGCTGATTCCTCTGCGATTATCCTGATCTCATTTGACTGTGTAGAGCTATGCTGCGCCGCAGAGTGAAGCGGCGTACCAGCCACTAGAATGGACTTTAATGCTTTCTAGATGAGTGTTTCCCTGTACCCCGCCTACGCCATTTAAAGTTATTGCTATTTCATACTGTCAATGTTCGATTGAATCGTCATGCAAATGTCAATGATGTTACCTTTATAAAACTAATAAAGACCATTTAAAAAAAAAAGGTAAAACCAGTAATGGCAAACTTTCCCTCTCTTTCTGCACACAAATAAATGTAAGTAACAAATCAAAATGCTTCCTTCATTATTTCAAATTCTAAAACATATTTCTATAGGTTAGACATATTAACCCTTTTTAAGTCTTTTCTAAAAGTGCCCAAACTGGTTCTGTAATTTACTGGAGTCGCAGTGTAGCGTCACGATGGAGCTGCGAACCCTTACGGGAGGTCAAAAACCTATTTCCAATAATAGTGGTATCATTTTTTAACAACACACTACTTCTAAACATACTACTGATTTGGGAAAACTTACTTTAGTAGTATATCACTTATATATAAGTTAGCATTTCATATTTTAAAACCACAGTTAAGTTTCAACCCTTCCCCCATTCTATTTAATCCTAGTTTCCATAGTAACACTTTCTGCAACATTCAACTGTACCAGAAGGTCGCACGTTCACCATATTTTCAAATTCAGCATACTAGATTACAAATGCAAATAGCAAGTGTGGTTGACTTTTGCAAAATTTTACCTTATCCTATCAACTGTACCTTTTAAACATTTTTCTATAACCAATCAGAGACATGCTTCTTTGGGAAAGTAACATGCATCCTATTTTTTGACTACACAATGTTTATGACCAACCAATCAGTTATCTGATTTTTCTAAAACAGCACCATCTCCACCATTTTAGATACCTCTCATTCCACCATCTAACTTACTTAGCTATAGATGTCTTTTCATTCCTTCCACACATCCCTTCAATATGCTTACAGTATGGATTGTAGGGCACAGCTATGTTTTCTCGGGCAAAAGGTATGCTGACTGCCGAGGCATTGACACAGACCCAGGTTTGCAAAATGTGGATATTAAATGGTTTGCACAGAGAGGATTAAAGTGGCACCAATTGATGCCTTTGGTTAAAACCTTTTTGGATCTCCAACCCCCTGACCTCATGATTTTGCACTGTGGTGGCAATACCTAGTCACATTGACTGGGGTAGGGCCGGAAATCCTAATGAAGGATACCTTTGCACAATTGATGTTGCTTTTGCCTCAAACTGTCTTTGTATACTCTAATATATGCCAAAGACAGAAATGGAAGTGGTCAAATCAATTCTGTCCACAGATTGAGAAGGCTAGGAAGAATGTCAATAAAGCTGTTTCTGCTTACCTCAGGGACCATAGGATGGGCTCCATCTATAACAACAATCTACGTTTTGATATGCATGACATCTACAAAAGCGATGGAGTTCATTTCACAGATGAAGGAAACAGAGTGTTTCTCAGCAACCTTAAGCTGTGCATCCGCACTTACATGTAGATCCAACAAAGTCATAATGAAAACAATGGCTCTTTTTAGAGCCACCCTATAACCCAACAGTTGAAACTTATTTATTTTTTAACATACATACTCTTTTTTAATATTTTCCGGATTCGCGAACCCGTTGCGAATTCGTAAAACAAAAGCCCTAATTCAATGTACTACAACACAATAGACTTTTCAAGTTTAAATTTAAATTTTTATATTATTTCTAACTCTATCAAATTAAATGTGATTATTAACTTCAATCTCACTAGCGCTATAAAAAAGTTCACAAATGCAACACTACCTTCTGAATTATATACTATTTAATTATTTATTTAAGGTGGATCCGCAAATCCACCTCAACATTACACTGGGGGAAGCGCTGAGAGCCACGATAGGGTCGTGACTCCTATCATGAGAGAAATAAAAAATAATGATTGCCCCCCAGTTCCATTGCCCGATATCGACCTTGGGGACCCCATCCCCCAAGGCCTCGCCATTAAAAAAAAAAAATTTAAATAAAGGGAGAGGAGTCCCCCACCCTGGCCATGTTTGCCCCCAGGGACCCCACCCCCGGGGCTTGGCCAATCCTTTTTTTTTACTTATGTTTTGTTTTTTAAATGGGTAGGGGGGCCTTCGCGGCCCCCCTACCTTGGCCATTTTGGGCCCCGGGACCCCACCCCCGGGGCTTGGCCTCTGGTTGGGGACCACGGGGAGCCCCAATGCCCCACGGTCCCTGCCGGCTCCCCGCCTCCTGCGGGAACCGGCATTGCTTTTGGGCAAAGGGAGCTGCAAACATGCAACTCCCTTTGTCCAAAAGCAATTCTGCTTCGGTTCATGGAAGCGAGAGCAGTTTTCCTTCTCTCGCTTCCAAAGCAGAGTTTGCTATGGCATGGTGGGAGCAGTGCTCCCGCCATGCCATAGCAAACTGTAATGTCCTGGGGTGGGCACCCCAGGACATTGCTGGAGATGACCCTAGGGGGTGGCGGTCCCCAGGACCAAGGAGGGCTCCTGGAGGGGGGCCGTGCTGCCCCCTCTCAACAGGTTAAAAGCCACAGGGAGGTGGTGGTCCCTGGGGGCTGCGTGGGGGGCTCAGGCCCCCACACTTTCATTTTATAAAAAAGCCACAGGAGGTGGCAGTCCCCCCTCATGAATATAGCCGCAGGAGTCTTCCCCACACATTTGTTTTTAAATGGCCCAGGGAGGTGGCGGTCCCCGGGGCTGCAGGGGGCCCGTGTGGTCCCCCGCATATCATTAACACAGCCCTGGGGAGGTGGTGGTCCCCGGGGCTATGGGGGCCCCTGCTGGCCCCCGTATCTATTAACATATTTTCCACCGGGTCCTGGCCCACCTGGGGGCCTAATTAAACAAAGCACGGGAGACTGCCTTTTTTTTTTTTTACATTTTCGGTGGGATTTGCGGAGCCTATGCGACTCCCGCAAAATTCTTTTTTTTAAATGCTTTTTTTGGCCCTCGGGTCCCTGTGAGACCCTTCTCAGCAGGCCTAGTGGGTCAAGGTGTTTCTACCCTGCCCCCTTTTCATATTTTTTCACCTTTTTTCTTGTGACTCAGTTCAACCGAGTCACAAGATGGCTGGCAACACTTCCTGGTTGGAACTGTTGGCAGCCAATCAGATTGAAAGGCTCGAGATTCGTAGGGTTCGCGGATCGTTCGGGTTGATATATAGATATCTGTAAATATTAAATTTTCTCAAAAACTACTGAATGGATTTACACTATTTAACAAAAAGAGTGAACTCTGGACCAAGAGCTACCTTTCTGCCAAATTTGGTGTGATTCTGTTCAGCAGTTCGGGCTGTAGCTGCGCCAACAGTTTCCTATGGAAATTAACATAGAGAAATCGCGTTTTGGGACCCCCTTTTTTCTCAGCCCCCGCTTGACGAATCACCCCGAATCTTTCAAGACAGGAGCTGACCTGAGCACCACGTTTAATTTTGAAAATTTCATGAAGATTCGTCAAATGGCGCCAAAGATATTGGCAAAAGAACAAATGCTTTTCCTATGGAAACTAGGTCCTAACTATAACTACCTACTGGCGACCGCCAGTAGGTTATATATATATATATATATATATATATATATATATATATATATATATATATATATATATATATATATATATATATATATATATTACATATATATATATATATATACATGTATATATATATATTATATATAGACTGGGAAAGTTGAAACGCGTTGGTATGTCTGGTGAAATATAAGTGCACATTTTATAATAACTTTATTAAACACCATGAAAATATCTCACGAGAGTGCAGCGTTACTTCTTTGGTGATTACTATTTATGTGGGGCAGGTGGTCAAGCCCCACCCGCTTGCACCAGCAGTCAGAGTGCGTCATCTTGTGACCACGTTGTTTGAAATTTGATTGAGGATGACAGCACCCGATTCCAAGAGAAGATAAAAACGAGCAGCTGGATTGCAAGAAGATACTAATCTTCTGCGCCGTGTACTAAACACTCGGAGACTTAATGGACCCTGGATTGGATAGACTTCGACATACGCCATGTGCAATATTCAGCAACTGTGTTTTAAATGGGACAGCCTCACCGAGGATAATGGTGAGCACATGTCCTGTGACATTTTCTTGGAACCGATGCGGCCCATTGACTGGAGATGGTATCAGTAACAGTGGGCTCGTGAGTTTCAGTGAACATTTAAATCACCAGACCAGTGAGTATAAATATGGGAAATTGACTTTAACCATGATTTGAAAGGAAAGCAAAGCGAATGCTGGTAAAAAAAGAAATAACAATACCACGGGTGAATGAAAAAATAATACCTGTAAGAAAAGGAGAAACACCGCATAGTGTGCTAAGAGGAATGCATACTTCCAGCCATTGCTTTACTGGGGAAAAGAAAAAATACTACGTTTCCCACAATGCCCCTGAGTGGTGAATGGGGATGTAATACATTATATATCTTATTTGGACTCACTTAGCGTGATCAAGACTGGGAAAGTTGAAACGCGTTGGTATGTCTGGTGAAATATAAGTGCACATTTTATAATAACTTTATTAAACACCATGAAAATATCTCACGAGAGTGCAGCGTTACTTCTTTGGTGATTAATAATATATATTATATATATACATATATATATATTATATATATATACATATATATATACATATATAAGGATATATATATGTATATATATATATATATATAATGCTCACACTCACACAACCACTCACTCACCCATATGGCTACTCATATAACCACTCAATCACCCAAACAGCCACTCACACACCCACTTAGTCACCTATACAGCCACTCACACACCCATACATTCACTCACACACCCACTTATTCACTGATACAGCCACCCACTCACTCATCCATTCAACCACTCACACACTTACTCAAACACCAACACAACCACTTACATACCCATTCACACATCAATATAAGCACTCATACATCCACTTACTTACCCATACAGCCATTAACACAGATACTCACTCTCCAATACAGTAATTCACATACCAACTCACTTAAACAAACACACACTCAAACAGCCACTCACTCACCCATACAGCCACTTACACACCCAGTCACTCACTCATACAGCCATTCAGACACTCGCTCACCCATACATCCCTTCGCCCACCCATACATCCACTCACACAGCCAGTCACTCACCAATATAGCCAGTGACACACCCAATCACTCACCAATGCAGCCACTCACATAGCCACTCTCTCACCCACACATCTACTCAAACACTTATACACACATACAGCCACTTACACACCCACTCACATACCCATACAGCCACTTAGACACCCTCTCACACATGGATACCCACAGTCACACTGCCACTCACATAATATATGTTAGAAATAGTATCACTCATTAGTAGTACACAAAGTATACTAATTTAACTTTTGTGCTACCTTGGTATGTATGTTTAACACTCATAAACTTTTCCAAAACACTAACACTCACTGGATGATGTCAGTGATGCCATCAGTGATGTCATTTGAGATACAATCAGTAATGTCAATGACCATGTCATGAGTGATGTAATATGTGAGGTCATATGCATTACGGGGGCATAAGTTATAGTTAACTCAGGCAACTATAACTGCTGAATTTCTATGGTTTGGTATGAGTGAAATATGAACCTAACTATAATGTCCCTGTAACCTTTGTTTTTTTCAGTGAATTTCTAAGTTTTTTAAAATTCTATTTCCTAACTATAACGTCCCTCTAACCTTTGTTTTTTTTAGTGAATTTCTAAGTTTATTTATTACTATTTCCTAACTATAATGTCCCTGTAACCTTTAGTTTCTTTCAGTGCATTTTAAAGGTTTTTTAAATGTTATTTCCTAATTGTAACCCTTAAACTTTCAGAGTGGGTGTGTGAGTGGCTATATGGGTCTGTGACTGGGTGTGTGAGTGGTTATGTAGGTGTGTGAGTAGGTGTGTGAGGAGCTGTGTGGCTGTGTGGGTGTGTGAGTGGGCTTGTGAGTGTCTGTATGGGTTTGTGACTGGGTCTTTGAGTGGCTGTATCGGTCTGTGAGTGGGTGTGTGAGTAACTGTGTAGGGTTGTGAGTGGCTGAATGGGTCTGAGAGTAGGTGTGTGAGTGACTGTATGGGTCTGTACAGTGGGTGGAGAAAGGGGGCAGCAATCCCTCTTTGTGGGACTTACTGGTGGTAACAGGAGTAGGCCTGGGCGGTGAACTCCGCTCCGCTCGTGGAGTTTGCGGAGTTTTCCGCACTCCGCATTACGCGAAGCTCGCGGAGTTCCGAAAAACTACACTTCACGCAGCAGAGCGGAGTTTTTTTCCTCGCTCGCGTTCACCAACGTCAAGTTGGCGAGCGCGGAAAATCAACCCCCCGGCGAGATTTTTCCTCGTTCGCGATCATCAACATCAAGTTGGCGAGCGCGAGCATGAAAAATCAACCTCCCGGCGAGATTTATCAACGCGGGAGGTCAGGTTTCTCATTGCGAGTGGTCGCGTATGCTCGCGACCGCTCGCGTTGAGAAACTGCCCGTTCGCGTTGAGAAAGCTGCTGCTCGAGTAAAAATCTACTCGAGCGGCAGAAAAGGAAAGCCTGCGCTGTGCATGTTGCCGTTTGCAATGATTGCACAGTGCGGACAAGCATCCGGCACTGTGCAATCACATCGAACAGCATTTTTCTATTGAACTCCGCCGCTCGCGGAGCTCCGCGTAGTGCTGCAGAGTTTATTTACCATTTTGCAGAGTTTTGCGTAGCGCAACTCCGCGAACTCTGCCCAGGGTTAAACAGGAGGGGTTCTTGGCCCTCAAGGCCCCTCAGCATCCAAGGGGACTTCATCCCAGAGCAAGTAGTGCTCCAGGAGGTGCATTTGAAGAGTGGTTAAGAAAAGGGGTGGGGCCTCCGACAAGCTCTCAGCAATCCCACTGTGTGGGAATTAGTGGTGGTAACAGGAGGGGTTCTTGGCCCCCAAGGACCCACAGCATCCAAGGGTACTTCATCCCCCAATGATTAGTGTGCCAGGAGATGCATTTGCAGAGTGGTGGACAAAGAGGCAGGGCCTCAATGAGCTCTCAGAAATCCAGCTGTGTTGAACTTAGTGGTGGTAACAGGAGGGGTTCTTGGCCTCCAAGGACTCTCAGCATCAAAGGTGACTTCATCCCCCAATGAGTAGTGCACCAGGAGGTGCATTTGCAGAGTGGTTGAGAAAGGGGGGGAGTCCTCCCTCTCAGCAATCCCGCTGTGTAGGACTTTCTGGTGGTAACACAGGAGGGGTTCTTGGCACCCAAGGACTCTCAGCATCAAAGGGGACTTCATCCCCCAACAACTAGTGCATTAGGAGGCGTGTTTGCAAAGTGGTGGGTAACGTGGGTGGGGCTTCTGACAAGCTGGAGCATGACATCAGATTACTTTTAGAGGATAAAGCCCCTAGGAAGCGGTGGTCCCTGAGGCTCTTAAGAGCATTTGGGGGGCACGTGACCTCCCTCCAATTAAAATAGCTTTTGGCCGCCTGGGGAGGTGGCAGTCATCAGGGCCAAGAATGGCCATGGGGAGGGAGACCTTGTGCACCCCCTTCTCCCCATATTATTTATATTATTAAGCCCCCGGGACCCAGCCTACCCAGCGGTTATAGTGTAAACAAGTGCGGGAGATAGCGCTTGCTTTTTTATTTTTATTTTGCAGCGAATTCTCGAATGGTTGTGATTTTGCTGCAGTTTTGTTTTAAGAAAAAATTATTTTTTTGCCTTGGCGGAGTCCCTAGGAGACCCCAGCACCAGAGCTAAGAGGTTCTGGGTATTACTGCACTGCCCCCTTTTCCTTTTTTTTCGTTTGTTTTTGGGACTTGGCTGAAGCCGGGTCCCAAGATGGCTGCCAACACAAACTGGTTGAAGTGTTGACAACCAATCAGAGCTCTGCCTTTCCCTGCATGAGCTTCTCATTTTTCTGATAATTTGCGACGGAGCCTCATGGTAGATGATAGATATGCAAATTTGGATTTCCTTTAGTTTCTTGAAAACTACTGAAGGGATTTACACCAAATAACTGAAAGCGCGATCTGCGTAACCAAATCTACCTTTCTGCCAAACTTGGTGTAATTCCTTCCAGTAGTTCAGGCTGCAGGTTCGACTAAAGGTCCTATGGGAAATAACATAGGAAAACACACTTTTTTTTTTACCCCCCTTTTCTCAGCTTCTGCATGATGGGTTGCCCCAAAACTTTTCATGCAAAACAAAATTCATCGGTGCACTTTTTTTTGAAAAGTTCGTGAAGATTCGTCAAACGGTGTTAAAGATATAGGCAAGTAAAAAAACACTATTTCTATGGAAACATGGCCCTAATTATAACTGCCTACTGGCATAGGCCGCACAACCTCTCCCACATTCATTTGAAAAGAAGGCCCGGGGAGGTGGTGGTCCCCAGGGCAATATTAAGCTTGAGGAGAGGGGGCTTGTGCACTCCCCTTAATAAAAAAATGCTCTTCCTATGGAAGCTAGCTCCAATTGCCAGTAGGTAATATATATATTGCGGTGGACTCGCGGGTGGATCCGCGAATCTGCGACAACATTTTTATTTAAAAACTACATGCGTGCTCCTGCACGTCTTTTAACAAAGCCCCCAGGTGGGCAAATCCCGGAGGGGGGGTGCATGCCCCCCCCTCCTAGGGTTGAATTAAACCTCAGGAATAGCCACCTCTCTGGGGTTTTCCTATTGTATTATGTGGGGGTGCCCGCACAGCACCCCTGCACCCAGGGGACCACCACCTCCCTGGGGCTTTCTTCTTTAAAAAATGGGGGGCCTCTTGGACTCCTTCCCAGCCCTGGGGGCTGCCACCTCCCCAGGGCTTTAACTGTTATTAGTGGGTGGGCCATACAGACCCCCCCAGCCCTGGGGACTGCCACCTCCCTGGGACTTCACCTACATTAAATGCTGGGGGTCATGTGGCCCACCTGCAGCCCCGGGGACCACTACCTCCCTGGGGCTAAATTAAATAATAATGTGTGGGAGACTCTGCCCCCCCATGCAGCCCTGGGGACTGCCACCTCCCCTGGCCAAGTCCTTTAAATTAAATACAGGGGCCACATGGCCCCGCAGCCCCAGGGACCACCATCCCCCCTAGGCTAGCAAAGGAGGGTGGCCGTGAAGCCTCCCTCATGGAGACCTACATGCCTCTAGGGGCCACCGCCCCCCAGGGCTGGCTCCAGCAATGTCCCAGGGTGCCCACCCCTGGGACATTGAAGTTTGCTATGGTGCTCACGCCAAGCCATAGCAAACCATTTTCAGCAAGCGAGTGCAGAACATTCTCTTGCTTGCTGAAAGCGGAGGATGCCTGTTTCCCTGCCTGCTGTCAAGTGAGCAGGGAAACAGACATATTGCTTTGAGACCCAGGGAGCTGCATGTTAGCAGCTCCCTGGGTCTCAAAGCAATGCTGTCTCCCCCAGGAGGCGGGGAGCCGGAGGGAACGCGGAGGCCTTCAGGCTCCTCCTGCGGTCCCATTGGTGAGTGGGTGCCCTGGAGGCACCCAATATAAATAGGCAGGCCCCCGGGGATGGGGTCCCTGACACCCAAATCGGCCCAGGGAAGGGGGTCACGCAACACCCTTCAAATGTTTTTAAAACAATAGAAAAAAAAACCTCCAGCAAGTCACCAGGAGCCAAGCCCCCTTCACCACCACTCTGCAAACACTTAGATGCTGAAGGTCCTCGGTGTCCAAGAACCCCTTCTGTTACCTCCAGTAATTCCCACACAGCTGGATTGCTGGGAGGTCGTCAGAGGCCACGCTGCCTTTCTCCACAACTCCGCAAACACGACTACCACTTCAAAAACCTTAGAAATTCACTGAAAAAAACAAAGGTTATAGCGACGTTATAGCTAGGAATTAGCATTTAAAAAACCTCAGAAATTCACTGAAAAAAACAAAGGTTGCAGGGATGGTATAGTTAGTCTAAGATTTCACTTGTACAAAACCAGTGAAATTCAGCAGTTATAGTAGTATAGGTGAGTGATGGGGTATATGAGTGACTGTATGGGTGAGTGAGTGAATGTGTTTAAAGCCCCGGGGAGGTGGTGGTCCCCGGGGCTGGGGGTCCGTAACGGACCCCCGAATTTAAATAAACAGTGCCCCGGGGAGGTGGTGGTCCCTGGGGCAGTGTGGGGGGGCTCGAGAACCACCCTGACCCCCTAGGCCTGCTCAGGGCCAAAATAAGCATTTTATTTTTATAATTTCAGCCGAATTTGCGCAGGGTCCACGAATCCGGCCGAAATTATTTTTAAAAAACGAAGCGCGGTCTCCCACGCTTTGTTTGTTAAAAAGCCCCCGGGTGGGCCAGGTCCTGGGGGCATGCCAAATTATGGTGTGGGGGCCCGTGAGGGCCCCCACAGCCCCGGGGACCGCCACCTCCCCGGGGCTTAATAATTTATGTGCGGGGGCACGCAGCCCCCCGCAGCCCCGGGGACCGCCACCTCCCTGGGGCTTTAATTAAATTATGGCAGCGGGGCCTCACGTGCCCCCCCAAGCCCCGGGGACCACCACCTCCCCGGGGCTTTAATAAAATATGCTGGGGGGGCCTCGTGGGCCCCCCAAGCCCCGGGGACCTCCACCTCCCCGGGGCTGAAAAAAATAATGTGTGTGGGGAGGTTCGAGCCCCCCCACACTGCCCCATGGACCACCACCTCCCGGGGCTTTAAACACATGGGAGGGGGGCCACGCGGCCCCCCTCCTGGAGCCATTGATGCCCCTGGGGACCGCCACCCCCCAGGGCTGGCTCCTGCAATGTCCTGGGGTGCGCACCCCCGGGACATTGCTGTTTGCTATGATAGGGCGGGAGCACGGCTCCCGCCCTGTCATAGCAAACTCTGCTTCGGTTTTTGGAAGCGAGAGCAGGAAACCTGCTCTCGCTTCCAAGACCGAGTAAGTAGCTTTTGCACAAGGGGAGCTGCATGTTAGCAGCTCCCTTGTGCAAAGCAATGCCGGCTCCCGCAGGAGGCGGGGAGCCGGCTGGGACCGTGGGGGCATTGGGGCTCCCTCACGGTCCCCAACAGTGGGGCCAGGCCCCGGGAGATGGGGTCCCTGGGGCCAGATGTGGCCCGGGAGGGGGCCACATGGCCCCCTCCCACGATTTAAAAAAAAGAGGCAATGCCCAGGTGGATGGGGTCCCCGGGGCAGATAAAAGCCTCAGGAGGGGGGCCACGCTGCCCCCCTCCATTACAAAACTTTTTAAAAAGTGTTTCTGGCCAGGCCCCGGGGGATGCAGCAAAATATATTAAAGAAAAAGAAAACGAGGCCAAGCCCCGGGGGATGGGGTCCCCGGGGCCAGAAATGGCCCAGGGGAGATGGCTACGCGGTCCCCCTCCTCGCAAATTATAATATATATTTTTTTTAATTAGGCCAGGCCCCGGGGGATGGGGTCCCCGGGGCCAATAGTGGCCCAGGGAAGGGGGGCCACACGGCCCCCTTCCCGTTTTTTTTTTAAAACCCAAAGAAAATGCTCAGGCCCCGGGGGATGGGTCCCCGGGGCCAAAAGTGGCCCAGGGAAGGGGGGCCACGCAGCCCCCCTCCCGTAAAATAAGAATTAAAAAAAAGAAAAAAGATACCGGCAACTCGCCGGAGGCCCCGCCCCCTCCCTGCAGCACTCTGCAAACACGCCCCCTGGCGCGTTCTAGGCTGGGGGATTAAGTCCCCTTGAATACTGAGGGTCCCTGGGGGCCAACTAGCTCACCAGGTACCTTCAGTAAGCACCACAGAGCTGCATTGCAGAGAGGTGGTCTGAGGCCACGCCCCTTTTTATACCTCTCTGCAACGCAGCTCTGTGGCGCTTACTGGAGGTACCTGGTGGGCTAGTTGGCCCCCAGGGACCCTCAGGATTCAAGGGGACTTAATCCCCCAACTTACAACGCGCCAGGGGGCGCGTTTGCACAGTGGTGCAGGGAGGGAGCAGGCCTGATATAACAAGTTAGCAATCCTGCTGTGTGGGACTTATTGGAGGTAATAAAAGGGGTAGTTGGCCCCCAAGGTCGACGTTGGGGGCTAACTACCCCTCCTGTTATGTCCAGTAAATCCCACACAGTGGGATTGCTAAAAGGTGTTTGGAGGCCACGCTCACCTTTCTCCACTACTCTGCAAACGCGACTGCTATGTTATAGTTAGAAATTAGCATTTAAAAAACCTTTGAAATTCACTGAAAAAACCATAGGTTTCAGGCAAGTTATAGTTAGAAATTAGCATTTAAAAAACATAAGAAATTCACTGAAAAAACCATAGGTTTCAGGGACGTTATAGTTAGTTGGACATTTCACTCGTACAAAACCAGAGAAATTCCGCCGTTATAGTTAGTTCAGCTAACTACAACTCGCGCCCCCGCAATGCACTGCTGATGACGTCACATATTACATCATTCATGACATGGTCAGTGACATCACTGATGACATCACTGATGACATTTCAAATGACATCACTGATGACATTTCAAATGACATCACTGATGACATCACTGATGACATCATCCACATGAAAATCTGATGCACCTCCTCACACCCTAATATAACCTTTGATACACCCACTCTAAAATACAGACTACCATTTTCGAAACCATAGACACACCAATACCAGTTACAACATACGCACTCACTGATTCCTAGGTCTACACACCCATCCACTCATTCACCCATACAGTCACTCATACATGCAGTCACTCATCAATACAACACTATCATATGCACTCATACACCTATACAGACACTCACACACCGCCACTCATCCAGAGTTACTCACACACCTAATCAGTCATGCAAAGAATCAATCACCCTTCCATTTACTCACCTATACAGTTATACACACACCACCTCACTTATTCATACAGCTACTAACGCATACTTACTCTCTTATACAATCACTGATACAAGTACACACTCATCCATACAGCCACTCTCACAATCACTGACTCTCACATATAGTCATTTATATACTCCAACTCTCACATACACTGCCTTTTACATATGTAGTTACTTGGACATGTACCACTGAGACATCCATTCACTCACCAACACACCCATACACACACTCACCCACCCATACAGCTGTTTCCACATGCACTCTTGAACCCATACACCCAGTGAATCAACCACTCACACATCTATGCACAGTCACACACCTCCCACCCACCCACCCACACAGACACTCAGGCACCCATACAAATACTCAGGCAACCAATCAATAACCCATATAGACACTCATGTAGCTACTCACCAACCCATGCAGCAGCTTACACAACAACAGACAGACTGATACAGACATTCACACAGTTTAGTCACTAACCCATGCTTTCACTAAGACACATTCAATCACTCACTTATACAGTCAGTCACGCACCTACTAAATCCTCCATCCAGACACTTATACACCCACTCATTCTTCAATACACCTTGGCATATATATAAAACATATTTAAACTTTATAGAAACACACAGTCACTGGATGATGTCATCAGTGATGTCATCAGTGATGTCATTTGAGATGTCATCAGTGATGTCATCAGTGATGTCACTGACCATGTCATGAATGATGTAATATGTGACGTCATCAGCAGTGCATTGCGGGTGCAAGTTATAGTTAGCTGAACTAACTATAACGGCGGAATTTCTCTGGTTTTGTACGAGTGAAATGTCCAACTAACTATAACGTCCCTGAAACCTATGGTTTTTTCAGTGAATTTCTAAGGTTTTTTAAATGCTAATTTCTAACTATAACGTGCCTGAAACCTATGGTTTTTCCAGTGAATATATATATTTTGACTTCTTTTTACAAGACTATGTCAAAAGTTTACCCTCATTTGTACAAGATACGAGTGATTTTCTAAGACACATCAATGACTATGTATGGCAAGCGGATGATTTATTAATATGTTTAGATGTAACATCCTTATATACAAGCATATATCATAAGATGGAGTAAGGGCAACTGAGCATTATTTAAATTCTAGACCCTTACAGCTTGCCCAACATAATAAGATGTTAATTACAATGATCATGTACTGTCTAAATAATAATTACTTTCTGTTTCAAAATCAAATCCTACAACAAATCAGAGGAGTAGCTATGGGGCATGCTTTTCCCCTAGCTACTCCTGCCTCCACATGGGTTGGTGGGAGGAGATGGTTTTGAACAAACAACACAAACAAGTTGCGGACAGCCATATAAGACTATGGCTACGCTATATAGATGATTTATTTGTCATATGGCGGGGAACAAGAGAAACAGCAGAAGAGTTTGTTAAGAACATCAATCAAAATGAGCTGAATTTACAATTTACAGCTACTATAAGCGACTGCTCAGTATACTTCCTTGATTTGGAAGTGTACATAAATAATCAGAAGATTGAAAGCCGCCTCTATCGCAAGCCAACAGCTGGCAATAGCCTCCTACACGCTACCAGTCATCATCCTCAGCATTTGATCCATAGCATACCATATGGGGAAATGCTGAGGATAAGAAGAGCATGTAGTACAGAAAAAGATCTAAGGGTGGCCCAGCAACTCAGTAAGGAGCGATTTATTGAGAGAGGCTACAAAGCTAGTATCATTGATGTAGCCAGGGAGAAAGCAAATCGATTAGACAGACAAGCATTATTAACAAAAAAAGCAAAAGAAATTAAGGACCAGGATGAGACTACTAGCAATGAAACCAGACTAATATTAACATACAGCCAACAACACAACTCGCTACGCAAAATTGTGAACAAAAATTGGTCGATAGTGCGCAGCGACCCGGTAATTGGCAAAATGATGCCAAAATATCCTAGTATTACCTATAGGAAATCACAATCCATGAAAGATTCAATAGTGAGCAGCAGCCCTGAAATTAATCTATCATCTAATTGGTTAACTGCTCGCAAAGGATTTGTGAACTGCAACAATTGCCGAGCGTGCAAATGTGGGATCAATAAGATCATGTACAACACTCCCTTTTCACAGCATCCAATCAAGATATCTAAGTTTCTAACATGCCGTACGGAGTATGTGGTGTACGTGTTGGATTGCCCTTGTGGGCTGCAGTATGTGGGCAGTACTAAACTACAGGCCCACAAACGTATACTGCAGCACATGAGGGCTATCACCAACAGTGACCCCACATATCCGATGGCAAGACATTTTAAAGAGAAACACGACAACAATTTGGATCTGTTAACTTACTTTTTAATTGATTCCATTCCTGTGTCTAGACGAGGAGGCAATCGTGAGGCTAAACTCCGTCTCCTTGAGACGAAATATATATTAGAACTAGACACAAAGACCCCGAATGGACACAACTCCAGTGAAGACTTTCATACATGCTTATGAATAATAATAATAAAGATGAAAAAATGAAATGTAACAGTCCATGATATAAAAATATATATATATGAAAGGTTCTTCAAACGCATCACCGCAATGACATTATGTCACAATGAAATCAACACAGATGTTTTTACTAACACACGTCTTTTTATACACAATAAATTTTATTGGTAGCACTTTATTTATTTTAGCACTTGCACTTTAAATTGTAATTTAAAACATACAGAAAATGCAATCAGGTTACAAATGTAGTGATTTGTATAAATGTGCATAGAAAATCTTAACAAAGAATGTCTGCAAAACAATAGATACAACAACGTTGATAATTTGAAGGTCCAGGTAACATTTCTACCAGCAGATTAAACATAGATCATGCATAGTTTGCAACAAAATATAATGTGAATTAAACTTGTAAATGCATTATATATGATTTTACAAACTTTATTTATTTATTGAAAAAATGTGGACCTAATAAGGATTTTATGTGACATTGTGTATTTTAACAAACATTGTTTTTATACATAGAAACTTTTTTAGAACAATGAGGTTGGTATTTTACCTAAATTATTCTATGAATTAATTTTATTATTTAAACCTGGTTTTGAATAAGTTAAGAAATCTTATTTATGGCAGCAGTTTGCACATTGAATTATAGATTGCACAGAATTTACTGAGCATTGAAAGTATGTTGTTTATGTTCATGGATCGTAAGCATCACGTGTGTGTACACTTGCACTTTAAAAATATCGTGGTAACTCCATAGCGCGTCATGTGATCAAGGCCGAGTGAGGCCGAAATGCGTCATGGCGAAAATGGTGGCTAAATAAACAAATCTAAACACGAAATTGAGGTCTCGCAGTCTGTTTTTCCCAGAGGAAGGGAAGTGCGAAGGAACGGCGTTGTGGGATATATATATATATATATTACCTACTGGCGGTCGCCAGTAGGTAATTATAGTTAGGACCTTGTTTCTATTCAAAAAGTGTTTTTTCTTTTGCCAATATCTTTGGCACCGTTTGACGAATCTTCACGAAATTTTCAAAACTAGTGGTTCACTCAGGTCAGCTCCTGTCTTGAAAGTTTCAGGGTGATTTGTTGAGCGGGGGCCGAGAAAAAAGGGGGGTCCCAAAATGCATTTTCCCCATGTTAATTTCCATAGGAATTTTTAGAACAGGCTACAGCCCGAACTGCTGAACGGAATTTTGCCAAATTTGGCAAAAAGGTAGTTCTTGGTTCAGAAAGCGACCTTTTTTTAAAATGGTGTAAATCCGTTCAGTAGTTCCAGAGAAATTAAAAAAATAAAAATGTATATATCTGAGCACTGAGGAGTGTTCACGAACCCTCCCCAGCACGAGCTTAATTCTGATAGGCTGCCAACACTCCAAACCAGAATGTGTTGGCAGCCATCTTGTGACTCGTGTGACGCGGCCCCCTACATTAAATTTAAAAAAAAGAGGCCAGGCCCGGGGGGATAGGGTCCCCGGGGCCAATAGTGGCCTAGGGATAAAGGGCCACGAGGCCCCCTTCCTGTTTTTTTTTTTTTAAAATAAGGCCGGCTCGGGGGATGAGGTCCCCGGGGCCATATTTGGCCTCAGGAGGGGGGCCATGTGTCCCCCCTCCCCCCAAAAAGCTCCAAGCTGGCCAGGCCCCAGGAGATGGGGTCCCCGGGGCCAGAAGTGGCCCAGGGAAGGGGAGCCACGCGGCCCCTTTCCTGTTTAAAAAAAAAAAAAGATAATATGCTGAGGCCCTGGGGGATGGGGTCCCCAGAGCCCAAAAATAATTAAGGGAAGGGAGGCCACACAGCTCCCCTTCCAAAAAGAAAAAATAGAAAAGCCAGCGTTGCGGTAGGCCCCGCCCCTCCCTGCACCATTCTGCAAACGCACCTCCTGGTGCATTTTGGGTTGGGGGATTAAGTCCCCCTCATTCCTGAGGGTCTCTGGGGGCCAACTAGCCCACCAGGTACCTCCAGTAAGCCCCACTCAGTGGGATTGCTGAGAGGTGGTCCGAGGTCACGCCCCTTTTTACACCACTCTGCAAACGCGCCTCTTGGCGCACTGCTGGTGGGGCAATGAGGTCCTCTTGTGTCCTGAGGACCTCAGGACACAAGTGGACTTTATCCCCCGAGCAGCAGTGTGCCAGGAGCTGCGTTTTCAGAGTGGTGTAAAAAGGGGGCGTGGCCTTTGAGCACTCTCAGCAATCCAGTTGTATGGAGCGTACTGGAGGTAACAGGAGGGCTAGTTGGCCCCCAGGGACCCTCAGGAGGAAAGGGGACTTCATCTCCCAACCAAGAGCACGCCAGGAGGCGTGTTTGCAGAGTGGTGGAGAAAGGGGGCATGGCCTGTGTCCACCTCTCAGCAATCCCACTGTGTGGGGCTTACTGGAGGTAAAAGGTAGGCTAGTTGGCCCCAATGGACCCCCAGCAGCAAAGGGGACTTCAATCCCCATCCAAGAGCGTGCCAGGGAGCGCGTTTGCAGAGGGGTGGGAAAAGGGGGCGTGGTCTGCTATGAGAACTTAGCAATCCTGCTGTGTGGGACTTACTGGAGGTAATAGGAGGGGTAGTTGGCCCCCAAGGATGTCCTTGGGGCCAACTACCCCTCTTGTTACCTCCAGTAGGTCCCACACAGTGGGATTGCTCAGACGTCTTCGCCGGCCACGCCCCCTTTCTCCACCACTCTGCAAACACGCCTCCTGGCAGACTACGGGATGGGGACGAAGTCCACTTTACTCCTGAGGGACTTTGGGGGCTAAGAAGCCCTCCTGGTGCCTCCTGTAAGTCCTATGCAGCAGAATTCCTGAGCGCTGGTCGGAGGTCCAGCACCCTTTCTCCACCACTCTGCAAACGCGACTACTAGTTAAAGAAGCATTTGCAATGTAATAGGTTTCGCATTTGCGAGAGTTAGAGCTATTGGCATTGTAAATGTAAAAGTTTTTTACTAATGTTTTTTGGTGTAGAGTGGATGTACGTTGTGTGTAGTGGAATTATGTGGTATGTTGTGCAGTGAAATTATATGTGGTATTTAGTGTATAGGAATTATGTGGAGTGGGATTATGTGTTTTGGAGAGTAATTATGTGGTATTGTAGTCTGTGTCGTGGAGTGGTAACCTCAGGTTTAGTCTTCCTCGTTTCCATAGAAGCTAAACTATAAACTCAATGAGACACAATAAAAGAAGGAACCACTGAGGAGCACTTCTGGACTTAGTCGGAGGTATGAGCAGGGCCACTGGAATTATGTGACTGTTCGGCTGCACCAATTTTCACATAATTAAACATTTTCCGCATTTACCAAATATTCCATCATCTGCTGCCTAATCTGCAGATTTGAACAAAAAAAGCCTTGTTTCTAGCTCAAACGACTCAAATGTTCCCAAAAATGCAGTGTCATGTGTTACAGCGTGGTGGAAGGCCCTTTGCAAAGCTGGAATGGTCACGTGTTACTTATTGCAAAATGTGGGTGTTAAACTGGTACTAATGGTGCACAAACCTCTCTTCTTTCTGTGCCTCTCTTGCCTCTTTCTGCATTTCTCTTGCTTCTTTCTGCACCTTTCTTCCGCTTTCTGCACCTCACTGTCTTCTTTCTGCACTTCACTTGCCTCTTTCTGCACTTCTCTTGCCCCTTTCCGCACCTCACTTGCCTCTTTCTGCACCTCTCTTGCCTCTTTCTGCACCTCACTTGCCTCTTTCTGTACTTCTTTTGCTTCTTTCTACACCTCTCTTGCCTCTTTCTGCTCCTCTCTTGCCTCTTTGTGCATTCCTCATGCCTGTTTCTGCAGTTCCCTTGCCTCTTTCTGTACCTCTCTTGCCTCTTTCAGCACCTCACTTGCCTCTTTCTGCACCTCACTCTCTTCTTTCTGTACCTGTCTTGCCTCTTTCTGATGCTCATTCTGCACTTCTCGAGCCTCTTTCTGTACCTCTCTTGCCTCTTTCTGCACCTCAAGTGTCTCTGCACTTCTCTTGCCTCTTTCTGCACCCCTCTTGCCTCTTTTTGCACCTCTGTTGGTTCTTTCTGCACTGCTCTTGCTTCTTTCTGCACTTCTCTTGCTTGTTTCTGCACCTCTCTTGCATCTTTCTGCACCCCTCTTGCCTCTTTCTGCACCCCTCTCCCCTCTTTCTGCACCTCTCTTGCCTCTTTCTGCACCCCTGTTCCCTCTTCCTGCACCTTTCCTGCCTGTTTCTGCACCTCTCTTGCCTCTTTCTGTACCTCTGTTGCTTTTTTCTGCACTTCTCTTGCTCTTTCTGCAACCTTCGTGCCAATTTCAGCACCTCTGTTGCTTCTTTCTGCACTTCTCTTCTTTCTTTCTGCACCCCTCCTGCCTCTTTCTGTACCTCTATTGCCTCTTTGTGCACCTCTCCTACCTTTTTCTGCACCCCTCTTGCCTCTTTTTGCACCTCTGTTGGTTCTTTCTGCACTGCTCTTGCTTCTTTCTGCACCTCACTTGCTTCTTTCTGTACTTCTATTGCTTCTTTGTACACCTCTGTTGCTTCTTTCAGCAATTCTCTTGCCTCTTTCTGCACTTCTCGTCCTTCTTTCTGCACCCCTTTTGCCTCTTTCTGTACTTCTCTTGCCTCTTTGTGCACCTCTCCTACCTCTTTCTGCACCTCACTTACCTCTTTTTGCTCCTCTGTTTGTTTTTTCTGCACTACTCTTGCTTCTTTCTGCACCTCACTTGCCTCTTTCTGCACTTCTCTTGCTTCTTTCTACACCTCGGTTGCTTCTTTCAGCAATTCTCTTGCCTCTTTCTGCACTTCTCTTGCTTGTTTCTGCACCTCTCTTGCGTCTTTCTACACCTCTGTTGCCTCTTTCTGCACTTCACATGCTTCTGTCTGCACCCCTCCTTCCTCTTTCTGCACTTCTCTTGCTTCTTTCTACACCTCTCTTGCCTCTTTCTGCTCCTCTCTTGCCTCTTTGTGCATTTCTCTTGCCTGTTTCTGTACTTCCCTTGCCTGTTTCTGTACCTCTCTTGCCTCTTTCTGTACCTCTCTTGCCTCTTTCTGCACTTCTCTTGCTTCTTTCTGCACCTCTCTTGCTTCTTTCTGTACCCTTCTTCCCTTTTTTGCATCCCTCTTTCTGCTGTTCTCTTGTCATTTTCCGTACCTCTCTTGCCTCTTTCTGCACCTCACTTGCCTCTTTCTGCACTTCTCTTGCTTCTTTCCACACCTTTTGCTTCTTTCAGCAATTCTCTTGCCTCTTTCTGCACTTCTTTTGCTTGTTTCTGCACCTCTCTTGCCTTTTTCTGCACCCCTCTTTTCTCTTTCTGCACCTCTCTTCCCTCTTTCTGCACCCCTATTCCCTCTTACTGCACCTCTCCTGCCTGTTTGTGCACCTCTCTTGCCTCTTTCTGTACCTCTGTTGGTTCTTTCTGCACTTCTCTTGCTCTTTCTGTACCCTTCGCGCCTCTTTCAGCACCTCTGTTGCTTCTTTCTGCACTTTTCTTCTTTCTTTCTGCACCCCTCCTGCCTCTTTCTGTACCTCTCTTGCCTCTTTGTGCTCCCCTCCTACCTTTTTCTGCACCACTCTTACCTCTTTTTGCACCTCTGTTGGTTCTTTCTGCACTGCTCTTCTTTCTACACCTCTGTTGCTTCTTTCTGCACCCCTCTTGCCTCTTTCTGTACCTCTCTTGCTTCTTTGTGCACTTCTCCTACCTCTTTCTGCACTCCTCTTGCCTCTTTTTGCACCTCTGTTGGTTCATTCTGCACTGCTCTTGTGTCTTTCTGCACCCCTCTTGCCTCTTTCTGCACCCCTCTTTTCTCTTTCTGCACCTCTCTTGCCTCTTTCTGTACCCCAGTTCCCTCTTTCTGCACCTTTCCTGCCTGTTTCTGCACCTCTCTTGCCTCTTTCTGTACCTCTGTTGGTTCTTTCTGCACTTCTCTTGCTCTTTCTGCACCCTTCGTGCCTCTTTCAGCACCTCTGTTGCTTCTTTCTGAACTTCTCTTCCTTCTTTCTGCACCCCTCCTGCCTCTTTCTGTACCTCTCTTGCCTCTTTGTGCACCTCTCCTACCTTTTTCTGCACCCCTCTTGCCTCTTTTTGCACCTCTGTTGGTTCTTTCTGCACTGCTCTTGCTTCTTTCTGCACCTCACTTGCCTCTTTCTGCACTTCTCTTCCTTCTTTCTATACCTCTGTTGCTTCTTTCAGCAATTCTCTTGCCTCTTTCTGCACTTCTCTTCCTTCTTTCTGCACCTCTCTTGCCTCTTTGCGCACCTCTTCTACCTCTTTCTGCACTCCTCTTGCCTCTTTTTGCACCTCTGTTGTTTGATTCTGCACTGCTCTTGCATCTTTCAGCACCCTTCTTGCCTCTTTCTGCAGCCCTCTTTTCTCTTTCTGCACCTCTCTTGCCTCTTTCTGCACCCCTGTTCCTTCTTTCTGCACCTTTCCTGCCTGTTTCTGCACCTCTGTTGCCACTTTCTGTACCTCTGTTGGTTCTTTCTGTACTTCTCTTGCTCTTTCTGCCCCTTCGCGCCTCTTTCAGCACCTCTGTTGCTTCTTTCTGCACTTCTCTTCCTTCTTTCTGCACCCCTCCTGCCTCTTTCAGTACCTCTCTTGCCTCTCTGTACACCTCTCCTACCTTTTTCTGCACCCCTCTTGCCTCTTTTTGCACCTCTGTTGGTTCTTTCTGCACTGCTTTTGCTTCTTTCTGCACCTCACTTGCCTCTTTCTGCACTTCTCTTGCTTCTTTCTACATCTCTGTTGCTTCTTTCAGCAATTCTCTTTCCACTTTCTGCACTTCTCTTCCTTCTTTCTGCATCCCTCCTGCCTCTTTCTGCACCTCTGTTGCCTCTTTGTGCACCTCTCTTGCCTCTTTCTGCACTCCACTTGCTTTTTCTGCACCTCTCTTGCCTGTTTCGGCACCTCTGTTGCTTCTTTCTGCACTTTTCTTGCCTCTTTCTGCACCTCTGACTTAGAGGTAGTTTTAATCCCCCTGCCCTATTATGTACTAGGGCCTTACAGGGGAGGTCATGGCAATCACAGGGGTACCCCAACCCATAGTGTACCCTAGTGTATGTAGGTGTTTTCACTGTATTCTAAGTGTCATTCAGCATAGCACTGGCTCCGGGCCTGGTTAGTCAGAGTCAGTTACCACCAGTACCAGTCAGCAAAAAGTTGGGGGCACAGGATGACTTTGCAACAAGGCCTCTTTCCACACCTCTGTTGGTTCTTTCTGCATATCTCTTGCTTCTTTCTGCACCTTTCTTCGTCTTTCTGGACTTCTGTTGCCTCTTTCTGCATTTCTCTTGCTTCTTTCTGTGCTTTTCTTCCTCTTTCTGCACATGTCCTACCTCTGTAGGCATAGTTAGAAATTAGCATTCAAAAAACCTTTGAAATTCACAGAAAAAAACATAGGTTTCAGGGACGTTATAGTTAGGAATTAGCATTTAAAAACCTTTGACGTTATAGTTAGAAATTAGCATTTAAAAACCTTTGAAATTCACTGAAAAAACGAATAGGTTTCAGGGACGTTATAGTTAAAAATTAGCATTTAATAAACCTTAGAAATTTACTGAAAAAACCATAGGTTTCAGGGACGTTATAAATAGAAATTAGCATTTAAAAAACCTTAGAAATTTACTGAAAAACCCACAGGTTTCAGGGACGTTATAGTTAGTTGGACTTTTCACTCGTACAAAACCAGAGAAATTTGGTCGTTATAGTTAGTTAAGCCAACTATAACAAGCGCCCCCGCAATGCACTGCTGATGACGTCACATATTACATCATTCATGACATGGTCAGTGACATCACTGATGACATCACTGATGACATCTCAAATGACATCACTGATGATATCATCCACGTGATAATCTGACGCACCTCCTCACACCCTAATATAACCTTTCATACACCCACTCTAAAATACAGAATACCATTTTCGAAACCATAGACACACCAATACCAGTTAGTACATTCCCACTCACTGATTCCTAGGTCTACACACACATCCACTCATTCACCCATACAGTCACTCATACATGCAGTCACTCGTCAATACAGCGCTATCATATGCACTCATACACCTATACAGACACTCACACCACCACTCATCCATAGAGTTACTCACACACCTAGTCAGTCATGCAAAGAATCAATCACACTCCCATTTACTCACCTATACAGTTATACACACACCACCTCACTTATTTATACAGATACTAACACATACTCAGTCTCTTATACAATCACTGATACAAGCACACACTCATCCATACAGCTACTATCACAATCACTCACTTTTACATATAGTCATTTATATACTCCAACACTCACATATACTGCCTTTCACATATGTAGTTACTCACACGTGTACCACTGAGACATCCATTCACTCACCAACACACCCATACACACACTCACCCACCCATACAGCCCTTCACAGATACACTCTTGAACCCATAGACCCAGTGAATCACCCACTCACATATCTATGCAGAGAGTCACACCCCCCACCCACCCACACAGACACTCAGGCCCTCATACAGATACTCAGACAACCAATCAATAACCCATATAGACACTCATGTAGCTACTCACCAACCCATGCAGCCGCTTACACACCAACTAACAGACTGATACAGACATTCACACAATTTAGTCACTAACCCATGCATTCAGTAAGACACGATTAATTACTCACTTATACAGTCAAGCACCTACTAAATCATCCATTCAGACACTTATACACCCACTCATTCTTCAATACACCTTGGCATATATATATATAAAACATATTTAAACTTTACAGAAACACACAGTGACTGGATGATGTCATCCGTGATGTCATCAGTGATATCATCAGTGATGCCACTAACCATGTCATGAATTATGTAATATGTGACATCATCAGCAGTGCTTTGCGGGGGCACAAGTTATAGTTAGCTCAACTAACTATAACGACCGAATTTCTCTGGTTTTGTACGAGTGAAATGTCAAACTAAATATAACGTCCCTGAAACCTGTGGTTTTTTCAGTGAATATATATATATATATGTATATATATATAACACTGCTAAACTTTTTAAAAGCACTCACACTAGAGGATGTCATCAGTGATGTCATTTGAGATGCCATCATTGATGTCATCAATGATGTCACAGACCATGTCATGAGTAATTTAATATGTGAGGTCATAAGCAGTGCATTGCGGGGGCACGAGTTACAGTTTACAGTCTAACTGCTGAGTTTCAATGGTTTTGTACGAGTGAAATCTACCCTAACTATAATGTCCCTGTAACCTTTGGTTTTTCCGTGAATATATATATATATATATATATATATATATATATATATATATATATTACCTTAATTATTCCTTATTGAAAAGAATATAATTCAGGACTCTCCGCAGTGCTCAAATGCTGTTTATTGCAGACACGATAGCCTCGGACCGACGCGTTTCGCCTTTATGGCTTTCTCACGGTAAGGCAAGACATGTTACACTTCCGTATTCATACAATCGTGATTTAGACATAGAAAGCGGATCTGCATGTTGTTAACAAAAAATACATGGGTGCCATCTCATACTGGTTTAATTCCCGTATTTCGAAAGCATGATGTGTTAATAAGGTGTTGTTCGCAAAACTGCAATTGCAATCTAGTACAGTTTAAAAACGTTTTGCGCAAACAACCATATGTACAATTCTGTGCAAACAACGCTAGCAAAGTGCAAGTGTAAATTCATGAGCGCCCTCTTGACATTATTAAGTCTCCTATATATTTTGGGCCATACAAATGCAAGTGCTTATAAAGCTCAACCATAATTTAAAACCACAATTATAATGCAGTTTAAAAATTGATAAAGTGCAAGTGCCAACAATGTAAACAGATATTACTACTGTACAAACAACATTATTGAAGGTTTCCATGCCTATATGTTAAAATCGAGTCAGTACTGCTCAATTAAACCATTTTTAACATTGTATATATTACGTAGGCAAAGAATATGTGTCAAGTCCATTCCCGCCCCAGTGGGCATATCACATACGATTTTACTGCAGCTTTACAGTGTCTCAGTCCCGCAATTTACAGATTTTAAAAACAGATGCGGTTTTAAACAAATATCTAAGCGAACATCCACAAATAACTTTTAGAACAGGGAAGTCCCTCAAGGATGTACTTAGTCAAAATGCAGTAACATCAGAGACCATGAATTGATTGAATAATCACGTGGGATTTGAATGCTGAATGCATTGCAAGGCTTGTGCGAACAGTAGCAGTTGTACCAAAATCAGGGTACCCAACAGTAGTAGAGATTTTACAATCAAGGGAAGCTATGATTGTAATACTGAATTTTGTGTTTATTGCTTGATCTGCCCGTGCAAGAAATATTATGTAGGCAGCACAATACACAGAGCCAGGAAAAGAATTTTAGAGCATAAGCGGGCTATACGCAACAACAATGAACAATACCCAGTAGCCCGACATTTCAAGGCTCTTCATGGACAAAATGATAAACTTTTATCTTTTGTCATACTAGAAGCGATACCACCACAAGTCAGGGGAGGTGACAGAGAACGACAATTGAGAGTTCTACAATCTAAATACATCATTGATTTTGAAATATTGTTCCCTGTAGGCCTAAATTCCAGCGAAGAGCTAGCCATTCATTTAGGTTAGCCTGTCATGTGGTGGGTAATACCATATCTGAAATAAGAAAGTAAATGAATAAGGAAATATATTCAGTAGGCTAGAATGTGATGCGATGCTTCCTTCCTTTATGAAATCATGTAAATATACAAGTTTTTTAATTGTTTCAAGGGAATTTTAGAATTGTCATTTTTGTTTACACTGTTATATATATTTTTTGGGAAATAGGATCTCACAGGAATTATGGCATGATGTAACAACAATTAGTTATGCGGTGAGAGAAGCGCCATACTCGATGAAGGTGTTACAGGACTATTACGATAGAACATCACTAGCCCACTTGGGCGGGACTGAGACACTGTAAAGCTGCAGTAAAATCGTATGTGATATGCCCACTGGGGCAGGAATGGACTTGACACATACTCTTTGCCTACGTAATATATACAATGTTAAAAATGGTTTAATTGAGCAGTACTGACTCGATTTTAACATATAGGCATGGAAACCTTCAATAATGTTGTTTGTACAGTAGTAATATCTGTTTACAATGTTGGCACTTGCACTTTATCAATTTTTAAACTGCATTATAATTGTGGTTTTAAATTATGGTCGAGCTTTATAAGCACTTGCATTTGTATGCCCCGAAATATATAGGAGACTTAATAATGTCAAGAGGGCGCTCATGGATTTGCACTTGCACTTTGCTAGCGTTGTTTGCACAGAATTGTACATATGGTTGTTTGCGTCAAAACTTTTAAAAACTGTACTAGATTGCAATTGCAGTTTTGCGAACAACACCTTATTAACACATCATGCTTTCGAAATACGGGAATTAAACCAGTATAAGATGGCGCCCATGTATTTTTTGTTAACAACATGCAGATCCGCTTTCTATGTCTAAATCACGATTGCATGAATATGGAAGTGTAACATGTCTTGCCTTACCGTGAGAAAGCCGTAAAGGCGAAACGCGTCGGTCCGAGGCTATTGTGTCTGCAATAAACAGCATTTGAGCACTGCGGAGGGTCCTGAAATATATTCTTTTCAGTAAGGAATAATTAAGGTAATTTTAAGGATATCCGGGATCCGTTCAGGACCGCCGCGAGTTCGAGCCCCTTACTACCAGACTTTGTGAGCAGGATATATATATATATATATATATATATATTATCTACTGGCGGTCGCCAGTAGATAGTTATAGTTAGGACCTATTTTCCATAGGAAATCTGCAACATTCTATTTGAAATAACTTTGGCGCCGGTTGACGAATCTTCGCGAAATTTTCAAACTTTGTGGCCCGCTCCGGTCTGCTCCTATCTTGAAAGTCTCGGGGTGATTCTTCAAGCGGGGATCGAGAAAAAAGGGGGTCCCAAAACGTGTTTTCGCCATGCAATTTTCCATAGGAACCTTTCATCGCAGCTACAGCCCGAACTGCTGAACGGAATTACACGAAATTTGGCAAAAAGGTAGCCCTTGGTTCAGAGTCATGCCTTTTGCTTAAATGGTGTAAATCCGTTCAGTAGTTCCTGAGAAAATCAAGAATAAAATCACATATATATCTATGGCCGCGTAGGGTCCGCGTACCCTCCCGATCACGAGCTGTATGGTAATTGGCTGTCAACACTCCAAACCAGGAAGTGTTGGCAGCCATCTTGTGCCTCGGTAGAACCGAGGCACAAGAAATCAGAGAAACGAACGCGCAAAACGCAAAAGAGGGCAGGGTAGAAACACCCTGACCCCTAGGCCTGCTCAGGGCCCCAAAAGAATTGTATTTTTTAAAAATCGGCAAAAACGCGCTGGGTGCGCGGATCCTGCCGATAAAAATAAAAAAACGAAGCGCGGACTCCCGCGCTTTGTTGTTAATTGGCCCCCGGGTGGGCCAAGTCCAGGGGGCATGCATGCGTTTATTAATAATTATATGGGGGGGCCTCTAAGGCCCCCCCAAGCGCCGGGGACCGCCACCCCCCGGGGCTTTAAAAAAAATGGTGCGGGAGGGCTCTCGTCTCTCCCGCAGCCCTGGGAACCGCCACCCCCCGGGGCTTCTTTTTTAAAAATAATAATTACCTATGTGGGGGGCTCCAGCCCCCCCACACGCCCTGGGGACCACCACCTCCCCGGGGCTTTGTAGATGTTGGGAGGGGGGCTGCGCGGCCCCCCTCCTGGAGGCTGTGATGGCCCTGGGGACCACCACCCCCAGGGCCGGCTCCTGCAGTGTCCCAGGGTGCCTACCCCTGGGACACTGTAGTTTGCTATGGCAGGTGGGAGCCTCGCAGCTCCCGTCCTGCCATAGCAAACTTGCTTTGAATTTTGGAAGAGAGAGCAGGAAACCTGCTCTCTCTTCCAAAATTCAAAGCAAATTGCTTTTCCACACGGGGAGCTGCATGTTAGCAGCTCCCCATGTGGAAAAGCAATGCCGGCTCCCGAGGGACGCGGGGAACCGGCGGGACCGTGGGGGAATGGGGACCCACCCACGGTCCCCAACGGACAGGGCCAGCCCCAGGGGATGGGGTCCCCGGGGCAAGTAGTGGCCCGGGAGGGGGGCCACGTGGCCCCCCTCCACCAAATTAAGGAAAAAAAAAAAACATTAAAAAAAGGCCGGCCCCGGGGGATGGGGTCCCCGGGGCCTAAGGAGGCCTGAGGAGGGGGCAACGCAGCCCCCTCCATGAATTTTTTTTTTTAAAGGTGGCAATGACCCGGGGATGGTGTCCCCGGGCCGAAATTGGCCACGGGAGGGGGGCCCACGCGGTCCCCTTCCGGTTCCTTTTTAAAAAAAATAAATAAATGGGGGTCAGGCCCTGGGGATGGGGTCCCAGGGCCCAAAATAATTAAAAAGAAGGGGGGCCACACAGCCCCCTTTTAAAAAACAAAATCCGGTATCGCGCCGGAGGCCATGCCCCCTCCTTGGCAGCACTCTGCAAACGCGCCCCCTGGCGCGTTTGCAGAGGGGGAACAAATTCCCCTTGAATACTGGGGGTCCCTGGGGGCCAACTAGCCCACCAGGAACCTCCAGTATGCGCCAGGGGGCTGCGTTGCAGAGAGGTGTTCTGAGGCCACGGCCCTTTTTACACCTCTCTGCAACGCAGCTCTGTGGCGCTTAATGGAGGTAGCTGGTGGGCTAGTTGCACCCCAGGGACCCTCAGGATTCAAGGGGAGTTAATCCCCCGACTTAAAACGCGCCACGGGCGCGTTTGCACAGTGGTGAAGGGAGGGGGCGGGGCCTGAGGTGACATGTGTGCAAACATGCCCTGTGGCGTGTTTTTAGTTGGGGGATTAAGTCCCCTTGAATTCTGAGGGTCCCTGGGGTCCAACTAGCCCACCAGGTACCTCCAGTAAGCGCCACAGAGCTGCGTTGCAGAGAGGTGTAAAAAGGGGCGTGGCCTTGGACCACCTCTCTGCAACGCAGGGCTGTGGCGCTTACTGGAAGTACCTGGTGGGCTAGTTGGGCCCCAGGGACCCTCAGGATTCAAGGTGACCTAATCCTGTAACTTAAAACACGCCATGGGGCGCGTTTGCACAGTGGTGAAGGGAGGGGGTGGGGCCTGAGGTGACATTTGTGCAAACACGCCCTGTGGCGTGTTTTAAGTTTGGGTATTAAGTCCCCTTGAATCCTGAGGGTCCCTGGGGTCCAACTAGCCCAACAGGTACCTCCAGTAAGCGCCACAGAGCTGCGTTGCAGAGAGGTGTAAAAAGGGGCGTGGCCTCGGACCACCTCTCTGCAACGCAGGCCTGTGGTGCTTACTGGAAGTACCTGGTGGGCTATTTGGGCCCCAGGGACCCTCAGGATTCAAGGTGACCTAATCCCCCAACTTAAAACGCGCCAGGGGGCGTGTTTGCACAGTGGTGAAGGGAGGGGGCGGGGCCTCAGGTGACATGTGCGCAAACACGCCCTGTGGTGCGTTTTAAGTTGGGGAATTAATTCCCCTTGAATCCTGAGGGACCCTGGGGGCCAACTAGCCCACCAGATACCTCCAGTAAACACAACAGAGTTGCGTTGCAGAGAGGTAAAAAAGGTGCGTGGCCTCGGAACGCCTCTCTGCAACTCAGCTCTGTGGTCCTAACTGTAGGTACCTGGGGGCTAGTTTGGCCCCAGGGACCCTCAGGATTCAAGGGGACTTAATCCCGCAACTTAAAACGTGCCACGGGGCGCGTTTGCACACATGTCACCTTAGGCCCCCCCTCCCTTCACCACTGTGCAAACGCGCCTTGTAGCGCGTTTTAAGAGGTAGTTTTAATCCCCCTGCCCTATTATGTACTAGGGACTTACAGAGGAGGTCATGCTAATCACAGGGGTACCCCAACGCATAGTGTTCCCTAGTGTATGTAGGTGTTTTAACTGTATTCTAAGTGTCTTTTACCATAGCACTGGCTCTAGGCCTGGTTAGTTAGAGTCAGTTACCACCAGTACACGTCTGAAAAAGTTGTGGGCACAGGATGATTTTGCAACAAGGCCTCTTTCTGCTCCTCTGTTGGTTCTTTCTGCACATGTCTTGCTTCTTCCTGGATTTTTCTTCGTCTTTGTGGACTTCTGTTTCTTTCGACATTTCTTTTGCTTCTTTCTGTGTGTTTTTTCTTCTTTCTTCACATGTCCTACTTCTGTAGGCATAGTTACAAACTAGCATTTGAAAATCCTTTGAAATTCACTGAAAAAACCATAGGTTTCAGGCACGTTATAGTTAGAAATTAGCATTTAAAAAACCTTTGAAATTCACTGAAAAAAACATAGGTTTCAGGCACGTTATAGTTAGAAATTAGCATTTAAAAAATCTTTGAAATTTACTGAAAAAACCATAGGTTTCAGACACGTTATAGTTAGAAATTAGCATTTAAAAACCTTTGAAATTCACTGAAAAAACCATAGGTTTTAGGGACAGTTATAGCTAGTTGGACATTTCACTCGTACAAAACCCGTGAAATTCCCCCGTTATAGTTAGTTCAGCCAACTATAACTCGCGCCCCCGCAATGCACTGCTGATGACGTCACATATTACATCACTCATGACATGGTCAGTGCCCTCACTGATGACATCACTGATGACATCTCAAATGACATCACTGATGACATCACTGATGACATCATCCATGTGTTAATTTTATGCATCTTCTCACACCCTAATATAACTTTTGATACACCCACTCTAAATTACAGACTGCCATTCTCAAAACCATACACACTCCAATACCAATAACTACATAACCACTCACTGATTCTTAGGTCTACACACACACATCTACACACTCACCCGTACAGTCACTCATACTTACGGTCACTCAGTACAGGACTATCATATGCACTCATACACCTATATAAACACTCACACACCGCCACTCATCCATAGAGGTACTCACACACCGAGTCAGTCATGCAAAAAAATAATCACATACCCATTTACTCACCTATACAGTTATACACACACCAGCTCACTTACTCATACAAATACTAGCACATTCTTACGCTCTTATACAATAACTGATACAAGCACACACGCATCCATACAGCCACTCTCACAATCACACACTCTCACTTATAGCCTTTTAAATACTCTAACACACATATATACTGCCTTTTACATATGTAGTTACTCGCACATGTACCACTGAGATATACATTCACTCACTAACACACCCATACACACACTCACCCACCCAAGCAGTCCATCACAGATGCACTCTTCAAATCATGCACCCAGTGAATCACCCACTCACACATCTATGTACAGAGTCACACACATCCCACCCACACAAACACTCAGGCACCCATACAGATACTCAGAGAACCAATCAATAACCCATATAGACACTCATGTAGCTATTCGCAAATCCATTCATCCACTTATACACCAACAGACAGACGGATACAGACATTCACACAGTTTAGTCAGTAACCCATGCATTCAGTAAGATACGTTTAATCACTCACTTGTAGAGTCAGTCACGCACCTAGTCAATCATCCATTGAGACACTTATACACCCAGTCATTCTTCAATACGCCTTTGCCTATATATATTAAACATATTTTAACTTTACAGAAACACACAGTCACTGCATGATGTCATCAGTGATGTCATCAGTGATGTCACTGACCATGTCATAAGTGATGTAATATGTGACGTCATCAGCAGTGCATTGCGGGGGCGCGAGTTATAGTTAGCTGAACTAATTATAACGGGGGAATTTCACGGGTTTTGTACGAGTGAAATGTCCAACTAACTATAACTGTCCCTAAAACCTATGGTTTTTTCAGTGAATATATATATATTATCTACTGGCAGTCGCCAGTAGATAGTTATAGTTAGGACCTATTTTCCATAGGAAATCCGCGACATTCTATTTGAAATAACTCTTGCGTCGGTTGACGAATCTTCGTGAAATTTTCAAACTTTATGGCCCGCTCCGGTCCGCTCCTACCCTGAAAGTCTCAGGGTGATTCGTCAGCGGGGGCCGAGAAAAAGGGGGTCCCATAACGTGTTTTCCCATTCATTTTCCCATAGGAAACTTTAGACACGGCTACAGCCCGAACTGCTGAACGGAATTACACCAAATTTGGCAAAGAGGTAGTTCTTGGTTCCGAAAGAACCCTTTTGTTAAATGGTGTAAATCCGTTCAGTAGTTGCGGAGAAATTAAAAAATAAGAGTCAAAAAATCAATTTCCCATAGGAAACTTTATGCAAGGCTACAGCCCGAACTGCTGAACGGAATTACACCAAATTTGGCAAAGAGGTAGTTCTTGGTTCAAAAAGAACCCTTTTGTTAAATGGTGTAAATCCGTTCAGTAGTTGCTGAGAAAATCAAAAGTAAAAACACATATATATCTGGGCGGAGCCTAACCACACATGTCATCGTGAGATCTGATTGGCTGTCAGCACTTCATCCTGGAATTGCTGGCAGCCATCTTGGGACCAATATAAATGATAGTACCCCATTGAAATGCATTGTAGTGAATCGAAGATTTTGAGGGTTACCAAAAGGAGAACTATAAAGGGTGATAACAGACTTTAGTTACATTAGAATTCATTTGTTGATGGTACCATACTAATTTCAGGAATTGTGGTGTGTTCTAAGGTGATTTTACCCTGTGAAAAACCTTCTGCTGGGATATCATGAATCATGTTTGAGAGAAAACTATTTTCACATGCTTGTCCCATACAGTTTTGGAAGGTGCCCCAGAAGCTAAAATGAGAGCATATTTTCTGTAAATTCACATTATCTTTCTCAGTCATGTGAGAATGAAGTCTGACATTCTCAGTAAAACATGTACATCCAACAAGGGCAGAGACTGTCAGTTGATTCCTTTGTGTTCTACTGCAGCTTCCCAGAGTGTTCTAAAGAACAACTAGAGTGCTAACAGCCTTACTTATGACAAAAGTATGGCACACCTGAAGCCATCTTGATTGGAATAAACTGGTAACACTTAAAACATTTAATTTAAAAAGGAACAAAATGATGGGGTTCATCTTGTCATAGAAATTATGGTTAGTGCTCTGGAAAGAAAAATTAGGACATGTTTCAAGTGTGATCTCAAATATCTTCCTGTTATATTTCAACAGGAGCAGCCTGTCAGTTGATGCCTTTGTGTTCTACTGCAGCTTCCCAGAGTGTTCTAAAGAACAACTAGAGCGCTAACAGTCTTACTTATGACAAAAGTATGGCACACCTGAAGCCATCTTGATTGGAATAAACTGGTAACACTTAAAACATTTAATTTAAAAAGGAACAAAATGATGGGGTTCATTTTGTCATAGAAATTATGGTTAGAGCTGTAGAAAGAAAAATTAGGACATGTTTCAAGTGTGATCTCAAATATCTTCCTGTTATATTTCAACAGGAGCAGCCTGTCAGTTGATGCCTTTGTGTTCTACTGCAGCTTCCCAGAGTGTTCTAAAGAACAACTAGAGCGCTAACAGTCTTACTTATGACAAAAGTATGGCACACCTGAAGCCATCTTGATTGGAATAAACTGGTAACACTTAAAACATTTAATTTAAAAAGGAACAAAATGAGGGGGTTCATTTTGCCATAGAAATTATGGTTAGTGCTGTAGAAAGAAAAATTAGGACATGTTTTAAGTGAGATCTCAAATATCTTCCTGTTATATTTCAACAGGAGCAGCCTGTCAGTTGATGCCTTTGTGTTCTACTGAAGCTTCCCAGAGTGTTCTAAAGAACAACTAGAGTGCTAACTGCCTTACTTATGACAAAAGTATGGCACACCTGAAGCCATCTTGATTGGAATAAACTGGTAACACTTAAAACATTTAATTTAAAAAGGAACAAAATGAGGGGGTTCATTTTGCCATAGAAATTATGGTTAGTGCTGCAAAAGAAAATTTAGTGCATGTTTTAAGTGAGATCTCAAATCCTCTTCTATTTCATTAGAAAATTCTGACATGCAGACTGAAACAATCACTTTCAATACCAGCAGTAGACTTCCAGTTAACTCCTTGGTGAGCAGTAGCTTTACTACAGTGATCTAATGAACAACTAGAGTAATAACATTCTGAATTTATGGCAAATGTGTGACACATCTGAATGCCTTCTTGATGGAATCAAAGTAAAAAACTGAAAGCATTTCCTACTGAGGAGACTGCAGTAAATGAGGAAATTAGGAAACTTCATAACAAAGAAGTCTTCCAAGATGGCCACCAGTGAAAAAAGAGCCCAAATGTAGCACAAATATTACCCAGATGTAGCCCACATATAGCCCAATGACAAAAGTGTGCAAAACACTTTTTATTTTTAGTTTTTGCAGTTTTATGTAGTGCAGACTGGTCAGGTATTGGAGCGTTGCATCTTAAAACATGACCCTCCTACACTACAAAAACACCACTGCACTACCCTAAACCCTAAAACACTACCCCAGCACGACCCCCTACACTACACAAGCACCACTGCACTATCCTAAACCCTAAAACACTACCCCCAGCATGACCCCCTACACTACACAAACACCACTGCACTACCCTAAACACTAAAACACTACCCCAACACCACTGCACTAACCTAAATCCTAAAACACTACCCCCAGCACGACCCCTACACTACCCAAACACCACTGCACTACCCTAAAACATGACCCCCTACACTACACAAACACCACTGCACTACCCTAAACCCTAAAACACTACCCCCAGCACGACCCCCTACACTACACAAGCACCACTGCACTACCCTAAACCCTAAAACACTGCCCCCAGCATGACCCCCTACACTACACAAACACCACTGCACTACCTTAAACCCTAAAACACTACCCCCAGCACGACCCCCTACACTGCCCGAAAACCACTGCACTGCCCTAAACCTGAAACACATACCCTAGCACGACCCCCTACACTGCCCGAACACCACTGCACTGCCCTAAACCCTGAAACACCACCCCTTCATGACCCCCTACACTGCCCGAACACCACTGCACTGCCCTAAACCATGAAACACCACCCCCAGCATGACCCCTACACTGCCCGAACACCACTGCACTGCCCTAAACCCTGAAACACTACCCCCAGCAAGACCTCCTACACTGCCCGAACACCACTGCACTGCCCTAAACCCTGAAACATCACCCCCAGCAAGACCCCCTACACTGCCCGAACACCACTGCCCTAAACCCTGAAACACCACCCCCAGCACAACCCCTACACTGCCCGAACACCACTGCACTGCCCTAAACCCTGAAACACCACCCCCAGCACGAACCCCTACACTGCCCGAACACCACTGCACTGCCCTAAACCCTGAAACACCACCCCCTGCACGACCCCCTACACTGCCCGAACACTACTGCACTGCCCTAAACCCTGAAACACCGTCCCCAGCACGACCCCCTATACTGCACGAACACCACTGCACTGCCCTAAACCCTGAAACACCACCCCCAGCAAGACCCCCTACACTGCCCGAACACCACTGCACTGCCCTAAACCCTGAAACACCACCCCTCAGCACGACACCCTACACTGCCCGAACACCACTGCACTGCCCTAAACCCTGAAACAACACCCCCTGCACGACCTCCTACACTGCCGGAACACCACTGCACTGCCCTAAACCCTGAAACACCACCCCCAGCACAACCCCTACACTGCCCGAACACCACTGCACTGCCCTAAACCCTGAAACATCAACCCCAGCAAGACCCCCTACACTGCCTGAACACCACTGCCCTAAACCCTGAAACACCACCCCTACACTGCACGAACACCACTGCACTGCCCTAAACCCTGAAACACCACCTCCAGCAAAACCCCTACACTGCCTGAACACCATTGCTCTGCTCTAAATCCTGAAACACTAGCCCCAGCATGACCCCCTACACTGCCCAAACACCACTGCACTGCCCTAAACCCTGAAACACCACCCCCAGCACGACCCCCTACACTGCCCGAACACCACTGCACTGCCCTAAACCCTGAAACACCAGCCCCAGCAAGACCCCCTACACTGCCTGAACACCACTGCACTGCCCTAGACTCTGAAACACTAGCCCCAGCAAGACCCCCTACACTGCCCGAACACCACTGCACTGCCCTAAACCCTGAAACACCAGCCCCAGCAAGACCCCCTACACTGCCCTGCCCTAAACCCTGAAACACCAGCCCCAGCACGACCACCTACACTGCCCGAACACCACTGCACTGCCCTAAACCCTGAAACACCAGCCACAGCACAACCCCCTACACTGCCCGAACACCACTGCACTGCCCTAAACCCTGAAACACCAGCCCCAGCACGACCCCCTACACTGCCCGAACACCACTGTACTGCCCTAAACCCTGAAACACCAGCCCCAGCACGACCCCCTACACTGCCCGAACACCACTGCCCTAAACCCTGAAACACCACCCCCTGCACGACCCCCTACACTGCCCGAACACCACTGCACTGCCCTAAACCCTGAAACACCACCCCCTGCATGACCCCCTACACTGCCCGAACACCACTGCACTGCCCTAAACCCTGAAACACCACCCCCTGCACCACCCCTACACTGCCCGAACACCACTGCACTGCCCTAAACCCTGAAACACCACCCCCAGCACGACCCCTTTACTGCTCGAACACCACTGCACTGCCCCAAACCCTGAAACACCACCCCCAGCACGACCCCCTACACTGCCCGAACACCACTGCCCTATACCCTGAAACACAACCCCTGCACGACCCCCTACATTGCCCGAACACCACTGCACTGCCCTAAACCCTGAAACACCACCCCCTACACTGCCCGAACACCACTGCACTGCCCTAAACCCTGAAACACCACCCCCAGCACGACCCCCTTTACTGCTCGAACACCACTGCACTGCCCCAAACCCTGAAACACCACCCCCAGCACGACCCCCTACACTGCCCGAACACCACGGCCCTATACCCTGAAACACAACCCCTGCACGACCCCCTACATTGCCCGAACACCACTGCACTGCCCTAAACCCTGAAACACCACCCCCTACACTGCCCGAACACCACTGCACTGCCCTAAACCCTGAAACACCACCCCCAGCACGACCCCCTACACTGCCCGAACACCACTGCACTGCCCTAAACCCTAAAACACCACCCCCAGCATTACCCCCTACACTGCCCAAACACCACTGTACTGCCCTAAACCCTAGGACACTACCCCCAGCACGACCCCTACACTACCTGAACACCACTGCACTACCCTAAACCCTAAAATACTACCCCCAGCACAACCCCCTACACTACCCGAACACGACTGCACTGCCCTAAACCCTCAAACACTCCCCCAGCACGACCCCCTACACTACCCGAACACCACTGCACTGCCCTAAACCCTAAAACACTCCCCCAGCACGACCCCCTACACTACCCGAACACCACTGCACTGCCCTAAACCCTAAAACACTCCCCCAGCACGACCCCCTACACTACCCAAACACCACTGCACTGCCCTAAACCCTAAAACACTACCCCCGCATGACCCCCTACACTACCCAAACACCAATGCACTACCCTAATCCCTAAAACACTACCCCCCGCATGACCCCCTACACTACCCTAAACCCTAAAACACTACCCCGCATGACTCCCTACACTACCCAAAGACCACTGCACTACCCTAAACCCTAAAACACGACCTCCTACACTACACAAACACCACTGCACTACCCTAAACCCTAAAATACTACCCCTACACTACACAAACACCACTGCACTACCCTAAACCCTAAAACACTACCCCCAGCAGTACCCCTACACTACCCAAACACCACTGCACTAACCTAAACCCTAAAACACTACCCCCAGCAGTACCCCCTACACTACCCAAACACCACTGCACTACCCTAAATCACTACCCCCAGCACGACCCCCTACACTACCCAAACACCACTGCACTACCCTAAACCCTAAAACACTACCCCCAGCACGACCCCCTACACTACCCAAACACCACTGCACTACCCTAAACCCTAAAACACTCCCCCAGCACGACTCCCTACACTACCCAAACACCACTGCACTACCCTAAACCCTAAATCTACCCCCAGCATGACCCCCTACACTACACAAACACCACTGCACTAACCTAAACCCTAAAACACTACCCCCAGCACGACCCTCTTCACTACCTAAACACAACTGCACAATTTGTTACAGGCGTTGCAACGCAGGCCTGTGGTGCTTACTGGAAGTACCTAGTGGGCTAGTTGGGCCCCAGGGACCCTCAGGATTCAAGGTGACCTAATCCCCCAACTTAAAACGCACCACGGGGCGCGTTTGCACAGTGGTGAAGGGAGGGGCGGGGCCTCAGGTGACATGTGCGCAAACACGCCCTGTGGTGCGTTTTAAGTTGGGGAATTAATTCCCTTTGAATCCTGAGGGACCCTGGGGGCCAACTAGCCCACCAGGTACCTTCAGTAAGCACAACAGAGTTGCGTTGCAGAGAGGTGAAAAAGGTGCATGGTCTCGGAACGCCTCTCTGCAACTCAGCTCTGTGGTCCTAACTGTAGGTACCTGGGGGCTAGTTGGGCCTCAGGGACCCTCAGAATTCAAGGGGACTTAATCCCGCAACTTAAAACGCGCCAAGGGGTGCGTTTGCACACATGTCACCTCAGGCCCCCCTCCCTTCACCACTGTGCAAACGCGCCCTGTAGCGCGTTTTAAGAGGTAGTTTTAATCCCCCTGCCCTATTATGTACTAGGGACTTGCAGAGGAGGTCATGCTAATCACAGGGGTACCCCAACGCATAGTGTTCCCTAGTGTATGTAGGTGTTTTCACTGTATTCTAAGTGTCTTTTAGCATAGCACTGGCTCTGGTTAGTCAGAGTCAGTTACCACCAGTACCCGTCTGAAAAAGTTGTGGGCACAGGATGATTTTGCAACAAGGCCTCTTTCTGCTCCTCTGTTGGTTCTTTCTGCACATCTTTTGCTTCTTTCTGTGCGTTTTTTCTTCTTTCTTCACATGTCCTACCTCTGTAGGCATAGTTAGAAACTAGCATTTAAAAAAACCTTTGAAATTCACTTAAAAAATCATAGGTTTCAGGCACGTTATAGTTAGAAATTAGCATTTAAAAAACCTTTGAAATTCACTGAAAAAACCATAGGTTTCAGACACGTTATAGTTAGAAATTAGCATTTAAAAAACCTTTGAAATTCACTGAAAAAACCATAGGTTTTAGGGACAGTTATAGTTAGTTGGACATTTCACTTGTACAAAACCATAGAAATTCCCCGTTATAGTTAGTTCAGCTAACTATAACTCGCGCTCCATAATGCACTGCTGATGACGTCACATATTACATCACTCATGACATGGTCAGTGACATCACTGATGACATCACTGATGACATCTCAAATGACATCACTGATGACATCATCCATGTGATAATTTCATGCATCTTCTCACACCCTAATATAACTTTTGATACACTCACTCTAAATTACAGACTGCCATTCTCAAAACCATAGACACTCCAACACCAAAAACTACATACCCACTCACTGATTCTTAGGTCTACACACACATCCACTCACTCACCCGTACAGTCACTCATACTTAGTCACTCAGTACAGGACTATCATATGCACTCATACACCTATATAAACACTCACACACCGCCACTCATCCATAGAGGTACTCACACACCTAGTCAGTCATGCAAAAACTTAATCACACACCCATTTACTCACCTATACAGTTATACACACACCAGCTTACTTACTCATACAAATACTAGCACATTCTTACGCTCTTATACAATCACTGATACAAGTACACACTCATCCATACAGCCACTCTCACAATCACACACTCTCACTTATAGCCATTTATATACTCCAACACACATATATACTGCCTTTCACATATGTAGTTACTCACACATGTACCACTGAGATATACATTCAATCACTAACACACCCATACACACACTCACCCACCCATACAGTCCATCACAGATGCACTCTTGAAACCATGCACCCAGTGAATCACCAACTCACACATCTATGCACAGAGTCACACACACCCACCCACACAAACACTCAGGCACCCATACAGATACTCAGACAAGCAATCAATAACCCATGTAGACACTCATGTAGCTATTCAGAAAGCCATGCAGCCGCTTACAAACCAACAGACAGACGGATACAGACATTCACACAGTTTAGTCACTAACCCATGCATTCAGTAAGATACATTTAATCACTCACTTGTAGAGTCAGTCACTCACGTACTAAATCATCCATTCAGACACTTATACACCCACTCATTCTTCAAACGCCTTTCCCTATATATATTAAACATATTTAAACTTTACAGAAACACACAGTCACTGGATGATGTCATCAGTGATGTCATTTGAGATGTCATCAGTGATGTCATCAGTGATGTCACTGACCATGTCATGAGTGATGTAATATGTGACGTCATCAGCAGTGCATTGCGGGGCGCGAGTTATAGTTAGCTGAACTAACTATAACGGGGAATTTCTATGGTTTTGTACGAGTGAAATGTCCAACTAACTATAACTGTCCCTAAAACCTATGGTTTTTCAGTGAATTTCAGAGGTTTTTAAATGCTAATTTCTAACTATAACGTGTCTGAAACCTATGGTTTTTTCAGTGATATATATATATATATATATATATATATATATATATATATATATATATATATATATATATATTCACTGAAAAAACCATAGGTTTCAGGCACATTATAGTTAGAAATTAGCATTTAAAAACCTTACAAATTCACTGAAAAAACCATAGGTTTTAGGGACAGTTATAGTTAGTTGGACATTGCACTCGTACAAAACCCGTGAAATTCCCCGTTATAGTTAGTTCAGCTAACTATAACTCGCGCCCGCAATGCACTGCTGATGACGTCACATATTACATCACTCATGACATGGTCAGTGACATCACTGATGACATCACTGATGACATCTCAAATGACATCACTGATGACATCATCCAGTGACTGTGTCTTTCTGTAAAGTTTAAATATGTTTAATATATATAGGAAAAGTATTGAAGAATAAGTGGGTGTATAAGTGTCTGAATGGATGATTTAGTAGGTGCGTGACTGACTCTATAAGTGAGTGATTAAACGTATCTTACTGAATGCATGGGTTAGTGACTAAACTGTGTGAATGTCTGTATCCGTCTGTCTGTTGGTGTGTAAGCGGCTGCATGGGTTTACGAATAGCTACATAAGTGTCTACATGGGTTATTGATTGGTTGTCTGAGTATCTGTATGGGTGCCTGAGTGTTTGTGTGGGTGGGGTGTGTGTGACTCTGTGCATAGATGTGTGAGTGGGTGATTCACTGGGTGCATGGTTTCAATAGTGCATCTGTGATGGACTGTATGGGTGGGTGAGTGTGTGTATGGGTGTGTTAGTGAGTGAATGTATATCTCAGTGGTACATGTGTGAGTAACTACATATGTGAAAGGCAGTATATATGTGTGTTGGAGTATATAAATGGCTATAAGTGAGAGTGTGTGATTGTGAGAGTGGCTGTATGGATGAGTGTGTAGTTATATCAGTGATTGTATGAGAGCGTAAGAATGTGCTAGTATTTGTATGAGTAAGTGAGCTGGTGTGTGTATAACTGTATAGGTGAGTAAATGGCAGTGTGATTAATTATTTGCATGACTGACTAGGTGTGTGAGTACCTCTATGGATGAGTGGCGGTGTGTGAGTGTTTATATAGGTGTATGAGTGCATATGATAGTCCCGTACTGAGTGACCGTAAGTATGAGTGACTGTACGGGTGAGTGAGTGGATGTGTGGGTAGGCCTAAGAATCAATGAGTGGGTATGTAGTTATTGGTGTTGGAGTGTCTATGGTTTTGAGAATAGCAGTCTGTAATTTAGAGTGGGTGTATCAAAGGTTATATTAGGGTGTGAGAAGATGCATCAAATTATCACATGGATTATGTCATCAGTGATGTAATTTGAGATGTCATCAGTGATGTCATCAGTGATGTCACTGACCATGTCATGAGTGATGTAATATGTGATGTCATCAGCAGTGCATTGCGTGGGTCGCGAGTTATAGTTAGCTGAACTAACTATAACGGGGAATTTCACTGGTTTTGTACGAGTGCAATGTCCAACTAACTATAACTGTCCCTAAAACCTATGGTTTTTTCAGTGAATATATATATATATACATCTGTGTGTGTGTTTTGTACTTGCATCAGTCTAAACTATTTTTCAAAGGGCCATGCCCCAGTCACCCAAAGGTGTCTGAAATGTAAGCTATTTTCAGGATGATATTTTGTTTTTTAGTGTGAACAATAATGAATAATGTGAGGGTGTCAATTAAGTTTAGGAGATTTTAGGAGGAGGAGGACTGACTACCGTGAAAGAGAAGTGTACAATTGAAGCGGATTACCTTGGTCACAGATTTGAAAAAATAGAATCTCCCCCAAGTTGCATCAAGTAAAAACTATTGATTATGCCCCATCATCCAATTCAAACATCAACTGCTCTCTTATTCACACGTTATTCCCATTGTGGCAGACAAAAAAAATTTAAGAGAAATTTTATGGAAACAGTGTGAAAGGTTTCTGTGAGAGGTAGAATGTGAGGGAGTATTTGTAAAGTTGCAAAAATGTATTGCCTTGACACCTGCAATAAAGCCATTTCACACACAAATAAAGAGTATATTAGCACTGATGCCAGCAATGTGGATTTTGGAGCAGTATTGTTGCAAATCAGAGATGGCAAGAAGGTGGCCGTTGCTTGTGCTTCTAGACATTTCAGAGAGGCAGAGAAGAACTATTCCACCATAGAAATGGATCTGCTAACCTGTTAGTGGAGAGTGAATTACTTTGGGAAGTATCTCTGGGGTACTATTATATTATTGCAGTACCCATTCTTGGTCTGTGCTGAGTGCATCGGCCAAGACCCTGCACCACATTACAACAAAAAATTGTGCTCAAACTAGTAGAGGCCCAAGCTTGCATCACACTAGGACAGTGCACCATTGAAATACAGATGAATGCTTTCAAACCACCAGTCGATCTTTGAATTCTAGTGGATCCCCCCATTTTAAATAGGGACCAGGGAACCATGCTCAGGTTCCTCCCTTTCAGCTGTCCTTCTATGTGACACACTGACTGTGTGACTCATGGGAATTAGTTTTCACCTGTATTCCTCTTGGTAATACAGCATGAGTGCAGGGACAAAGGCATCCCCTCAATTGTATGGGGCAACATCCCCATTCAAATGAGGGGCAACCCACTTGAGATTATGTACACATAAAGCGCGCATGAGCAGTATTACAGAATGAAGCATGCAAATATTTGAGGCCACCTTAGAATATTGAAGTGCCTCAGTGCTGCAAAAGTCAATTGAAAAATGTCCATTGTGTCTTTACATCATTTAAGTAATATAGACTCTGGTGTTTTGGTGAATCGGCATCCATGTTTCTCCTGGACCCTATTGGTGACTAATAGTTTTTTGGGGATATTGCATTGTATGGTAGCATTTGTATAGTGCTTACCTCTATAGGTTGTTGAAGTGCTTTTCCACATGGAAACTGTGCTACATCATGTGGGAATGTGGTTCGAGATGTGTTGTCTTTGCTTTGAGCTGATGTAAGAAGTGTTTCCATGTCATGCATGATGACCACCAGAGTATGGTTATCGTGTTATGGAACACAAAGCCTGACAGTGTGATGGATGAGGAAATGTGAGAACTAGACATGCATTTTTATAGATAATTATATATGGCAGCTCTGATTAGCTCTGCAGGTGATGGTAATTTTTTCTTTTATGTTCTCAGTTCGATTTCATATGCTGGCCGTTGTAGGTGTACATACACTGTGGCATCTTATGAAGCCGGGGGAGGTAACAGTATGTTATGTTATGTTATATTATATATGGCATGTCCAAAAAGGAATACTATTGATTTGAAGAAAGCCAGGTTTTAAGATCCTTCCTAAACTTTAACAGATTAGGTTGGTCTCTCAGATGAGATGGTAATGTATTCCACCACTTGGAGGCGAAGAGAAGAAAGCTTCTTCCTCCCAAATTGGATTTTTTAAATTCTGGGGGCTAGTACTTTTTAGCAGAGCTGGATCGTAGGGCGCAAGAGGGAGAGTACCATTTAAAGGTTTCTCCAAAGAAACTAGAGCGTTCTTGATATAGTCCTCTGTGCGCCCAACAGAGTGCCTTAAACTGTATCTGAGATCTGATTGGAAGCCAGTGGAGATTTCTAATGGTGGTGGACACTGAGCAGTACTTGGGAAGGTTTAGGAGCACCCTTGCTGCTGCATTTTGGAGCATCTGAAGCTTGTTAAGCAGACGTTCTTGAGCACCCACGAACAAAGAATTGCAATAATAAATTTTAGTATTCACCAATGCTAATATCATAGATTTTTTGTAGCTCCAAAGAGAGAAAAGGAAGGATTTTTTTTTAGAATTCTCAACATTAGGAATTAGGACGATGTAATCTTTTTGGAATGCTCAATAAAGGTCAATTTGGAATTAAATATAACCCCTAAGTGTTTTGCTTTCTGTACTGGGTCTGGGAGTGGGCCAAGATGTGACGGCCACAAAGAATGATTCCAAAACGAGGTGTTGTTACCAAACAACAGCACCTCAGTTTTATCCGAGTTAAGCTTTATATAGTTGGCTTGCATCCAATGTGCAATACTGCTCATGCATGACCTGAACTATAAGGCTACACACTCAGTGTCAGATAAGACCAACACAACTAGCTGTGTGTCATCGGCGTACGAGCACACCAAGAAACAACAGGATCTAATCCAATGGATAAGAGGAGAGATGTATGCATTAAACAAGGTGGGACTTAATGAGGATCCCTGGGGGACACCACACAGAAGATTGAAAGGGGAGAAAGAGTACTCGCCCCAGGTCACCACTTGCTCTGTGTTAGATAAGAATGATTCAATTAACTTGAGAGCTGGCCCCTTTCTACCCATGTCATTGAGGCGCTTGACCAAGGTGGCATGGTTAACCGTATCAAATGTGGCTGATAGGTCCAACAGAATCAAGGCTGCACTGTCTCCCCTATCCACAATTGTCCTAATTTCTTCACTGGCTACTAGGAGAGCTGATTCTGTACTGTGTTTTGGTCTAAATTCGTGTTGCACAGACTCAAGGCTTTTTATGGTCTCTACGAAAGAAATAAGCTCCAAGTTCATGACTTTTTCCATTAATTTTGCTGGAAGTGGTGGGCGTGAGATCGGCCTATAGTTCTTCACTTCCTCTGCATCAAGTGTTTTTTTTTTACCAGTGGCAGACTGAGGCCTTTTTCCAACTAACTGGAAAAGATCCTGAGTTCAAAACCAAATTTAAAACTAAAGTCAGGTGGGCAGCAATGGTTTTAGAGACTGGATGAAGAACCTCCGGAGGACATGTGTTTGTGGGTGATCCCGATTTGGTGGTTTTCAAAAGAGCGTCCAACTTTTCTTCAGTAAATGTCATAAAAGAGTTGAATTGCAAGGGAAGATCTGGAGTAGCATACGCAGAGGTAGCCTCCTCTTGAATGGTATTGACAACAGAACTGGAGTTATTAAGAGCATCAGTAAACTCCTGGAATATTATGTTAAATTTGGAGAAGAACAAGTTAGCTAGATGATCAAAGAAGTCTTGGCTAGGTGCTTTCCCATTCCTATTACCGAATGTCGAAAGAGTTTTTACAGTGGCAAAAAGCTCTCTTGAGATATTTTTAGAAGCTCTAATCTTGTCAGTAACATAGTTTGTTTTAGTATTCCTAATCTGTATTTTATAATCTCTGAGTAGGTTTCTATATGTTTATTTTTCCCTTGAGTCATAATCCAACCTCCATTTCTGTTCTTGTCATCTATACTTTCATTTTTGCTCCCTAAGTTCGTGGGAGAACCAAGAAGCAGAAGGAGTTTTCCGTTGGTTCATCCCAGATTTCAATGGGGTTAGTTGAGTGGCCGCAGGGTTGACCCAGGCACTAAAGTTAGCAGTCGCTATCTCAGGGTCTTTGTTCAATATAGGTTTCGAGTTGCATAAAAGATGGTCAAATTTCACATTATTCATTTTTTCCAAGCTCTGCTTTTTCTCAAAGCTGATGGTTGTGCAGAACTGTGGTTCAACACAGGAATGTTAAGTTTAAAAATAATGGCTTTGTGATTAGAGGTACCACTTTTATTATTTGGATGTTTGGATTATTAGGAAAACGCCCATCTAAAATATTATTAGCCTTATGTGTAGGTTCCTTGATTAATTATTGCAAGTCAAAACTCTGTAAATTGTCAATGAGAAGTTCTGTTTTACTATCCTCCAGGCATTCGAAATGAAAATTAATTTCACCTAAAATATGAAGTTGGAGTATTCCACACAGGTCTTCATAAAGCCTAATAAAGTCTGAATAAAGTTGTCCTTTGAGGCTGGTATAACAAAAGCCCATTAAAAACAAAGGAGTTATGAATCTTTAAGGTAAAGCAAAGTGCATCCGAGTTCAGATGGCGGAGGGGTTTGAGGGAAGCTTTATATGCACTGTGATGTATAATCGCTAGCCCCTTCTCTTTGATTTGGCTTATCAAGCCTAATTAAATCAAAACCTTCCAGAACACATGTAAGTTAGTCCGGGTAGGATGCTTCATCTGCCCACGTTTCCATCATGAAGTAAATATCAACATTTTTTTGCTCAATGTGATCCTGAAATTAAATTGTATGCTTAATCAAGGAGCGGGTATTTAGGAGTAGGCATTTAACCTCATTACAATGTTATTGTTTGGGACTCTTACTAATAGATTTTTGCGTTGGTGGCATGAGTCAACTTGTAATGGAAAGTTACAGTGTTGAAATTTAAGAATTCGTGTTGAGCCTGTCGTTTTTAATAAGGGGCAGGGAGGGGACATAACTTGAGTATTTAGATCCATAAATTCGCTCTGGTGTAGGACTCTGGGTTGAAAAAATGCTGGGGCTCTGGTGCAGGATGCTGCCCAGCCCCGGACGAGTGCAGACGGCCTTGCATCTCCTTAAGACTGCCATCATAGAAGGAGGCGTGACTGGGGGAGGACCCAGCCAGGCAAAAGCATGCTAGGGCGCTTTAACTAAAAATGAGTGGGGAAACAATAAACTAACTGGGGTTCAGCAACTCCCTTCTGGCGATTCAGGCTCCCCTGAAAGGCCAGAATACTGGTAACTAAAAGGAAAATTAAAACAAGAGTGACAAACGTTACAAAATCATAAACCCATTAAATGATAAATGTGACAAGTAAAAGGCTAGTGGGAGCCAGGCACCTCCCAATATGGCCTCCAACGAAGCCTACAAGGAAAGTAAAGTTCGTTTTTCGAATAGCGATTTCTGCTGTAATACACAGTAGAGAGAGAGTGAGGGGGATTACCTCCCGTCCCTCCCTCGCCTTCCTTCTTTACCAGTGAGGCCCTCCACCTTCCCCCAGACCCACCCCCAGCCTATAAAAAACTCTGCCCACCCCCCACCGCCTCCTGTTCTTTTTTGTCTTCCTAGGTACATGGAGAACTGAATATAGGAGGGAACACAAGATATCCTATAATACAGCGCTACAACAATATAAAGAAGCTATTATACTAGCAAAAACCACTTACTACTCAGCAAAAATAGCGGAGGCTAGCAACTCCACTAAGCAACTTTTTTAAAATATTGAAGTACTGTCAAAATCGCGTCAGAACACGCGTTTCAGTCCTGATTCCGCTTTTAGCAGCAAAATGGCCAATTTCTTTCAAAATAAGATCAATACGATTTATGACGAATTACGGAATAACAGTCAGGGAGGCGATGACGGTCAATCCGATACCATGGAGGATACATCGTTGCATTGTCAGCTGAACATGTTTTGCTCACTCACTCCCACTGAAGTAAACAAATCTATACTTTCCACCAAGTCAAGTTCCCCGTGGGATCCCTGTCCTCCGACTGTGATATATAGGGTGTCCGAGGCCATTAGTAAACATCTAACTCCCATTCTAAATCAGGTGATCGTTTCAGGGAGTTATCCGATGGTCTGGAAAAAGGCCTGCATCAGACCCATTTTGAAAAAGCCGGCGCTTGACCCACTGGAGGTTAAGAACTATCGTCCCATTTCGTGCCTACCGATTGCAGCAAAAATCCTTGAGAGGGCAATAAATCAGGAGCTGACATCTTACCTAGACATCAACAACCTGTTGGATCAAAGTCAGCATGGCTTTCGGTCAGGTCACTCGACCGAGACGGCGCTAGTTATGGCAACGGAGGAGATTCGGAGACAGGTGGATGGGGGGGAAGAGCGATCCTCTTCCTCCTTGACCTATCAGCAGCATTCAACACCGTGAATCACACGGTGTTGGTGCGGAGGCTGAAGGCGGTGGGGATTGGGGAGGCGGCTCTGTCCCTCCTCTCCTCTTTCCTAGAATATAGGGAGCAAACTCTACACTGGGAAAGTCTACAGTCTGAAACCTTCCATCTGCCATGCGGAGTCCCACAGGGCTCGGCATTGTCACCGACGCTCTTTAACATCTATGTGACCCCACTCGCCAGTCTCATCAGACAGCATGGTTTTTCGTTTGTGTCTTATGCCGATGACACACAGATTATCATCTCTGTATCAAAACAGTTGGAGCCGGTGGCCGCTAGATTCCATGCGTGTCTGGCTCACATCATGAGCTGGATGAGTAATAATTACCTCAAGATAAACACGGATAAGACAGAGGTCATGGAGTTTGGTGGAGGCCAGTCCCTGTGGAATCACACCTGGTGGCCGATAGAGGCGGGTGTATGCCCAACACCATCCACGAAAGTTAAGAACTTGGGGATCATCTTTGATGACCTACTGGGGTTTTCTGCCCAGATCAACCACGTAACCTCCCCTTGCTTCTACATACTGAAGCTTCTGAGGAAGGTGTTCCCTTTTATTCCTCAGGAGCTAAGAAAAACAGTGGTAGTGGCCTTAGTCTTATCCCGTCTAGACTATTGCAATGCTCTATTCCTAGGCATTGACAAGGCACAAAAGACCAAACTGTAGTCCATACAAAATGCGGCCGCACGAATACTATTGAATATCCCAAAAGGTCACCCCACTTCTGCTGCCATTAAGTCGTTACACTGGCTTCCAATACAGCAACGTATGGAATTTAAGGCCTTATGCTTGGTACATAAGACATTATATGGCGGAAGTGATTCCGATCTGCGAAAAATCTTTCAGTGGTATATTCCCACTAGAAGTCTTAGATCTGCTGATTCTGGCCTCATCTGTGCCACTAAAGTCCGCAGAGCTAGATGGGGGGGGAAAAGCCTATCGCACTGTGCAGTTAGGTTGTGGAACAAACTGCCTATTACACTTAGACTTCAACCAAACATGACAGTTTTCAGGAAGCAAATAAAAACATGGTTATTTCCGGAGTCATAAGTGATCAGTACCGGGATTGCTCAGATCTCTTCTTTCTCACATCAGCGCCAAGACGCCTCGGCATTCGAGCGCTTTATAAATTAAAATCCTATCCTAGGTGAGACTTACCTTTGGTTTTCCTCTCTGTGGTGGTGCCGGAGAATCTTCGGTCCCGTTCTCTGCCTCGGCGGTGCTCTGGGCAGCGTTCTCCTGGCTATGCGGTGTTCTCCAGAGTCTCCTCATTTCCGAGGGGCGGGGCACTGGCTTCTGGACGCCCCTCCATCACAGTGGCTCTGACGGAGTGGGTGTCAAATTTGCTTGCCAACGGGCCATTTGCCGGGTTCCAGTTGCAGAAATCGGCACCGGGACCTACTCCATTTTGTTCTTGGTGCAGAAGGTGTCTGGCGGTTTTCGGCCCGTTCTGGATCTCAAATGGGTCAACTCCTGGGTTCAGACTGTTTGCTTCCGTATGTTGACCATTCAAGCGATTATTCCTCTAGTGCGGCCGGGCGAGTTTCTGGCCTCCTTGGATCTCGAGGACGCCTATCTCCACGTTCCTATCGCCGCCGCTTCTCAGCGTTTCCTGAGGTTCGCATTAGGAGACGCCCATTTCAGTTTTGTGTTTTCCCCTTCGGCCTCAAGTCCTCTCCCGGGGTCTTCATGAAGGTCCTGGCGCCTCTCATGGCTCTCCTTCATGCAGAAGGGGTGTTCATTCATGCCTATTTGGACGACCTTTTACTGCATGCAGCTGAGGAGTCTCTTTTGCTCGCTCAAGGCAGGAGGGTCTTGAAGGTTCTTCAGGGGCACAGATTTTTGGTGAACTGGTAAGTCTTCGTAACCCCCTCTCAGGACATGGTTTTCATCGGGGCTCGTTTTCGAACTCTGGTCGGCCTTGTTACTCTGTCTGACCGGCGCCTGGCCTGCCTTCAGTCACAGGTTCTGGCCTTGATGTCGCAGGAGGCTCATCCAGCAGTGGAGTGGTTGAGGGTGCAGGGGCATTTGGCTTCTGTGGTGTGTCTGTGCCCTGGGCCCGTTTTCACCTTCTACGCCTGGCCAACTGGATCCTGATGGGTTGGTCTCTGGGGGCTCAGGGTCTGTTCTCTCCCCTGCCAATGACAGATCGGACCCAGGAGAATCTCTCCTGGTGGCTTTGCCAGCGTCATCTTCAGGCCGGAGTCTCCTTGTCTCCCCCGGCTCCACTTGTAGTGACTTCAGATGCCAGCCTGTCCAGGTGGGGGGCTTGGCTGGGGTCGGAGCAGGTTCAGGGGTGCTGGTCCCTACGGGACTCCCAGATGTCTTCGAACTGGAGAGAGTTGTGGGCGATTTGGCTGGTCCTGCTTCACTTTCAGGACTCTTGGCGGGGCCAGATGGTGTTGGTTCAGACAGACAATCTGGTGGCGAAGTCCTATGTCAACTGACAGGGGGGGACCAGGTCCAGGTCCTTGAACTTGTAACCAGCGACATTTTCCTGTGGGCTCAGGACTGGGTTCTCTGTCTGTCTGCTCTCTACATTGGGGGGTGGAGAATGTTTGTGCTGATCGCTTAAGCAGGGACATTCCCTCGTCCAAAGATTTCTCCCTCCTTCCCAGTTTGTTCGACCAATTGGTGGGGCCTCCCTGTGGTGGACCTGTTTGCGGACCCGGGGATTGCCAAGGTGGGCCTGTTTTGTTCTCTGGGTCAGTGTCCCAGGGCTCTGGACGTTGACGGCTTGACTTGTCCTTGGCCTCGGGGTTTTCTTTATGCCTTCCCTCCTTTTCCATTGCTCCGGCCTTTCTGGTTTGGGTCCGGAGGGATCAGGCTCAGGTGGTGTTGATTGTGCCCCGTTGGCCTCAGGCGCATTTGTTTCCTCTCCTGGCTCGGTTATGTTGCGACCTGGACGTCCTTCCTGTGGTTCTGTCTCCATTGAGCAGGGCCGGACTGGCCGTAGCGGGCACCGGGCGTTTCCCCGGTGGGCCGACAGGGTGGGGGCCGGTTTTAAGCCCCTGGGGGTCGTTTTTGTTACTGGGGCTGACAATATCGGCCCCCTGTAACAAAATCGGCTGAAACAGGCCCTAGGAAACAGCTCGGCCGCACCCCCCTCCTCCCCCACAGGGGGGCCAGCTGAGCAGTGTGCCAGGGCCGGTTTTGGTTCCCAGTCCGGCCCTGCCGTTGAGTTTTCTGGCTCTTCCCCTTGGCACCTTGAGGAAGTTACACTTGACGGCCTGGCGGTTGAACGGCGGGAATTAGCTGGGTTGGGGGTGCCTTCCCATTTGGCTGTTACTTTGCAGGCTTCTCGTAGGTCCTCTATGCTTCTCTCTTATGCTAGGCATTGGCGAGCTTTTTCGGCCTGGTGTGCTGGTAAGGAGTCTGATCCCACAGTGGCTGACCTCTTTTTGGTGATGCAGTTCCTGCAGGATGGTGCCCATTTGGGGTTGTCGGTGGCTTCTCTGCGGGTGCGGTGGGTGGCCATTCAGGCTTTTCGGGGCTCCTGACGTAATTTGCAGGACGACTGGGGCCTGATGCCCCGATTTTTTCAGGGTCTGTTGAACCTGTTTTTTCTGCCTGTTCGTTCTTTTCCTTCTTGGAATTTGCAGCTTGTCTTGGATGCCCTTTCGGGCCCTCCTTTTGAGCCCCTTGAGGGCCTTGAGTTGAAGCTCTTGACTTTTAAGGCATGTTTTCTGGTCGCCATCACTTCGGCTAGGCGCTTGGGTGAGTTGGGGGCTTTGTCCTGTAAGTACCCTTTCTGCAAGATCTTTTCGTACCAGGTGGTTCTAGTGCCAGTGCCATCCTTTGTCCCTAAGGTTAATTCGGCTTTCATCTCACTCAGGAGGTGATTTTGCCTGAGTTTTGTCCTGATCCTTCCTTGGCTGAGGATTGTCGTTTGCACTGTCTTGATGTGCAGCGAACTTTGCTGTGGTATTTGCAGGTGATGGAGTCCTTCCGGAAGGGGGACGCTTTATTTGTGAACTTTGGTGCTGCTAAGAAGGGTGAGAAGCCTTCCACGGCTACGTTGAGTCGTTGGATTCGGTCTACGGTCTTGTTGGCTTACAAGATTAAAGGGGTGGATTCTCCTATGGGAGTTCTAAAAGCAGTATCGGCTACGGTGGATGAATTGCAGGTTACCTCATGATGGAGATCTGTACGGCTGCGACCTGGTCTTCCCCTTTCAGTTTTGTCCGACACTATCGAATTGCTGGCCTTGAACATTTGGATAATGTTCTGGGCCACAGGGTCTTATCCTCCATGAGGGAATAGAGATGATTTTGTACTGTGATTGGGGCACGTTATTAAATTGGTGTTCTTTATCACTCAGTTGTCCGTCTCTGTTTTTTGCTTGATTTGTCCTCACGGGTTTAGAAGGAAAGCGAGGGAGGGACGGGAGGTAATGCGCCCATTACTACTGATAATGGCATTACTCCTAGTCCTACTCCCTCGCCTTCCTTCTAGGTCCCTCCCGCCCTCCCGGTGCGATCCAATTGAGTGCTAGCTCGGCTTGTTTAAGTGCAGGTGGAGGTGGGGGCTGGCAGAGTTTTTATGGGCTGGGGGTGGGTCTGGCGGGAGGCCTCATGGGTTAAGAAGGAAGGCGAGGGAGTAGGACTAGGAGTAATGCCATTATCAGTAGTAATGGACACATTACAATGCAGCCTGGATAGACAGTATTACAGTTATCATACATATAATTGCCATCATGTGAGGACAAGAAAGAAGCTTTGTCAAGGCTCACTCTGTATATGGCAGGTCTCCTGAGTCTACATAGCCTTTCCGGATAGTACTAAGTGGTTCTTTAAGAGTGCTGGCCTGTTTCTATGCCCTCCAGTTGCCAGCAACGTTTAACAGGTCCTTTCATATATTATATACTGGTCTTCTTGATGAGGGATCAGGTATTGCAGAGAAGTTTTACAGCAGGGACAAAGTGGGCAATTGGCCAGAGTCCCTACCTTTCAAGGGGTCTTCTAGGAAAGTGATTTTTCTCTGTCCAATCAATGTATCTAGCTCAACCTCTTTTGCTCAGTCTGCTCACGTCTACCTCAAATTCTGTCTCTTACTACCCAGGGTCACCTTAAGGTTTTGAGGACACCAGCCAATACATATTTTAGCTGTTTTAGTTTCACCCCGTTTCAGATAATTTAACGCATTATTCAATATTGTTTGACATTTTGCAGGCTTTAGTGAGCAGGAAATTGGTAATACATTTTAAAGTTATTCCGAAAAGGGAGCCCCAAAATATTTCTTGCCTAGGGCCCCAAAACTCCTTCAGATGACAATGATATCGGGAAATAATAAACGATATATGCTGCCACAGATTATATCTGATTGGGACCAGGGTCTGCCAGGCTAGAGTTATAATGAACTGCCACGCGAAAAAAATCCAGTTACATCTTGGAATTAGTTATTGGTGTCTATTGGCTTCAATATTTTGTTTAATTAGCAGAAACCTCCCTTTTCCGCAGGGAACAGACAGTGCAATGTCTATTTCAGTATGACTGAATTCATTCAAAACCAACTTCCATCTTGGAAGGGAATTCCAAAATGAACATCTGTGTGCGTCCATGGGGATGGATCTGCTCGGATGGACGTGCTGGAGGATGGTGAGAGAGTGTCTCTTGAGAGAGGGCAGTAAAAATTACAGTATTCACCCTTTCAGTTAATTAAAGAGAGGGCTATCTCATTTACGGGTCATGACCCAGACGCCCACTGTATTATATAAACTAGTACAATGTAGAAGGAAACGGCATATTCAACTTTTTCTTTGAACTGCAAAATGTGACCTGGATGAAAATTCAACTTTCAGAGATGTTGGCCACACAGAGTGACAATGGCGAGAGAACCCAGCCATCTCTCCAGCTTACTTGGAATTTAATAATATACTCTTATCACTGTGGGGCCCTAACGTGCCACATAGATAAAACAAAGAAAAGCTGGCTTTTATTGCCTGAAAGAAAATGAAGCCCAGTAACTTTTGAAACAGAAATACTAGCAAAGGTCTCATTGATGGAGAAACTCCCGCACCGCTGCCTGGTAAATGCAGCGAATGCTAAAATCTATCCGGTTTTCACACGTTATTTTAGCTTCCACGATACTTGTGCAATTGTATGTTTGTGTTAATCACCGAGTGAAAAATAACACATAGCTACCATCTATCTTATTTGATGCAGTACTTTTTTTTGTAAAGTGTCAGGGCCCTCAGGAAGCCACTGCACTTTACACCCCCCACCGCCTATTAACCATCACAGGCCTACGAGTGTGACAATGCAGACTATTCCAGGCCCCCAACGCTATAAGAATGGCTTGGGGGCAGGTATTAGTCATTTGTCAATGTTTATAGAATTATTTAACAACGGTTGTTGTGCTCATCTCTAAATAAAACAAACAGCGCCCCCATGTGACAGACTGTTATCAGAGCCGCTGTTGGCAATTAAGTGCCGAGCACCAGAAACCACCGGCTCAAATTAAGCACTGATTTAATGGGACTCCTTGAAAAAATCTGCTCTTCGTTATCACTTTACACATTTCCATGTTCACAGACATACTGCAGTGACGGAGGATCAGAGAGATTCAAATGCTCTTTAATACATCCCTGAAAATGTTCATTTTGTAGCAAGAAAGTTTGCTCCTGGAGCTCAGTTATTCGAGGACTCAAGTTAGAAAAGTACAACTTCCTCTCCTCAAACCTCTACTCGAATTTTTAGGGTAAATACCAATACCCCCAGGAGGCATGGACAAACAGGGTAGTATCAGCGGTTAGAGCACAGGTAGTCCTGCAGTCCCTGTTTCCTCTCCCGCGAGACCAAGGCTGTGAGCTGTGAGAGAGAGAGATTTATTTGCACTTCTGACCCGGGACTCTGTCATGCGCTGCATACTGTTTGCAGGTAACATTAAAAACAAAGTTCAACCTAGGGGGTCTCATTTGCAGAAAACAGAATAAAATATTACAGTTCTGATATAAATAGGAAATCTCATTGGTAATACCCTCCATTAATGAGCCAAAGAAAGCCCAGGCTCTGGACATTAGTTGTAGATGCCTTTTTAGGTTTTGCCTACTACACCGCACATGTGCTGACTGTTGTGAGACCTATTGTTAGCCCAGAAGGGAAGAGGTGTGGCCCAGCGGCCAGGGCAGCTGACTCCAGAGCACGGGGCTCACGGTTCAATCCCCAGCTGCAGCTCAGCCCAGCACCATGTGACTCTGGGCAATAGCTCGCTTAATCTTCCCAGCGCCTTGAGACCCTTAGCGGTGATTAGTTTGTGCTTTACAAATCCCAGATTTATTTAGAGTGGGCATGGAGACCACCCATTGCTTACCATTGGTTTGCTTCATTGCCAGGCTCATTTGCTTGCTTCCTATTTATTAGCGTGTGGAGGCTTTCTTTCCTCTTCTTGTGTTTGTCCCTCCATGCAGCATGGATGTATTACTTTGTCCCTACACTACTCGCTTTTCCAGGGACTACTTTTTTCTTTTTGTTTAAGCACTCTACAAGAGTGCATGTGTTTTAAAGCTTTATCCCTAGTGAGCTTCTCTTCCCCTTTATGCGCTGCTCTCTCCCACGATGTGCTTCTCTCCTGCCCCCTCCATTAATGCGCTTTCCCTTGTGTGCTCCCCCCTGCTTTGTTTTCAGACTCGTTACTTTTACCCCCTCCGAGTTTCAAATACTTTCTCTCTCTTACCTGTTTGCTTTTCTCTCCCACCCTCTGAACTCCACACTCTACTGATGTAGCGCAAAATTCATTTTTCATTTGTAGGGGTGCATCATAATCACGAGTAGTCCGCATCCACACATATCCTTTCGTTGTATTAACATGAGACATTGGAATGTGAATTGTAATAATGTGAATCGTGGTGTATTTAGGGACACTTCAATGTAAACGTGAAGAAATCAACGTAGAAACTAGATATAACCAGCTGAAATCATTAACGTCCAGAATGTGTGTATGCCGCTGATAATTATTCATATTCGATGTTTATTTTATATGCAATTTCGTAACGCCTATGTGCCATCTTTCTTATGTTAGGCAAATTTGGTAGGCCTGAAATGCATTTTCCCTGGAAGCTCTCGCATTATGTTTAATAGCTGAATTTCATGTGCACATTGAATTCAGTTCTTTCTGACGTTTCTGTTGTAGATGGAAGAATCATCCTTGTTAGTTAGAATAATGTCTTTGTTTTAGGAGTTAGTCAAGGAGAGAAGGGGATACTTTGAGCATTGATACTGATAGTGGAGAACTGTTGTACTTTCTCATCAGAGAGAGCCTGGGAATCAAGGTAATCTCACCAAGCTCAGGAGCATCGCTGCCTAACAGAAAAGTACCTATGACGAGGTGGCCTGACTGGATGGCGTGACTCGCGAAGGATCTTGGGACACCGCCTGTGCTATTGATGTATTGTAACTAGGGAAAGTGCCCCAGGACTTTTGCCTTGCCTCGGGAGAAAGAGCATCTTAGAACGAGCTCTGCCTTAGTAGCTTTATGCTGCTTTACCCAACTGATGTGGGGAGGCTTCTTAGGAAGGCTTCAAATGCTGACACCTTAACCGATCCTGCCCTGCAAGATGCTTATTTAGGGATGTCACATTAGTGCTAGTGTAGGGACAGATTAATGATTATTCCCACGAACATTCGATGCAGGGGAACTTGGACATTTGTTCCCTAATCTTTTGTATCCTGATTCTCGAACTAATTATTTTGTGCATGTTGCACCACCTTAATTTTATCCACAGATTTGGCTTTGTATTAGTTCCAATGCATTTCTACACCCTCATCTTAGGGTGCCTGTACGTCCAGTTATTTTTTGCTTTGTAATAAATCAACTAACTTCATTCGGTAGTCTGTGATTCTTAAGAGTCATGGTGAATTGAAATTGAAATGATTGACCTGCTAATCATTTCTCCCCCCCACGCTTTCATGCCGAGAAAAAGTACCATCGACTTGAGGTTCTAGAGTGGATCTAGAACGCGGAAACTCGGCTCCTTCAGTTGGTAGCAGAGTAGGATGGTTCTCACATGAGGCGGGGGAGAATACAGAAAATCTAGAAAAGAGACCTAGATCCCTAGAGCCACAAAATAGAGCCCAATGATCAAGAATGGAGAGCGACGGACTTTAGCGGAGACCAACGGAGTTTGACGGAGCGACGAGATCAGTGGTGAACGGAGGAGTGAGTATCAATAGGGGTGCGTCGTGTGGTAGATTGCGTGAATGATGTGATTGTGTGATGTCTCGCGGAGCTTGTGTGAGAGTCGAGTGAATGTGGTTTCGGACCGGATGTGGTCCAAGGACTGAGATCTGAGTTTCAGGTCCCGAAGTGGCCTAAGATCCCGAGATATATTAAATGGTGTAGAAGACACCTAGTTACTGTAATTGTCTGACTGCATGATTTGAGGAGTTGTCGTGCGACGTCATCAGCAGTTCCACCTAAGACAGGGAACTTTGTGTGAATAGGACGTGTGGGAATCGTGTGGTAAACCTTGTGTACGGAGGTGGACTATACTAATTAGGGTGATCAGCTGCAGGTCGAGGGACCGCCGTGTGTTAATGTTTTCGGATGATTGAATTCTATCGATCTTGTAGAAGGCAGACAATTACGGAGTTGTGATTGTGTGAGTGAACATGGACAAGAAATTGTGAAGGAGGGTGAGCGGCTGCGAGGAGCGAAGGTGATGTCAGAGTGTGCCACGCTGCAATAGGTTGGGTGGTGTCACGCCATGCTGGGATAGTTTGGTAGTCATCAGGAAGTTGTGATTGAGAAAGTTTTGTCTATTGAGGGGATGTTTTGATCTAATCATGCAATGTTTTAGGGTGTTGTGAGATCTGTTCAGGGGAGATCAGGGAGTTGTTACTCGGGTGGGTGAAGAAGCACCGCCTGAGGATACTCCAGCACATTATATGGCGGCAAACATAGGGCTCCATACTATAATTTGGTTTCAAAATTGGCATAAGATTACTGAAAAGGAAGGGGATTTGGCATGTCCACAATATGACTCATTTCGATTGGAGGTGTTGTATCAGTTTAGAGGAGTGATGTCTGCGCTGCGGCCTTTGCCTAGACCAATACAGTTTGAGGCATCAGATGCGTGGATGCAAGCAGCACATGCAAAGAACAGGGAAAGATTTAAAGGGAAGATGAGGAAGTTAATGAAGACATATCAGGATGCACAATGGGACGCACAACTTAAAAGATGGATGATAGACACCATTGAGGAAGAGTGGCTGTACCCGATGATGGTGAGAGAGGGAAATTCTCAGGATAGGAATAGAGGAGAAAATGGAAGTGATGGGAGTGATACGGACGACAGTTTGTTGGATAGGTTTTATTGGAGTGTCCTCCACCTTACAACCCACATTCTGAGGAAGGAAGGTGAGAACTGGTGAATGCAGGGAATACGGAAAGAGTATCAACATCCCAGACAGGCTCTAGTACAGGGATAGTGGGAAGGATCTCAACGGGAGTAGGAAGAGCAGAAATATCTGTTTTGAGAGGTGCAGAGTCAAGTGGAGTCAACGCTGCTTCACCGTTACCAGAAGCCCTTACGGTACTGGTCACCATCAGACCTGTAGTCTCTGTATAACCCGAACTCAGTGGGAAACCCTAGTCAGCAATGGTCAGGGTTGGAGGAGAGAATCGATTTAGGAGGGAATGGAATCACAAGCTGAAATAGTCTGTCCTTGGTGCCTGTGGAATCTAGTACCCCCTTGCCAGCGACTGCAGATCCTTCGAGAGCACGTATTGGTTCAAGTACCATACAATCTGTATCCTTTGCAAACTCAAATTCAGATTTGAGGATGTGGGAAGCTCCAGTGAGGTGACCAATGGGGATAGCAAGTGCAGGTCAGGGAACCTCTGGAAACCAGCATGTTCTAGATACTATACATTTAGAGAATTGGCTGAGAAATGGAAATAGCGATAGGGAAGGACAGAATAGCATGTCGAGTCAAAGCATGATCAAGGCTGCGGTAAAGGCAAAATTGTTAGATGTGGTGAGGTTGAAGGCTGAGGTGGATGAAATAATCAGTGGGAATTTGCCTTTGGAAAGGATAGAGACCTATGAGCCAGACGAGCTATTGTTTGTGGCAAAGGATGTCACCCGCAAGGCGAGATGAGCACATGAGAATTTGCCGGAATTGGCTCAGAAATATGATGTAGATCTGTCTAAAATGAAGATGCTGCAGAGAAACCGTAGGTTGAACTACAGTGACCAGGAATTGGAAGAGAAGAGAGTTACAGGCTTGAAAACATGCATTTGAGAGCTGATGCTAGGGAGACGCACTTGACTAATGGGAGGAAAGGTGGTGGAAGAAGAAGAGCATTAGGAAGGTGACGGGAGAAATGCCACCTCCAGGAGGGGGAACATCAGGAGTTAAGGCTTATCCACTGCGAGAGGTGCCTAGTGGAGGGTATGTGCATGTTCCTTGGAGCAGGGGCGCTCTAGCTGCATTCATGAATGATTTTCCTAGATTGAGGGAGAAGCCTGCCGAATGGTACAAGCAAGTCGATCGCTTTGTCAAGATCTCACAGGTGTTGTGGATAGATCTGAACACGTTGTTTGACATTGTGGTTCCTAGTGACTTAAGGTCTGCTTCTAAAATTGCTATTGATTGTCCTTCTGCTGAGCCATAGAGGGATCCTATAACCCACGGTCATTCACCTCTGGTTATGAAAAAGTATGAACTAGTGATTACATGGTTGCAGTCCAAAATAGCCCCACAAGATATTGATTGGGTTAAAATAGATCAAACAACTGAGGAACCTAAAGAATCAGTACATCCTTACTACCAACGGCTTTGCAAGCCTTCAAGCAATACAGTGGGTTAGATGCACTTGACCCAAAAGACATGGGTACGTTTTTTTTCCAAACTTATGATGGGATGAGGACCAGAGATTAGCCACATGATCCAGCAACATTTGATCTGCTGGCAGAAAAAGTCAGTGGATGAAATTTTACGGTATGACAGGTATTGCAGTGATGAGGTGGATTCCAAGCATAGGAGGATAGAGGACAAGTTGATGCTGGTTCAAATGCGGAATGCGTAAAGAGTACATCAGGTGCAGACAAATGGGGGAACATAGGTTGAAATCAGGGGAATGCTCAAGGAGAGGTTCAGAACTTCTCGAATAACTCGGGACAGGGAAGAGGGAAAGGTGTCCCTATAGACCCCAAAACAGGAATAGACATTGCCACACTGAAGAAAACGACCACTTGCCACGTTTGCCACAAAATCAGGCATTGGAAGCGTGAGTGTCGATTAAATTCAGCAAATCAGATGCAACAGGGAGAGTTAGTACAAGTGCCAGATGTGGTAAACACCGTGACAAGGCAAAGATCCTACAACTGGGGGAGTAAAACTAATTAGTCCAAGTACCACAACCTCCAGGAATTCCGCAGAGTAATCGAGCATACCACCAAATGTCCTTTATGGATGCGTTGGATGGACTTGATCAGGACCTGTCACAATGACAGGGCCTGAGGTGGGAGGGAGACTGTACCCTTGGAACAGTCTTAGAGGTAGACCAGAGTGGACCGAATGTGGAGGCAGACTTAGGTGGTCATCCCATTACATTCTTGATTGATACTGGTGCTGCCCATTCTACTGTGAGATCTGCAGAATTCCCAAACCTACCCCTCTCGGGAAAATCGATTAAAGTTGTAGGAGTTGTCAATAAGAGAATGACAAACCCCTTTGACAGAAAAGGTACCAGTGAAAATAGGAACCTTTCAGGATTGGCACCAATTTGTGGTGTGTGATTCGAGTCCAGTCTGTTTGTTAGGGCATGATCTCTTATGTAAACTGAACTGCACCATTTATTGCATGCCAAAGGGAATTGAACTGCAGATTAATGATGATGACATCGCGTTCACGTTAGCAAACCAGAATCACTGCGTAGACATGTTTCCCATACTAACAGTGGAAGATATGCCGCTGGATTTAAGAGACACTGTCTCTCCAGTGGTGTGGGACTTCACGGGAGAAGAAATAGGGCTGATTCGAGGAGTTGAGCCAGTCCATATACAAATCAAGCCAAATGCAGAATTTCCAAGAACGCCCCAATACAACCTGACCCCAGAGACGGTGGCAGGGATTACACCTGTGATTGATCCCATGATTGCGCAGGGTATATTCAAGGAGATCATGGGAAGCTCATGCAATTCACCTATCATGGGGTTGCAGAAGGCAAGCGGAAAATATCGCATAGTTCAGGATCTTAGGATAAAAACACCATTGTGATTCCATGTTGTCCCGTGGTACCGAATCTATCTGTGATCCTATTTCAGAACCCTTGTGAAGCTGTTTGGTTTACTGTGATTGATTTGTGCCAAGCATTCTTCTCCATCCCATTGCATGAGGAAAGCCAATTTTTATTTGCTTTCCATCTGGAGAACCGTGTCTTAATGAGGTGTTCTATCCCTCAAGGGTATACTGAAAGTCCATCTATCTTTAATCAAGTTTTGAAAAAGAACCTTGAGAGCTTGTTTTTGCCCCAGAATTCAGTACTAGTGTAGTATATACATGATCTCCTAATTGCATCGGAGACAGAAGAGGCTTGAAGGGATGATATCATTGCCTTACTGAATCACCTGGCTGACAATGGGCACAAGGTGTCGCTGAATAAGCTTCAGTACTGCCTAACTGAAGTTCACTACTTGGGTCATCGCATTGAGAAAGGCAAGAAGAAGGTGTCATCAGACCGGATAGAGGCGATCATGAAAATGAATGCACCTACCACCCAAAAGGAAATCAGGATGTTTTTGGGAATGGTTGGCTACTGCTGGCAATGGATCCCAAATTTCTCCTTGAAGGCGAAGCCCTTACAGAAGCTGACTCACAAGGATGTGAGTGATCCAGTACCCTGGGATAACGATTGCTTGGTTGCCTTCTTGGAGGTGAGAGAGTGCCTTGTCGCACTCCAGCTTTAGGAAGGCCTGATTACAACAAAGCGTTCTCGCTGTTCTGTTGCGAGAGGGAGGGTTTGCGCTTTCTGTACTCACCCAGACACATGGGGTGGGCGTAGTCCAGTGGCCTATTTCTCAGCTACATTAGATCCTGTAGCTTCAACGTTGCTCGAGTGTCTCAAGTCCACTGATGCAACAGGTGTCAGTATTGGAAGGTGTGAAAGCATTGTGATGGGTCCTCTACTTACTGTATATGTTCCACACTCAGTTGAGCTTCTGATGACGAGAACCAAAACACAGCATTTGACAAATAACAGGTTAACAAGGTATGAACACATTTTTTTGGCAGCTGAAATTGTGACATTGAAGCGATGTTCAGTGTTAAATCCTGCTACCTTGTTGCCTATTCCAAATGCTAATGGGGAAGATTGTGAGGACCATGACTGTCTGGATGTTACTGAACTCTGTACCAAACCGAGACCCGACATTGTCGATGAACCATTGTCTGACTCTGACCAAATACATTTTGTTGATGGTTCATGCTTAAAGGACAATGAGGGTTGTCTGAGAGCAGCTTTTGCATGTCTGTACCATCTCTGCAGTTGTGGAAGCTGCTTGTTTACAGGGAGAATAATCTGCACAAGTGGCTGAGATCATTGCCTTGACCCGTGCATGCCTTGTCTCTGAGCAGATCTGAGTCACCATCTATACCAACAGCCAGTACGGTTTCGGTGGAGTTCACGACTTTGGACAGCTATGGTCACAGAGAGGGTTCTTAACGTCATCATGATCTCCCATAAGAAACGGGGAATAAGTGAGACAACTGTTGGAAGCATTGCAATGACCAAAAGAAGTGGCCGTTGTGAAAGGTGCTGCACAATCAATCAATCAATCAGGCGTTTGTTAAGCGCGACTACTCACCCGTAGGGGTCTCAAGGCACTGGCAGTGGAGAAGTGTGGCTCAATGGTTAGAGCGGCAGACCCTGATGCAGAGATCTGGCCCGGGACCAGGGTTCAATTCCCGCCTCGGCGGGTCTTGGGCTCAATTTCCTCGGACCTGATCATTCTCTCCTCGGTGCCTATTCTGATCATGGGTCCCACTCTGCAACTCTGGGCAATAGCTTGCTTAATCTCCACAACGGCCCCAACAGCGCTGGGATGCCTGGCTTCACCCTGGGGGTGCCCAGGAGTGGACATTTCACAGGGAAAAGCCAGGAAGGGTTCCACAGCGGTATGCGTACAGCGCCTGGACACCCCTTTGGGGGTATGGGTGCGCTTTACAAGTACAAATTTCAAGGCACTGGGGGGGGGGGTTAGCAGGTTCCAGTCCATCAAGGGGGGGGGTCTGTCGAAGAGCCATGTTTTGAGGTTTCTTGCGAAGATGGGGAGCAATGTTGTCTGTCTGAGGTGGAGCGGAAGGACGTTCCAGGCTCTGGCCGCGAGGAAGGAGAAGGAGCGGCCTCCCGATCTGGTCTTTCTGGTGCGGGGGACCACGGCGTAGGAGAGCTGGGATGATCATAGGGTCCTCTGGGGTGCGTGGAATTTGAGTCGGCTGTTCAGGTATGCTGGTCCGGTGTCGTGGAGGGCCTTGTGAGTGTGGGTGAGCATCTTGAAGGTGACTCTAGCTTCGATGGGGAGCCAGTGGAGTGTGCGCAGGTGCTGGGAGATGTGGCAGTGTCTTGGCAGGTCGTGGACCAGTCTTGCGGTGGCATTCTGGATGTTCTGTAGCTTGCGGTGAGGTTTTTGTTTATTCCGGCGTAGAGTGCGTAGCCGTAGTCGAGTCTGCTGGTGACCAGGGCGTGAGTGACGGTCTTTCTGTGTTCGAGGGGGATCCATTTGAAGGTCTTACATAGGAGGCGGAGGGTGTGGAAGCAGGAGGATGAGACGGAATTGATCTGTCGGTCCATTTTGAGCTCGGAGTCCAGGATGATTCCCAGGTTGCGTGCGTGGTCTGTCGGGGTGGGCGGGCTTCCGAGGACAGGGGGCCAACAGGTGTCGTTCCAGGCATCGGAGTTTGGGCCCATGATGCGTACTTCTGTTTTGTTGATGTTTAGTTGTAGGCAGATGTTTTTCATCCATTTGGCGATGGCTTCCATGCCTTCTCGAAAGTTGTGTCTGGAAGTATTGGGTTCGTTGGATAGGGAGAGGATGAGTTGGGTGTCGTCTGCGTATGACACAATGTTGAGTCCGTAGGTTCTGACGATGGGGGCGAGCGGAGCCATGTAGACGTTGAAGAGCGTAGGGCTGAGGGAGGACCCCTGGGGGACTCTGCAGGTGGTTGGTGTAGGGTCCGAGAGGAAAGGGGGTAGTCTGACCCGCTGCGTTCTGCCGGAGAGGAAGGAGCAGATCCAGTTGAGGGCCTTGTCTTGGATCCCTGCGTCGTGGAGTCTGTGTATTAGGGTGCGATGAGATACAGTGTCGAATGCCGCTGAGAGGTCGAGGAGGATGAGGGCTGCTGTTTCTCCTTTGTCCAGTAGGGTGCGGATGTCATCTGTTGCGGCAAGGAGGGCGGTTTCCGTACTGTGGTTTTTTCTGAAGCCGGATTGGGAGGAGTCGAGGATGTTGTGCTCTTCGATGAATGTGGCGAGTTGGCTGTTGATGGCTTTCTCGATGACTTTCGCTGGGAACGGGAGCAGGGAGATGGGTCTGTAGTTTTTGAGGTCGGTGGGGTCTGCCGAGGGTTTCTTCAGGAGGGGGTTGACCTCGGCATGTTTCCAATCATCGGGGAACGAGGCGGTTGCCAGGGAGCGGTTGATGGTGTGGCAGAGCACAGGGGAAGGGGAAGATTTTGTGACAGTGGGTAACAGATACGCGGACGAAGTCACTGGCTTTTGCGCCACCCATGTAAGCATTTTTAATTGGTAATATTCTGGTGACAGCACAGCGAGGACCTAACTCAGCATGATGGTAAAAGTAATGGGGGAACCCAGTGTCCCTCAGAACCTGGGTATGCGTATTAAAGTAAAAATTGGTTCTGTTGGGGTTTACAATTACTTAAAGTAAGTAGCAACAGCTTACTTATAACACGTATCAATGATTTGAAAAAGAAGAATATATAACACACACCGAAATAATGATTCAATAATGTATTCAGAAAAAATCACGTTTCGACCCTGTTAATTGCGCACCATTGAGATGCGTCAAGGTGGGTCTTCTTCAAGGCAGGAGGGGGGGGGGAATTGACAGCCAAAAGGTATATTTCTATGGTAACTCCGCAAATTATCAATGGTGGGTTTAAGAATAAACCACATGCATCTCAACCAGCCGGTTGGAGCCTCAGAATTAGTCAGTAAATGACTTCCACCGGTCGGTTGGAGTCTTAATTTTTAGCCAGTCCAGTGATTTTCGTGATCTGGCAAAGAAACGTCCATCCGTCAGTGGCTTTTTTTGGATATAAACGTCGGCGTACTGCATATGTCTACACAACGCTCATGATCACAGTCTTATGTGTCATTAGGATCTTGAAGCATATGTGTTAAATAATAAGGACATACGAGAAAAAATATTTCTTCCCTTCTTTTATTGCACGCTCAAATTGTTTCTGTATATAGTGTACTGTCTTTATCACCAACCACCACATGTCACTTTTTTCACCACAGTCACGTATTTCATATTGCAATTGAAATTGTAAATTGCGACAGCCATGATTATCTGATTTTTTCTGAATACATTATTGAATCATTATTTCGGTGTGTGTTATATATTCTTCTTTTTCAAATTGTTGATACGTGTTATAAGAAAGCTGTTGCTACTTACTTTAAGTAATTGTAAACCCCAACAGAACTAACTCAGCATGAGGCTGGCTATTGCAGATACCTGGGATGAGGTTAGGCGTCTGCAAGGGTAAGCGTCAGACCAGGAACAAGCTGGTTGGATCAGAGCAGGTTGCAAAAAGAGGGAAGATGAAATTTGGGTTTCAACTGATGATAGAGCAGTATTGCCAGATTGTTTGCTGAGTCCTATGGCAAGACAGATTCAAGGAGCAGCTCAAATAGGGAGAGATGCAATGGTGAGATTGTTCAGGCAAACTTGGTTCAACCCGAGATTCTGTGTGATTGCTGATGCAGTGTGTCATCGATGTGTCACGTGCCAACAATGAATGCTGGAAAGAAAACTGTGGTTGCTTGGAGTCACATTGGGATGTCGGGAGGTCCTTTCAACTGAATACAGTTGGGCTTTATAGAAATGCCTGTGTGTAATGGATTAAGATACATTCTGGTTGTCGTGTGCATCTTTTCACAGTGGGTGGAAGCTTATCCTGCTAGACGATGTGATAGCCTCACAGTGGCAAAGTTATTGGTGGGAGAGCTTATCCCGCGCTTTGAGTTTCCAACTACATTGGAGTCGGATAGAGGGACACATTTTAATAACGAGATCATGAAGCTGTTCTGTACTGCCTTAAACGTTGATCAGATACTGCACTGTAGCTACAGGCCAGAAGCGTCAGGCATGATGGAGCATATTAATGGGACTTTAAAGATGAGAATAGCAAAGTTGTGTGCCTCGACATCTTTGAAATGGCTTGATGCGTTGCCTTTGGACTTGATGAGTTTGCACAGCATTCCAGACAGGAGGACTGGGCTATCTCCGCACAAGATCATCAAGGATAGAGAGGTGCGCTTAGCTGCAGTGTCATCCACGGCATTAATTAACATCACCGATGATTTGGTCCTTGATTACTGCAAAGGATTAGCTGATGTGGTTCGTTCTGTGTCTCACCAGGTTGAAGCTGTGACTGCACCGACCTCGAAAGACCACTGTCACGACTTGGGCCCGGGAGATTGGGTCCTGGTCTGAAAGCATGTAAGGAAGAACTGTCTTGACTTGAGAGTTCCTGGAGTAGAGGCTAATGGTGGTTTGACATTGACTGTACCATATCCACTAAGACTGAGTGGCTTATGGAGTTTGATTTTGGAAGATCTCACATTTCCAACCTTCGGAAACCAGCCATTGCCTCAGGAGATTGCAGCATTCCGAATTGAACTCCTACAGTGAGTCATCGACCAAGATGGCTCTGATCGTATTGTCGTGTAGTTCCTATAAATCTATATAGGATCTGCGCGTTTAGACAACATAGACTGTGGGATTGGTGTCCAGACTGATTCCAGACACCCCCACCGGGTATGTTCGTCTGTATAATAGCTAGCTCACAGTTCCACTGGAAACTCCTCTTACCAAGGAGAGAATAGTTCCTGGCAACTATCGAACATGACAACTTTGTCCCATCAGGGTTCGTGGAAACAGTACAGTACTTTTCGCTCAGTCACTCATGCTCACTTTGTCTCAGAGTGAAACACAGACTAAACGGTGGGGACGTTTCCAATAAGCATTTATTGAACCAGCATCATTCTAGTGTAAAATAGGTGTGCTGAAACAACCATAAGACAGAAACAGATATAAATGATTCCAAGCACCAATAGAGTAAATGGATGGTAGATTCCTACCATCGTGCTAAAACAATGCATATAGGCAGGTATAAAAATACATGACAATAATAATGCGTACTCCTATGAAGCAACCCTAGCTAGATGTACTTAAGTGTACCTAGCATGTATGTAGGTGTAGAGCCAAGAATCCCCCTAGGCTGAAGCCAACCCGATTACCTGAAGTGAGAGACTGTGGGACCCTGTCTTGGTCTCGAGATGGACACACCGTGAGGGATGTCAGACCACTGCGAGCTGGAGTGTCTGTGTGCAGGAACCTCAGCATCTTGCGTCAGTGTGTCAGCATGGAAGTCTTTCTCCTCTGCCTGCCCCAGCAAAAGGTATGGTGTATATATACCCGAAAGGTACCCTCAGGGGTTCTACCTTGCTGTGTCCTGTCGGCCGAGGATGACGAACGGGATGACCCTTATACATAGTTATTATGCAGAAGATGGTAATCCTGCTGTGATTCTGAGAACCATCATGTATAATAAATGAGGCTAGTTTTCTGGGAAAACCACACGACATTTATGCAGCACCTTAACTAGGCAAAAGGTCAATACCAAAAACGGTTATGTAGTACAATGGCAGGGAAAATGTAGGTGAAAGGTTAGGTGACTGCCTAGGCCTATATTGGGGTACATTACAAAACATAACAGCATAAGAGATGTAAATTGAACTTTGACTGTAAATAAAAATCCTTTTGCTTAAGAAGATAACCTAGGCCAGAGTGGAAGAAGAATAAAAATAGGGACTTTTTCGTAGAAGAAGAAAGAGGGCTAGGGAAGTCTTCCAAGCTGTGTAAATATTTTGCAGAGACTGATAACCGTTTTCCAAGATTTCTAGAAACTGTTCAAGAACTTTGTTGCACAACAGTAAGAGGTGAGAGAAAGAGACATTGTGATGATCCTCTTACAGTTACAATCTGAGCCAATTTGAAAATGGAGTCTGGTAATCAGAACTATAGGCACAAATGTATAATAGGTACACTTATTGTAGGAGTAATTATAGTGATAGCTGTAGTCAACGTTATGTCCACTATAAGTCCACACGAAGCAGAGGTTAAGGGAGTGGGGGTACATGAGACGTCCACACCTACCACCTCTAGCACAAAAGAGGGTACATTAGGATCTGATAGTGGTTTAATAGAGCAAACTAGTCGCTTGCTACACGTAGACTTGTCTAAAGGTGATTATACGCTGAATGCTTATGCGAAATTGGTGTATGAGTACATGGATACTATGGATGTGAGAGACTGCTATATGTGCGTATGCAATTGCCTGCCTCGGTTGAAGAGGGTATCAGCAGTGGCGGCTGGTGCAATTTGAAACTGGTGGGGCGTATGCAGAACGAATCAACCTATGCGAGCGAGCGCAGCAAGCGAGCCCGACGGCAATAAGAGGGGTTCGGGGGGGTTCTCCCCCGTGAAGAAATGTTTAAAAAATTGGCATCTTTTTGGTGCGATTTTCAGCACTATTTCTGTGATAAATGGACTAAACATGCAGTTCTTCTAGGCATTCATAAAAGAAAACTCATACATTATTTCAGAGAATTTCTGGGTTGCCAAGCAAGTCTGACTTCTGAAGGGGGCTAGCCTAGGTACTAAGCAAGACTGCTTTGGCTCTACCCTTTCCAATAGAAAACACTAGTTAGCGATGTGAACAAGTTCAATGGACAAACCTGGGGTCTAGGGAGAGTCCCTCTCCTGAGAAAGAAATTTAAAAAAGATTGGCAAATGGTGCATTTTAAAGCAAATGAATGCAGCGATAAAGCAAGGCTTATTAAGCAGTGGGAACGTATAGTCTTGAAATATTAAACACACTGAGCCGAGGCAGTACAGGTACTGACTTCCCTAATGTGACGTAATGCAGCATTCTAACAGCGCCAGCACTGGACAGCGCCAAATTACAAGATAAGGCCAGAAAAATATTTTTTTAATTAGCTGACAGAGGCTTTTCAACGGCAAAATGCTATTTTGCCTGAAGCATAGAAAATCCTTGCAGCATTCCTATTTTGGGAGCATAAAGTAGCCCTGGAGAATGTTTTAAGACCAACCTTTATTTTACAGAGCAAACAGAGTGAGCAAGCTCTTTTCAGGAGGGGATGGGTGGATCACCTTCTAAGGCGTTTTTAAATGAACTGAACAAAATAATTTTACAACATCATTTTCCAAATGCAATCACTGAAACGCAGTGTATTTTCATGAAGTTTTGATGAAAAACACCAAACTATTACATTCATAAGCATTTGGCACAGTATTCTATGTTATGTTGGCTGCTTGTGAAGCGCTTACCCAGGAGCATTACTTCTATGCAGTGGCGTATCACAAATGTGTCACCAAGAAAATGGTGCAACAATTCTGCACGACTGCTTCACAAGTAATATATTTAATGTTGTGTTCTATTTGGTTTCGAGTTTGCCAACTCGCGATCACTTCCTCATAGTGCTTCGGCCAATATGAGACGATAAACAGACTCCAGATAGAGTAAAGACCGCTTGATTAGGCCAGGCAAGCAGTTGAACTTCTTTAAACATTACATAATATGAAATCCACACCTCATTAATACATTGAACAACGTATTCCCCACCACCGTTAAACTTCCCCCGGACATGCTAAGAACCCCCAACCAAAACAATTCAAACATTCTATACCACTCTTTTCTTCACACTCACCATCCTTCCAACCTGACCCCCAGCTAGCTCCTATGCGCTCTCTGTGCCAAAGTGCCCTCCAGCAAGGACCCAACCCTTCGGCCTGAGTCCTGTGATTGTCTGCCACCTGTCCTAGTCTGCCACAAAAGAAGTCCAAACCACTGCCTTAAAGCCCTTAACACCACTCCCTACAAAGCGACCACAACCAAAAAGTAACATATTTTACTTCCTTTATTGCTCTATCATACATATTATTTGTCATTCCAGTAAACACCCCTCAAATTACGGGTAAATAGACATAATATCGAAAAAAATATATAGAATGGACAGAATATCGAATTCAAAATATAGAATGGACATAATATCGAATGGACATAATATAGTGGTTAATAATATCGAAATGAAGGTAAGTAATATCGATTTTCAAAATATAGAAGTACATAATATAGGCATTAAAAAATATCGAATTTTTAATAATATCGAATTTTTGTAAGTGTTTAGTATGTTAGTATATGAGTTAAAAATGTATATTATTTTTGTAATGTATGTTTAATATTTTTTAAAGTTACGAAATTTATGTAAAATTATTTTTGCGTAATTTAATTCTGTAGCGGGTTGTGGGTTTATAGGGGAATAGGGTGGGAAGTAATTTAATTATAGTAAATTAAATATTAATTTTTAGGAATTATTAATTATTTTTAATTTAATTTTGCGTTTTAGTTCTGTAGTGGGTTGTAGGTTTATAGGGGAATAGGGTGGGAAGTAATTTAATTGTAATTAAGAAAATATTTATTTTTATTTATTGGTATTGATAATTAATTTATTGTTAATTAATTATTAATTGGTAATTACTTTTTATTAATTGGTAATTAATTTGTATTAATTGATTAATTGATAATTATGTTAATTGTATTAATTTATTATTCGGAGTGGGTTGTAGGTTTTTAGGGGAATAGGGTGGGAAGTAATTTAATTGTAATTAAGAAAATATATATATTTTTTTATTGGTATTGATAATTAATTTATTGTTAATTAATTATTAATTGTAATTAATTTTTATTAATTGGTAATTAATTTTTATTAATTGATTAATTGATAATTATGTTAATTGTATTAATTTATTATTCGGAGCGGGTTGTGGGTTTATAGGGGAATAGGGTGGGAAGTAATTTAATTGTAATTAAGTAATTATTGAAATTCTTTTTGTGTATTGATTAATTTATTGTTAATTAATTATTAATTGGTAATTTTTTTATTACTTATTACATTTTTGGTATTGAAAATTAATTGGTTGTTGATTAATTATTAATAGGTAATTAATTTTTAATAAATAATATTTATTGGTATTTATAATTCATGAATTATTAAATATTTTGTAATTGGTAGTTAATTTTAATTAATTTTTTATTGGTATTGATAATTAATTTATTTTTATTTAAATATTAAATCATTACTTTCCCTACTGTTGCACTCACTGGAGTGGGAATAGTAATTTTTACCCCTACGCTATCCAACGCTTTCCCTACTGTTGCAGTCACTGGAGTTGGAATAATAATTTTTACCCCTACGCTATCCAACGCTTTCCTTACTGTTGCACTCTCTGGAGTGGGAATAGTAATTTTTACCCCTACGCTATCCAACGCTTTCCCTACTGTTGCAGTCACTGGAGTTGGAATAGTAATTTTTACCCCTACGCTATCCAACGCTTTCCTTACTGTTGCACTCTCTGGAGTGGGAATAGTAATTTTTACCCCTACGCTATCCAATGCTTTCCCTACTGTTGCACTTACTGGAGTGGGAAGAGTAATTTTACCCTCCCGCTATCCAACGCTTTCCCTACTGTTGCACTCACTGGAGTGGGAATAGTAATTTTTACCCTCCCGCTATCCAACGCTTTCCCTACTGTTGCACTCACTGGAGTGGGAATAGTAATTTTACCCTCCCGCTATCCAACGCTTTCCCTACTGTTGCACTCCTGGAGTGGGAAAAGTAATTTTTACCCCTCCGCTATCCAACGCTTTCCTTACTGTTGCACTCTCTGGAGTGGGAATAGTAATTTTTACCCCTACGCTATCCAACGCTTTCCCTACTGTTGCACTCACTGGAGTGGAAATAGTAATTTTTACCCCTACGCTATCCAACGCTTTCCTTACTGTTGCACTCTCTGGAGTGATAATAGTAAATTTTACCCTCGCGCTATCCTACGCTAAAAATATTGAATATATTTTATTAATATTAAGTTAATATATATATGTATTAAAAAATAAAAATGTATGTTTATTTTTTATAACTTACATTAATTATTTATTAATTTTAAGGTTATTTAAGTATTTTTAAGTATGTTTCAGTTAATTATATTTATTATTTTATTAATTTTACATTACTTTTAATACATTTAAAAAATTCGATATTTTAACAAACTATGGGGCCCATTACGATGGCGGGCGGAAGCACAACCGCCGTGCTGGCGGATGCAAAAAGCACCAGTTACCGCCGGCACGCAGCAGTCCACACGCCTGCCCAATTACGATGCGAAAAGCAGGCCAAACACCGCCGGCAAGCCAGCAACACCGTCCGCCATCAAAGTGCGCCCGTTCACGTAGCGGCGCAGCACAACTGACACACACCGTCCGACGAAACACGTCCCGCCCGGCGCATAAATTACGATGCCGCAAACAAACGGCTCCCACGGCTAAGAGACACCGCACGTGAAGAGAGGCGGTAACACGGACGCAGAGCACGGACAACGAAGAAGCGGCACCCCGAGCATGAATCCAGCACTGCAGGCCCTTCCCATGCTTCTGCTGATGCACCACCAAGGACGCAACGTACCGCGGAGACGCAGGTAGGCACACACAGAACAAGTGCACGCAAACAGCGCACACAGTGCAAGGGCGGAAAAAGCGGACAACCCCCACCCCGCGCGTGTACACTACACATCCACCATTGCATCCACATATGACACACAGGCCAAATCGTAACATCGCGGAACACATGTGTACACACCACCTGGGACCAGGAACCAACCACCCCGTCACGGCCCCAAAGCAGCGATGACGCCGCCACACATGCGCACAACGCAGAGGCCAACCGCAGCGCCATGCATGCGTCGCACACAGACACAGGGACACAACCAAGCAGCACACACATCAGCCCCACCCCGAACGCACATGACACGTGACAGGCCTGCCACAGACATGTCCCCAACGCCCAATTCACGGACAACACCCAACGCCACACAACCGACGCACACATGTCAGTGAAGTCACGCAACAGCAGGACACACCCCAGTGTAACAAACATGGCGTAGCACACAGCGGCGGCAACACCAACTAGGAGAAGCAGGGCCCCTTCGGGAAGAGGAACGCCAGTACCACACTGAAACACCCATACCACCCTGCACATATGAACAAGACATATAAAACGGAACACCAAAGAGCACGGGGACCGACAACAGGTGGCCCAAGAATAACATTCACACACAAGGCCCAACGCAGAGCGGAAAGGCAGCCTGCCGCCCACACAAGGGAGAGCAGACAGCACTGAATGACCTTCCATTCCAACACCGAAACCACAGCCCTACGACAGAAGCCGGTGAATACAGCCATTGTCCAAGAATAGACCAACACAGGCATGCCGAGGAGACCGACCACAGGGCAGATAGCGCATATCACAGAAGCACACAACGGACGGGGAAGAAGAAGAAAACACTCCCCCATGTCGGCCACATGCAAGTTAATTGGAAGGAGTCACACAGCACTGACCTTGAACTGTCTGAGAAGCATGTGGGAAGAGGGCCCGTGTCCTCCAAACAAGCCAACAGAACACAAGTCCTGTCTCCCTACGACTACACAGAGCTCACAGCAACCCCGGAGCGTGCACATTGCAGACTGCACACACAGCCGGAGCACGCCACCTCAACGAACCGCTGCGAAATGGCAACCGCAACACACCTACCCAACTACGCCGAACAGCTCAAGCTGTACAAAACCAACCTGTGCCATACATTGGGATGCGATCTCCTGTCCCTGCTGAACGTAAGTTACCGACTGACTTACCGCATCACATTGTTCAGCTGCGTCATGCCCGTCTTCTACTGTCGGAGGTGTCCCTACCAGCATCCCGTCGAGATATGCCTCTCCAACCCGGCATGTCTGAAGGCGGACCTGCTACCACTACTCCTCCCTCTGGACGCACACGACAGGGCCTGCTCTGCCTATGGGGGCATGGCGTATGTGGCCAACATCGCACCCGCACTGAAATGGGACCACTGTGCCTCCACACGACGGATCATCGATAACAGCTACATCGAATGTCACCCAGCATGCCCCATCATGGTCCTCCAAGGGACAACCTACGAACAACACCTTGACAGCCACCATCCGCTACATTGGCTGGCAAACATGTACACCACCAATGACATGGAAGCCCTGCTGGACGGCATCGCATACCTGACAACCTGTAAATACGTCGGACCACAACGCAGGTTCCCCGAGTGACCTATGATGTCCAACCCCGCACCCATGCTTAGCTTCCGCACGGACTGGCCAGTCACCACCACAACAGCCATACCAAACGACCGGCAACTGTAACCACACCATCAACGACATCGCCATGACATCGGATATGACCGGGACATGCACACTGTTCCCCATCACATCCAGGAACACCGCATGCATCGTGGGAGGCAGTGGCATGGGCTCTGTGTATCGCACCCACATGGACGGAACTGCACGAACAACCAGGACACGACATGGATCCAGCGCCCATGGACACACACACCGCTCAGTGGACATGAATAGGTCGCCTGGAGTCTGTGGGTGCTGCACCCCTCCCACCCCCGCCCCGGGAATCCCATACCAGGACCTTTGCATGGACGACAAGTGCATACAACAACAACACGACCCCAGTGACTGTGACATGTCCAGTAACCACCACAGTGCAACAACAAGTGGCACGCCGCTGCATGCACGCAAGCACATGCCCTGATGTCATCTCACATGCACGCGTGCATGAGGAACAACACGCAGCAAACCTGTCACATGGAACTGAGATGGACTGTGCCCATGATGCCAAGCGGTCTGGTAGGCTACATGTATACCGTCTGTGTCAAAGTCCGCAGCTCCGCAGCTATACGTAAATGTACATTAGCACAGCCTTGGCCAAGCAGATGTCACTCTGAAGCCCACATCCCACATGCAACAGCCAATCACATGTAACCCCACACCCTATCCCATTTGCTATCATGCTCAGTATATCCTCAACATGTATTCCGCTGCCAGTAGTGTCCACTATACTGCATCACAGAGGACAGAAGACTCAATATAATGTTTGAAACCAAAACTGTCTCCGCTGACTCATTTCACAAGTACGAATGAGAGAGGATGAGAGTATGTGAAGTACACGGCAGTCGTGACATGACCATGTAGTCCACTGGTATTGGATGTCAACGCAAATGAGTAGCACAACTGTGGAAGACACACATGTGTCGTGTGAAGTCGTATGGACGCAGTGCTCAGGTGGGTGGGTGTGACGGGTAGATGCGCACATGCCAAGTTGGAGCACGACGTGTTGGGAGGGGTCATGAACAGTACACCACCGCTTCCCTGGGCATTGTGAGAGGACACCTGTCGGGGGAGTGAACACGTGTGTGCACAGCAGCCGGGCACACGTACAAAGCGGTACCAGGCGCACCTCAGCCCACCCTCTGTGGACAAGCTGGATCCTGTTGTGCGCCCGCCATGCCCCTTGACAAGGCACACACAGCCCCAGTCGACCAGGTGTAACCCCAACATAGTCAATCCGCACAGGCGATACAGGGCACGGGATGGCAGTGGAGCATGGTGTGTGAGAGGTCTCCTCGCGCTCCTCCTGGTCATATCACGCAGGCAATAGAACCTCAACGTCTAGCATGGCACAAGTCAAATGGAAGTGTAGGGGGGACGCACCACAGCACGAGCAGCACTGACGTCACGGGAGGTGGCTCGCACCATCCCATCCATTGCCCATTATACCAACCACGCCACATGCCATTGCGACTAAGTGCAAGCGCGTGCGCCACCACCCCCGAGCCCTCCCCAGAGAGGCCAAAGAGTGAATGTGTGGGCCATCAGTCACAGACGGACGCGGCATGGCCGCAAGGGCAGCCACAGCCACTGGGTGTCGCAGGTGGCGGATCCGGAAGGCGAAGACTGTGATGCATAGTCCATGCAGGCCGGGTCTCCATTTGGGGCACCACGCAGGTGGACGGCGTCCCGCCACACATCATACCCTGAGACAGCCCACTCGTGCAACTGGACCCACACATACACTCCTTGCCCTCTCTGGTGCGAGCTTGGGGCTGCCTGTGCAAGCGCTAGCCTCGCAGGTGAGCATGCATATTGGGGGGCGAGGGGTGGACATGAGGGCT